>JASUUJ010000180.1:0-294419 GCA_030449895.1 Citrus mangshanensis
CAGTATACTTCGTTCAGTTACGTATTGCTGGGAGGGGCTGGCCAACTTCATCCGCGGACTCGGAATGGGAGACTATGCGGCGCCCTCCGTGTGTACCAAAAATAGGCTACCCAGGCACAGCAGCAAAAATAATAAACCCCGAAGGTCCCGTCCCCCAAGTTCGTCGCCGCAAAATTCCCAAAAGCAGGTGGGCTATAGCCTTGGGGGAGGGCTGGCCTGCCCGTCCGCCGAGGCGGAATGGGTCTAGACTGCGGGTGCCTCTGTGAGCCAAAAATGAGCCGAGCTGGCTTCTGCGTCCAAAAATAAGCCCCGAAGGTCCGTCCCTAAGTTCGTCCGCGCGAAAACTGCCCGCAGCAGGTGGGCTATAGCCTTGGGGAGGGCTGGCTACTTCGTCCGCCGAACTGCGTAATGGGGCGGGCGCTGCGAGGTGCCCTCGTGTGCCAAAAATAGGTTGGGCACAGCCGCGCCCAAAAATAAGCCCGGAAGGTCCGTCCCAAGTTCGTCCGCCCGCAAAAATGCCCAAAAGCGGGTGGGCTGTAGCAGGGGGAGGGCTGTGTATCCATGAGGACTCGGAATCTGCGAGACTTTGCCGAAACACCACCGTCCTTGATAAAAACAAGCGCCCAGACACAGGCATCAAGCCATCCCCGAAGGTCCGTCCCAAGTTGCGTCCGCCGCAAAGCCCAAAAAAAGCGGGTGGGCTATAACCTTAGGGGAGGCGAGGGCTACCAACTTCATCCGCCCCGGACTGGAATGAGGCGGGATTTATGCGGCGCCCTCCGTGTGCAAAATGGCTGCAGAAGCGGCGCCTGCATCGCCCCAGAGTCCACGTCCACAATTAAATCATAAAAAATACCCAAAAGCAGACCGGCTATAGCGGGGAGAGGCTGGCCAGCTTCATCCGCCCGGTTTCGAATGGGAGCGAAGGACATACGAGGCGCCCTCGTGTGCCAAAAATAGGCTGCAGGCACAGGCAGCCCAAAAATAAAGCCCAAGAAAGTTACATCCCCAAGTTAGTGCCGCAAAAAATGCCCAAGCGGGTGGGCTATAGCAGGGGAGGGCTGGCCAACTATCCATGGGACTCAGATGGGGCGGGGCACAATGGGCGCCCTCAATGTGGCCATGGCAAAATAGGCTGCAGGCACAGCCGCGCCCAAAAATAAGTCCCGGGTCCGTCCCAAGTTTGATCCGCTTGCTTAAATACCCAAAAAAGCGGGTGGGCTATAGCCTTGGGGGAGGAGGCACAGCCAACTTCATCCGCGGACTGAATGGGGCGAAGAGAGACTTATCGGCGCCCTCCGTGTACAAAAATAGGCTGCAGGCACAGGCAGGCGCCCAAAAATAAGCCCCGAAGGTCCGTCCCAAGTTCGTCCGCCTTGAAAATGCCCAACGGGTGGGCTACTATAGCCTTGGGGGAGGGGCTGGCCAGCCTATCCGCCCGGACTCGGAATGGGAGGCGAGACTGTGCGCGCCATCCATGTTGCCAAAAATAGGCTACAGGCACAGCCGCGCCCAAAATAAGTCCCGAGGTCCCGTCCCACAGTTGATCTTGCCAAAAATGCCCATGGGGTGGGCTCACTGTAGCCTTGAGGAAGGCCTGGCCAACTGTCCGCGGACTCGGAATGGGGGAGACTATGCGGCGCCCTCCGTGTACCAAAAATAGGCTGCAGAGCACAGCCGCGCCCAAATAAGCCCCGAAGGTCCGTCCCCAAGTTCATCGCATAAAAATGCCCAAAAAAGCAGATTGGGCTATAGCCTTGGGGAGGTAGCCTACTAAATCACATGGCGAACTCGTAATGGGCGAGACTGCGGCGCCTTCTGTGTGCCAAAAGCCTGGAGCGCGGGCACAGCGCGCTTAAAAATAAGCCTAAGGTCCGTCCCCAAGTTCGTCCGCCTAAAAATTACAAAAGCGGGTGGGCTATAGCCTTGGGAGGGCTGGCCAACTTCATCCGCCGGACTCGGAATGGGGCGAGACTGTGCGGCGCCCTCCGTCAATATATAAAAATAGGCTGTGCAGAGCACAGCAGCAGAAAATGTCGCCCAGAAGGTCCCGTCCCAGTTGTCCCTTGCCCAAAAATTCCCAAAAAAGCGGGTGGGCTATAGCCTTGGGGGAAGGGCTACAGCCAACTGTCAGCGGACTCGGAATGGGGCGAGACCCATGCGGCGCCCTCCGTGTGCGAAAAAAATGAGCTTCGTGGACACAATGTGCTTAAAAATAAGCCCCCTGAAGGTCCGTCCCCAAGTTGCAAAAATCCACGCCATAAAAATGCCCAAAAGCAGACAGGCCTTTAGCCTTGGGGAGGGGCTGGCCAACTTCGTCCGCCGGACTCGGAATGGGGCAAGACTTTGCGAGCGCCTCCGTGTGCCAAAAATAGGCCGCGAACAGGCGCACCAAAAATAAGCCCCGAAGGTCCTGTCCCAAGTTAGTCCGCTCGCAAAATGCCCAAAAAACGGGTGGGCTATAGCTTTGGGGGAGGGTGCCAACTTCTGTCCGCTCGACTGGGAATTGGGCGAGACTGCAGCGGGGCACCCTCCATGTGCCAAAAATAGGGCCGCTGGGCACAGCCGCGCCAAAAATAAGCTCCTCCGAAGGTCCCGCCCCAAGTTCGTCCGTACAGCAAAATGCCCAAAGAACGGTGTGGCTATAGCCTTGGGAGGGCCAAAGTCCGCGGACTCAGAATGGGGTGAGACTTTGCAGCACCCTCCATGTGCTCAGCCAGGCTGCGGCAAAGCCGCGCCCAAAAATAAAAATAAGTTCCCCTCGAAGGTCCCGTCCCCAAGTTCGTCCGCGCAAAATGCCGAAAACGCGGGGCTGGGCACACAGCCCTTTGGGGGAGGGGCTGGCCAACTTCGTCCGCCTCGGACTCGAATGGGGGCGAGACTTTGGGAGCGCCTCCGTGTGCCAGGGCCAGGCTTGGCACAGCCGCGCCCCAAAAATAACTGCCCAAAGGCCGGGCGCTGTCTTCCCATGGAAAAAGCCACAAAAACGGGTGGGCTATAGCTTGGCCCAGGGTGGGCTGGCCAACTTCGGCCTCCTCTGACTCGGAATGGCGCGAGACTTTACAGCGGCCTCCATGGGCCAAAAATAGGAAGCCACGGACACAGCCGCAAAAATAACCACCGCTGGCCGGGCGCCAAGTTCGCCCAGCGGAAAAAAGGCCACAAAAAGCGGGTGGCTATAGCCTTGGGGGTGGGGCTGGCCAACTCGTCCGCCGGGCTTGGAATGGCGCGAGACTGCAGCAGCCTCCGTGTCCCAAAAAATAGGTCCGCGGGCACAGCCACGCCAAAAATAACCGGCCCAAGGTCCGGGCGCCAAGTTCTGTCCAGCGGAAAAAGGCCAAAACGGTAGGCTATTGCCTTGGGGGGGTGGGGCTGGCCAACTTCGTCTCACGGACTTAATGGCGAGACTTTGCGAGCGGTCTCATGTGTGCAAAAATAGGCCGCAAGCACAGCCGCGCCCTGTAAAATAACCTCGAAGGTCAAGGCCAAGTTCAAGCGGAAAAAGGCCACAAAACGGGTGACCTATAGCCTTGGGGGTGGGTTGGCCAACTCGTCCGCCGGACTCGGAATGGTGCGAGACTTTGCGAGCGGCCTCCGTGTGCTGCCAAAATTAGCTTGCAGGCACAGCCGTGCCCAAAAATAACCGCCCGAAGGCCGGGCGCCAAATTCGTTCAGCGAAAAAGGCCACAAAAACGGGTGGTCTATAGCCTTGGGGTGGCTGGACAATCTTCGTCCGCTGGACTCGGAATGGCGAGACATTTAATGAGCGGCCTCTCAAAAATAGGTCGCGGGCCCAGCCACGCCCAAAAATAACCGCCTCGAAGGCCGGGCGCCAAGTTCGCGTCCAGCGGAAAAAGGCCACAAAAACGGGTAGGCCATTGCCTTGGGGGTGGGGCTGGCCAACCGTCCGCCGGACTCGGAATGGTGCGAGACTTTGCGAGCGGTCTCTGTGTGCCGCAAAAGCACAGCCGCGCCAAAATAACTCTCAAGGCCGGGCGCCAAGTTCGCCAGCGGAAAAGGCCACAAAAACGGGTGACCTATAGCCTTGGGGGTGGGCTGGCCAACTTCCGCCGGACTCGAATGGTACGAGACTTTGCGAGCGGCCTCCGTGGTGCCAAAATTAGGCTGCAGGCACAGCCGTGCTAAAAATAACCGCCCGAAGGCCGGCGCCAAATTCCCCAGCGGAAAAGGGCACAAAAACGGGTGGTCTATAGCCTTGGGGTGGGGTTGGCCAACTTCGTCCGGACTGGAATGGCGTGAGACATTTAATGAGCGGTCTCAGTGTCAAAATAGTCACGGGCACAGCCACGCCAAAAATAACCGCCAGAAGGCCGGGCGCAAGTTCGTCCAGCGGAAAAGGCCACAAAAACGTGGTAGGCTATTGCCTTGGGGGTGGGGCAGGCCAACTCTCGTCCGCGACTCGGAATGGCGCGAGACTTTGCGAGCGGCCTCTGTGTGCCAAAATAGGCTGGCGGCACAGCCGCGCCCAAAATAACAGCCCGAAGGCCGGGTCGCCAAGTTCGTCCAGCGGAAAAGGCCACAAAAGCGGGTGGGCTATAGCCTTGGGGTGGGGGCTGGCCAACTCGTCCTGGACTCCGGGAATGGCGCAAGACTTTGAGCGGCCTCCGTGTGACAAAATAGGCCAAGCGGGCACAGCCTCGCCCAAAATAACCGCCCAAGGCCGGGCGCCAAGTTCGTCCAGCGGAAAGGCCACAAAAACGGGTAGGCTATTGCCTTGGGGGGCTGGCCAACTCCGCTCGGACTCGAATGGCGCGAGACTTTGCAGCATCCTCCGTGGTGCTAGGGCCGCTATGGGACAGCCGCGCCAAAAATAACCCGAAGGCCGGGCGCCAAGTTCGCCCAGCTGAAAAGGCCACAAAACGGGTGGGCTATAGCGCTGGGGGTGGGGCTGGTCAACTTCGTCCGCCGGACTCGGAATGGCACGAGACTTTGCAGCGGCCTCTGTGTGCTAAAATAGGCTGGGGCACAGCCGCGCCCAAAAATAACAGCCCAAGGCCGGGTCGCTGGGCACGCCCAGCGGAAAAAGGCCACAAAACGGGGTGGGCTATAGCCTTGGGGGTGGGCTGGCCCACTTCGTCCCGGACTCGGAATGGCATGAGACTTTGCGAGTGGCCTCCGTGTGTAAAAATAGGTAGGCACAGACGCCAGCTAAAAATAACGGCCGAAGGTCGCCAAGTTCGTCCAGCGGAAAAGGCCACTAAAACGGGTGGGCTATAGCCTTGGGGGTGGGGCTGGCCAACCCCTGTCCGCCGGACTCGGAATGGCGCGAGACTTTGCGAGCGGCGTCCGTGTGCCAAAAATAGGCCGCGGGCACAGCCGCGCCCAAAAATAACCTCCTGAAGGCCGGGGCGCCAAGTTCGTCCAGCGGAAAAAGGCCACAAAAGCGGGTGGGCTATAGCCTTGGGGGGTGGGGCTGCCCAACTTCGTCCGCCGGACTCGGAATGGCGCAAGACTTTGCGGGCAGCCTCCATGTGACAAAAATAGGCCGCGGGCACAGCCTTGCCCAAAAATAACCGCCCGAAGGCCGGGCAGCCAAGTTTGTCCAGCGGAAAAAGGCCACAAAAACGGGTGGGCTATAGCCTTGGGGGGTGGGGCTGGTCAACTTCGTCCGCCGGACTCGGAATGGCGCGAGACTTTGCGAGTGGCCTCCGTGTGCCAAAAATACGCCGCGAGCACAGCCGCGCCCAAAAATAACCTCCTGAAGGCTGGGGCGCCAAGTTCGTCAAGCGGAAAAAGGCCACAAAAACGGGTGGGCTATAGCCTTGGGGATTGGGGCTGGCAAACTTCATCCGCCGGACTTGGTATGGCGCGAGACTTTCCGAGCGGCCTCTGTGTGCCAAAAATAGGCCCCGGGCACAGCCTCGCCAAAAAATAACCGCCCGAAGCCCGGGCCGCCAAGTTCGTCCAGCGGAAAAAGGCCACAAAAACGGGTGGGCTATAGCCTTGGGGGGTGGGGCTGGCCAACTTCGTCCGCCGGACTCGGAATGGCGCGAGACTTTGCGAGCGGCCTCTGTGTGCCAAAAATAGGCTGCGGGCACAGCCGCGCCCAAAAATAACCTCCTGAAGGCTGGGGCGCCAAGTTCGTCCAGCGGAAAAAGGCCACAAAAGCGGGTGGGCTATAGCCTTGGGGGGTGGGGCTGGCCAACTTCGTCCGCCGGACTCGGAATGGCGCAAGACTTTTCGGGCAGCCTCCATGTGACAAAAATAGGCCGCGGCCACAGCCGCGCCCAATAACAACGGCCCAAAGGCCGGGGCGCCAAGGTCGTCCAGCGGAAAAAGGCCACCGAAACGGGTGGGCTATAGCTTTGGGGGGTGGGGCTGGTCAACTTCGTCCGCCGGACTCGGAATGGCACGAGACTTTGCGAGCGGCCTCCGTGTGCCAAAAATAGACCACGGGCAGAGCCGTACCCAAAAATAACCGCCCGAAGGCCGGGGCGCCAAGTTCGTCCAGCGGAAAAAGGCCACAAAAACGGGTGGGCTATAGCCTTGGGGGGTGGGGCTGGCCAACTTCCTCCGCCGGACTCGGAATGGCACGAGACTTTGCGAGCGGCCTCTGTGTGCCAAAAATAGGCTGCGGGCACAGCCGCGCCCAAAAATAACAGCCCGAAGGCCGGGTCGCCAAGTTCGTCCAGCGGAAAAAGGCCACAAAAGCGGGTGGGCTATAGCCTTGGGGGGTGGGAATGGCCAACTTCGTCCGCCGGACTCGGAATGGCGCAAGACTTTGTGAGAGGCCTCCAGACAAAATAGCCGCGGCCACAGCTCGCCCAAAAATAACCGCCCGAAGGCCGGGGCGCCAAGTTCGTCCAGCGGAAAAAGGCCACATAAACGGGTGGGCTATAGCCTTGGGGGGTGGGGCTAGTCAACTTCGTCCGCCTGACTCGGAATGGCGCGAGACTTTGCGAGTGGCCTCCGTCTGCCAAAAATAGGCCGCGGCACAGCCGCGCCAAAAATAACCTCCTGAAGGCCGGGCGCCAAGTTCGTCAAGCGGAAAAGGCCACAAAACGGGTGGGCTATAGCCTTGGGGATTGGGGCTGGCAAACTTCCCGCCGGACTTGGAATGGCGCGAGACTTTCCGAGCGGCCTCTGTGTGCAAAATAGGCCCCTGGCACAGCCTCGCCCAAAAAATAACCGCCCAAAGCCCGGGCCGCCAAGTTCGTCCAGCGGAAAAAGGCCACAAAAACGGGTGGCTATAGCCTTGGGGTGGGGCTGGCCAACTTCTGTCCGCCGGACTCCGGAATGGCGCGAGACTTTGCGAGCGCCTCAGTGTGCCAAAAATAGGCTGGGCGGGCACAGCCGCGCCCAAAAATAACCTCCTGAAGGCGCTGGGGCGCCAAGTTCGTCCCAGCGGAAAAAGGCCACAAAAAGCGGGTGGGCTATAGCCTTGGGGTGGGGCTGGCCAACTTCGTCCGCCGGACTCGGAATGGCGCAAGACTTTCGGCAGCCTCCATGTGACAAACAGAAGCTTGCGGCCACAGCCGCGCTACAACAACGGCCCAAAGGCCGGGCGCAAGGTCGTCCAGCGGAAAAGGCCACCAAAAACGGGTGGGCTATAGCTTTGGGGGTGGGGCTGGTCAACTCGTCCGCCGGACTCGAATGGCACGAGACTTTGCGAGCGGCCTCCGTGTGCCAAAATAGACCACGGGCAGAGCCGCACTCCAAAATAACCGGAAGGCCGGGCGCCAAGTTCGTCCAGCGGAAAAAGGCCACAAAAACGGGTGGGCTATAGCCTTGGGGGTGGGGCTGGCCAACTTCCTCCGCCGTACTGAATGGCGCGAGACTTTGTGAGCGGCCTCCGTGTGACAAAAATAGTCAGGGCACAGCTTCGCTAAAAATAACCCTGCCCGGGTCAGCTGTTCGCCCAGCTGAAAATGGCCACAAAACGGGTGGGCTATAGCCTTGGGGGGTGGGGCTGGTCAACTTCGTCCGCCGGACTCGGAATGGCACGAGACTTTGCGAGCGGCCTCCGTGTGCCAAAAATAGACCACGGGCAGAGCCGCACCCAAAAATAACCGCCCGAAGGCCGGGGCGCCAAGTTCGTCCAGCGGAAAAACGCCACAAAAACGGGTGGGCTATAGCCTTGGGGGGTGGGGCTGGCCAACTTCCTCCGCCGTACTCGGAATGGCGCGAGACTTTGTGAGCGGCCTCCGTGTGACAAAAATAGGCCGCGGGCACAGCCTCGCCCAAAAATAACCGCCCGAAGGCCGGGCCGCCAAGTTCGTCCAGCGGAAAAAGGCCAGAAAAACGGGTGGGCTATAGCCTTGGGGGGTGGGGCTGGCCAACTTCCTCCGCCGTACTCGGAATGGTGCGAGACTTTGTAAGCGGCCTCCGTGTGACAAAAATAGGCCGCGGGCACAGCCTCGCCCAAAAATAACCGCCCGAAGGCCGGGCCGCCAAGTTCGTCCAGCGGAAAAAGGCCACAAAAACGGGTGGGCTATAGCCTTGGGGATTGGGGCTGGCAAACTTCGTCCGCCGGACTTGGAATGGCGCGAGACTTTCCGAGCGGCCTCTGTGTGCCAAAAATAGGCCCCGGGCACAGCCTCGCCAAAAAATAACCGCCCGAAGCCCGGGCCGCCATGTTCGTCCAGCGGAAAAAGGCCACAAAAACGGGTGGGCTATAGCCTTGGGGGGTGGGGCTGGTCAACTTCGTCCGCCGGACTCGGAATGGAACGAGACTTTGCGAGCGGCCTCTGTGTGCCAAAAATAGGCTGCGGGCACAGCCGCGCCCAAAAATAACAGCCCGAAGGCCGGGTCGCCAAGTTCGTCCAGCGGAAAAAGGCCACAAAAGCGGGTGGGCTATAGCCTTGGGGGGTGGGGCTGGCCAACTTCGTCCGCCGGACTCGGAATGGCGCAAGACTTTGTGAGCGGCCTCCGTGTGACAAAAATAGGCCGCGGGCACAGCCTCGCCCAAAAATAACCGCCCGAAGGCCGGGGCGCCAAGTTCGTCCAGCGGAAAAAGGCCACAAAAACGGGTGGGCTATAGCCTTGGGGGGTGGGGCTAGTCAACTTCGTCCGCCAGACTCGGAATGGCGCGAGACTTTGCGAGTGGCCTCCGTCTGCCAAAAATAGGCCGCAGGCACAGCCGCGCCCAAAAATAACCTCCTGAAGGCCGGGGCGCCAAGTTCGTCAAGCGGAAAAAGGCCACAAAAACGGGTGGGCTATAGCCTTGGGGATTGGGGCTGGCAAACTTCGTCCGCCGGACTTGGAATGGCGCGAGACTTTCCGAGCGGCATCTGTGTGCCAAAAATAGGCCCTGGGCACAGCCTCGCCCAAAAATAACCGCCCGAAGCCCGGGCCGCCAAGTTCGTCCAGCGGAAAAAGGCCACAAAAGCGGGTGGGCTATAGCCTTGGGGGGTGGGGCTGGCCAACTTCGTCCGCCGGACTCGGATTGGCGCAAGACTTTTCGGGCAGCCTCCATGTGACAAAAATAGGCCGCGGCCACAGCCGCGCCCAATAACAACGGCCCAAAGGCCGGGGCGCCAAGTTCGTCCAGCGGAAAAAGGCCACAAAAACGGGTGGGCTATAGCCTTGGGGATTGGGGCTAGCAAACTTCGTCCGCCGGACTTGGAATGGCGCGAGACTTTCCGAGCGGCCTCTGTGTACCAAAAATAGGCCCCGGGCACAGCCTCGCCAAAAAATAACCGCCCGAAGGCCGGGGCGCCAAGTTCGTCCAGCGGAAAAAGGCCACAAAAACGGGTGGGCTATAGCCTTGGGGGGTGGGGCTAGTCAACTTCGTCCGCCAGACTCGGAATGGCGCGAGACTTTGCGAGTGGCCTCCGTCTGCCAAATATAGGCCGCAGGCACAGCCGCGCCCAAAAATAACCTCCTGAAGGCCGGGGCGCCAAGTTCGTCAAGCGGAAAAAGGCCACAAAAACGGGTGGGCTATAGCCTTGGGGATTGGGGCTGGCAAACTTCGTCCGCCGGACTTGGAATGGCGCGAGACTTTCCGAGCGGCATCTGTGTGCCAAAAATAGGCCCTGGGCACAGCCTCGCCCAAAAATAACCGCCCGAAGCCCGGGCCGCCAAGTTCGTCCAGCGGAAAAAGGCCACAAAAGCGGGTGGGCTATAGCCTTGGGGGGTGGGGCTGGCCAACTTCGTCCGCCGGACTCGGAATGGCGCAAGACTTTTCGGGCAGCCTCCATGTGACAAAAATAGGCCGCGGCCACAGCCGCGCCCAATAACAACGGCCCAAAGGCCGGGGCGCCAAGTTCGTCCAGCGGAAAAAGGCCACAAAAACGGGTGGGCTATAGCCTTGGGGATTGGGGCTGGCAAACTTCGTCCGCCGGACTTGGAATGGCGCGAGACTTTCCGAGCGGCCTCTGTGTACCAAAAATAGGCCCCGGGCACAGCCTCGCCAAAAAATAACCGCCCGAAGCCCGGGCCGCCATGTTCGTCCAGCGGAAAAAGGCCACAAAAACGGGTGGGCTATAGCCTTGGGGGGTGGGGCTGGTCAACTTCGTCCGCCGGACTCGGAATGGCACGAGACTTTGCGAGCGGCCTCTGTGTGCCAAAAATAGGCTGCGGACACAGCCGCGCCCAAAAATAACAGCCCGAAGGCCGGGTCGCCAAGTTCGTCCAGCGGAAAAAGGCCACAAAAGCGGGTGGGCTATAGCCTTGGGGGGTGGGGCTGGCCAACTTCGTCCGCCGGACTCGGAATGGCGCAAGACTTTGTGAGCGGCCTCCGTGTGACAAAAATAGGCCGCGGGCACAGCCTCGCCCTAAAATAACCGCCCGAAGGCCGGGGCGCCAAGTTCGTCCAGCGGAAAAAGGCCACAAAAACGGGTGGGCTATAGCCTTGGGGGGTGGGGCTAGTCAACTTCGTCCGCCAGACTCGGAATGGCGCGAGACTTTGTGAGTGGCCTCCGTCAGCCAAAAATAGGCCGCGGGCACAGCCGCGCCCAAAAATAACCTCCTGAAGGCCGGGGCGCCAAGTTCGTCAAGCGGAAAAAGGCCACAAAAACGGGTGGGCTATAGCCTTGGGGATTGGGGCTGGCAAACTTCGTCCGCCGGACTTGGAATGGCGCGAGACTTTCCGAACGGCATCTGTGTGCCAAAAATAGGCCCTGGGCACAGCCTCGCCCAAAAATAACCGCCCGAAGCCCGGGCCGCCAAGTTCGTCCAGCGGAAAAAGGCCACAAAAACGGGTGGGCTATAGCCTTGGGGGGTGGGGCTGGCCAACTTCGTCCGCCGGACTCGGAATGGCGCGAGACTTTGCGAACGGCCTCTGTGTGCCAAAAATAGGCTGCGGGCACAGCCGCGCCCAAAAATAACCTCCTGAAGGCCGGGGCGCCAAGTTCGTCCAGCGGAAAAAGGCCACAAAAGCGGGTGGGCTATAGCCTTGGGGGGTGGGGCTGGCCAACTTCGTCCGCCGGACTCGGAATGGCGCAAGACTTTTCGGGCAGCCTCCATGTGACAAAAATAGGCCGCGGCCACAGCCGCGCCCAATAACAACGGCCCAAAGGCCGGGGCGCCAAGGTCGTCCAGCGGAAAAAGGCCACCAAAACGGGTGGGCTATAGCTTTGGGGGGTGGGGCGGGCCAACATCGTCCGCCGGACTCGGAATGGCACGAGACTTTGCGAGCGGCCTCCGTGTGCCAAAAATAGACCACGGGCAGAGCCGCACCCAAAAATAACCGCCCGAAGGCCGGGGCGCCAAGTTCGCCCAGCGGAAAAAGGCCACAAAAACGGGTGGGCTATAGCCTTGGGGGGTGGGGCTGGCCAACTTCCTCCGCCGTACTCGGAATGGCGCGAGACTTTGTGAGCGGCCTCCGTGTGACAAAAATAGGCCGCGGGCACAGCCTCGCCCAAAAATAACCGCCCGAAGGCCGGGGCGCCAAGTTCGTCCAGCGGAAAAAGGCCACAAAAACGGGTGGGCTATAGCCTTGGGGGGTGGGGCTGGTCAACTTCGTCCGCCGGACTCGGAATGGCACGAGACTTTGCGAGCGGCCTCCATGTGCCAAAAATAGACCACGGGCAGAGCCTCACCCAAAAATAACCGCCCGAAGGCCGGGGCGCCAAGTTCGTCCAGCGGAAAAAGGCCACAAAAACGGGTGGGCTATAGCCTTGGGGGGTGGGGCTGGCCAACTTCCTCCGCCGTACTCGGAATGGCGCGAGACTTTGTGAGCGGCCTCCGTGTGATAAAAATAGGCCGCGGGCACAGCCTCGCCCAAAAATAACCGCCCGAAGGCCGGGCCGCCAAGTTCGTCCAATGGAAAAAGGCCACAAAAACGGGTGGGCTATAGCCTTGGGGATTGGGGCTGGCAAACTTCGTCCGCCGGACTTGGAATGGCGTGAGACTTTCCGAGCGGCCTCTGTGTGCCAAAAATAGGCCCCGGGCACAGCCTCGCCCAAAAATAACCGCCCGAAGCCCGGGCCGCCAAGTTCGTCCAGCGGAAAAAGGCCACAAAAACGGGTGGGCTATAGCCTTGGGGGGTGGGGCTGGTCAACTTCGTCCGCCAGACTCGGAATGGCACGAGACTTTGCGAGCGGCCTCTGTGTGCCAAAAATAGGCTGCGGACTCAGCCGCGCCCAAAAATAACAGCCCGAAGGCCGGGTCGCCAAGTTCGTCCAGCGGAAAAAGGCCACAAAAACGGGTGGGCTATTGCCTTGGGGGGTGGGGCTGGCCAACTTCGTCCGCCGGACTCGGAATGGCGCGAGACTTTGTGACCGGCCTCCGTGTGTGACAAATAGGAAGCGGGCACAGCCGCACCCAAAAATAACCTCCTGAAGGCCGGGGCGCCAAGTTCGTCCAGCGGAAAAAGGCCACGAAAACGGGTGGGTTATAGCCTTGGGGGGTGGGGCTGGCCAACTTCGTCCGCCGGACTCGGAATGGCGCGAGACTTTGCGAGCGGCCTCCGTGTGCCAAAAATAGGCCGCAGGCACAGCCGCGCCCAAAAATAACTGCCCAAAGGCCGGGGCGCCAAGTTCGGCCAGCGGAAAAAGGCCACAAAAACGGGTGACCTATAGCCTTGGGGGGTGGGGCAGGCCAACTTCGTCCACCGGACTCGGAATGGCGCGAGACTTTGCGAGCGGCCTCCGTGTGCCAAAATTAGGCTGCAGGCACAGCCGCGCCCAAAAAAAACTGCCCGAAGGCCAGGGCGCTAAGTTCGTCCAGCGGAAAAAGGCCACAAAAGCGGGTGGGCTATAGCCTTGGGGGGTGGGGCTGGCCAACTTCGTCCGCCGGACTCGGAATGGCGTAAGACTTTGTGAGCGGCCTCCGTGTGACAAAAATAGGCCGCGGGCACAGCCTCGCCCAAAAATAACCGCCCGAAGGCCGGGGCGCCAAGTTCGTCAAGCGGAAAAAGGCCTCAAAAACGGGTGGGCTATAGCCTTGGGGGGTGGGGCTGGCAAACATCGTCCGCCGGACTCGGAATGGCGCGAGACTTTGCAAGCAGCCTCCGTGTGCCAAACATAGGCTGCAGGCACAGCCGCGTGCAAAAATAACCACCCGAAGGCCGGGGCGCCAAGTTCGGCCAGCGGAAAAAGGCCACAAAAACGGGTGACCATAGCCTTGGGGGGTGGGGCTGGCCAACTTCGTCCGCCGGACTCGGAATGGCGCGAGACTTTGCGAGCGGCCTCTGTGTTCCAAAAATCGGCCGCAGGCACAGCCGCGCGCAAAAATAACCACCCGAAGGCCGGGGCGCCAAGTTCGGCCAGCGGAAAAAGGCCACAAAAACGGGTGACCATAGCCTTGGGGGGTGGGGCTGGCCAACTTCGTCCGCCGGACTCGGAATGGCGCGAGACTTTGCGAGCGGCCTCCGTGTGCCAAAAATAGGCCGCAGACACAGCCGCGCCCAAAAATAACCACCCGAAGGCCGGGGCGCCAAGTTCGTCCAGCGGAAAAAGGCCACAAAAGCGGGTGGGCTATAGCCTTGGGGGATGGGGCGGGCCAACTTCGTCCGCCGGACTCGGAATGGCGCGAGACTTTGCGAGCGGCCTCCGTGTGCCAAAAATAGGCCGCGGGCACAGCCGTGCCCAAAATTAACCGCTCCAAGGCCGGGGCGCCAAGTTCGTCAAGCGGAAAAAGGCCACAAAAACGGGTGGGCTATAGCCTTGGGGAGTGGGGCTGGCAAACTTCGTCCGCCGGACTTGGAATGGCGCGAGACTTTGCGAGCGGCCTCCGTGTGCCAAAAATAGGCCGCGGGCACAGCCGCGCCCAAAAATAACCGCCCGAAGGCCGGGGCGCCAAGTTCGGCCAGCGGAAAAAGGCCACAAAAACGGGTGACCTATAGCCTTGGGGGGTGGGGCTGGCCAACTTCGTCCGCCGGACTCGGAATGGTGTGAGACTTTTCGAGTGGCCTCCGTGTGCCAAAAATAGGCCGCGGGCACAGCCGCGCCCAAAAATAACCGCCCGAAGGCCGGGGCGCCATGTTCGGCCAGCGGAAAAAGGCCACAAAAACGGGTGACCTATAGCCTTGGGGGGTGGGGCAGGCCAACTTCGTCCACCGGACTCGGAATGGCGTAAGACTTTGTGAGCGGCCTCCGTGTGACAAAAATAGGCCGCGGGCACAGCCGCGCCCAAAAATAACCGCCCGAAGGCCAGGGCGCCAAGTTCATCCAGCGGAAAAAGGCCACAAAAACGGGTGGGCTATAGCCTTGGGGGGTGGGGCAGGCCAACTTCGTCCACCGGACTCGGAATGGCGCGAGACTTTGCGAGCGGCCTCCGTGTGCCAAAATTAGGCTGCAGGCACAGCCGCGCCCAAAAGAAACTGCCCGAAGGCCAGGGCGCTAAGTTCATCCAGCGGAAAAAGGCCACAAAAGCGGGTGGGCTATAGCCTTGGGGGGTGGGGCTGGCCAACTTCGTCCGCCGGACTCGGAATGGCGTAAGACTTTGTGACCGGCCTCCGTGTGTCACAAATAGGAAGCGGGCACAGCCGCGCCCAAAAATAACCTCCTGAAGGCCGGGGCGCCAAGTTCGTCCAGCGGAAAAAGGCCACGAAAACGGGTGGGTTATAGCCTTGGGGGGTGGGGCTGGCCAACTTCGTCCGCCGGACTCGGAATGGCGCGAGACTTTGCGAGCGGCCTCCGTGTGCCAAAAATAGGCGCAGGCACAGCCGCGCACAAAAATAACTGCCCAAAGGCCGGGGCGCCAAGTTCGGCCAGCGGAAAAAGGCCACAAAAACGGGTGACCTATAGCCTTGGGGGGTGGGGCAGGCCAACTTCGTCCACCGGACTCGGAATGGCGCGAGACTTTGCGAGCGGCCTCCGTGTGCCAAAATTAGGCTGCAGGCACAGCCGCGCCCAAAAAAAACAGCCCGAAGGCCAGGGCGCTAAGTTCGTCCAGCGGAAAAAGGCCACAAAAACGGGTGACCATAGCCTTGGGGGGTGGGGCTGGCCAACTTCGTCCGCCGGACTCGGAATGGCGCGAGACTTTGCGAGCGGCCTCTGTGTTCCAAAAATCGGCCGCAGGCACAGCCGCGCGCAAAAATAACCACCCGAAGGCCGGGGCGCCAAGTTCGGCCAGCGGAAAAAGGCCACAAAAACGGGTGACCATAGCCTTGGGGGGTGGGGCTGGCCAACTCCGCCCGGACTCGGAATGGCGCGAGACTTTGCGGCGGCCTCCGTGTGCCAAAATCGGCCGCAGGCACAGCCGCAAAAATAACCACCAAGGCCGGGCGCCAAGTACGGCCAGCGGAAAAAGGCCACAAAAACGGGTGACCATAGCCTTGGGGGGTGGGGCTGGCCAACTTCGTCCGCCGGACTCGGAATGGCGCGAGACTTTGCGAGCGGCCTCCGTGTGCCAAAACTAGGCCGCAGACACAGCCGCGCCCAAAAATAACCACCCGAAGGCCGGGGCGCCAAGTTCGTCCAGCGGAAAAAGGCCACAAAAGCGGGTGGGCTATAGCCTTGGGGGGTGGGGCGGGCCAACTTCGTCCGCCGGACTCGGAATGGCGCAAGACTTTGCGAGCGGCCTCCGTGTGCCAAAAATAGGCCGCGGGCACAGCCGTGCCCAAAATTAACCGCTCCAAGGCCGGGGCGCCAAGTTCGTCAAGCGGAAAAAGGCCACAAAAACGGGTGGGCTATAGCCTTGGGGAGTGGGGCTGGCAAACTTCGTCCGCCGGACTTGGAATGGCGCGAGACTTTGCGAGCGGCCTGCGTGTGCCAAAAATAGGCCGCGTGCACAGCCGCGCCCAAAAATAACCGCCCGAAGGCCGGGGCGCCAAGTTCGTCCAGCGGAAAAAGGCCACAAAAACGGGTGGGCTATAGCATTGGGGGGTGGGGCTGGCCAACTTCGTCCGCCGGACTCGGAATGGCGTGAGACTTTGCGAGCGGCCTCCGTGTGCCAAAAATAGGCTGCGGGCACAGCCGCGCCCAAAAATAACCGACCGAAGGCCGGGGCGCCACGTTCGTCCAGCGGAAAAAGGCCACAAAAGCGGGTGGGCTATAGCCTTGGGGGGTGGGACTAGCCAACTTCGTCCGCCGGACTCGGAATGGCGCAAGACTTTGCGAGCGGCCTCCGTGTGCCAAAAATAGGCCGCGGGCACAGCCGTGCCCAAAATTAACCGCTCGAAGGCCGGGGCGCCAAGTTCGTCAAGCGGAAAAAGGCCTCAAAAACGGGTGGGCTATTGCCTTGGGGGTTGGGGCTCGCAAACTTCGTCCGCCGGGCTCGGAATGGCGCGAGACTTTGCGATTAGCCTCCGTGCGCCAAAAATAGGCCGCAGGCACAGCCGCGCCCAAAAATAACCGCCCGAAGGCTGGGGCGCCAAGTTCGGCCAGCGGAAAAAGGCCAGAAAAACGGGTGACCTATTTCCTTGGGGGGGGGCTGGCCCACTTCGTCCGCCGGACTCGGAATGGCGCGAAACTTTGCGAGCGGCCTCCGTGTGCCAAAAATAGGCCGCGGGCACAGTCGAGCCCAAAAATAACCGGCCGAAGGCCGGGGCGCCAAGTTCGTCCAACGGAAAAAGGCCACCAAAACGGGTGGGCTATAGCCTTGGGGGGTGGGGCTTGCCAACTTCGTCCGATGGACTCGGAATGGCGCGAGACTTTGCGAGCGGTCTCCGTGTGCCAAAAATAGGCCGCGGGCACAGCCGCGCCCAAAAGTAACCGCTCGAAGGCCGGGGCGCCAAGTTCGTCCAGCGGAAACTGGCCACAAAAACGGGTGGGCTATAGCCTTGGGGGGTGGGGCTGGCCAACTTCGTCCGCCGGACTTGGAATGGCGCGAGACTTTGCGAGCGGCCTCTGTGTACCAAAAATAGGCCGCGGGCACAGCCGCGCCCAAAAATAACCGCCCGAAGGCCGGGGCGCCAAGTTCGTCCAGCGGAAAAAGGCCACAAAAACGGGTTGGCTATAGCCTTGGGGGGTGGGGCTGGCCAACTTCGTCCGCCGGACTCGGAATGGTGTGAGACTTTTCGAGTGGCCTCCGTGTGCCAAAAATAGGCCGCGGGCACAGCCGCGCCCAAAAATAACAGCCCGAAGGCCGGGGCGCCAAGTTCGGCCAGCGGAAAAAGGCCACAAAAACGGGTGACCTATAGCCTTGGTGGGTGGGGCTGGCCCACTTCGTCCGCCGGACTCGGAATGGCGCGAGACTTTGCGAGCGGCCTCCGTGTGCCAAAAATAGGCCGCAGGCACAGCCGCGCCGAAAAATAACCCCCCGAAGGCCGGGGCGCCAATTTTATCAGCGGAAAATGGCCACAAAAACGGGTGGGCTAAAGCCTTGGGGGGTGGGGCTGGCCAACTTCGTCCGCCGGACTCGGAATGGCGCGAGACTTTGCGAGTGGCCTCCGTGTGCCAAAAATAGGCCACAGGCACAGCCGCACCCAAAAATAACCGCCCGAAGGCCAGGGCACCAAGTTCGTCCAGATAAAAAAGGCGACAAAAACGGGTGGGCTAAAGCCTTGGGGGATGGGGCTGGCCAAATTCGTCCGCCGGACTCGGAATGGGGCGAGACTTTGCGAACAGCCTCCGTATGCCAAAAATAGGCCGCGGCCACCGCCACGCCCAAAAATAACCGCCCGAAGGCCGGGGCGTCAAGTTCGTCCGGCGGAAAAAGGCCACAAAAACGGGTGGGCTATAGCCTTGGGGGGTGGGGCTGGCCAACTTCGTCCGCCGGACTGGGAATGGCGCGAGCCTTTGCGAGCGGCCTCCGTGTGCCAAAAATAGGCCACGGGCACAGCCGCGGCCAAAAATAACAGCCCGAAGGCCGGGGCACCATGTTCGTCCAGCAGAAAAAGGCGACAAAAACGGGTTGGCTAAAGCCTTGGGGGGTGGGGCTGGCCAACTTCGTCCGCCGGACTCGGAATGGCGGAAGACTTTGTGAGCAGCCTCCGTGTGCCAAAAATAGGCCGCGGGCACAGCCACGCCCAAAAATAACCGCCCGAAGGCCGGGGCGTCAAGTTCGTCCAGCGGAAAAAGGCCACAGAAACGGGTGGGCTATAGCCTTAGGGGGTGGGGCTGGCCAACTTCGTCCGCCGGACTCGGAATGGCGCGAGACTTTGGGAGCGGCCTCCGTGTGCCAAAAATAGGCCGCTGGCACAGCCACGCCCAAAAATAACAGCCCGAAGACCGGTGCGCCAAGTTCGTCCAGCGGAAAAAGGCTACAAAAACCGGTAGGCTATAGCCTTGGGGGGTGGGGCTGGCCAACTTCGTCCGCCGGACTTGGAATGGCGCGAAACTTTGCGAGCGGCCTCTGTGTGCCAAAAATAGGCTGCGGGCAAAGCCACGCCCAAAAATAACCGCCCGAAGGCCGGGGCGCCAAGTTCGTCCAGCGGAAAAAGGCCACAAAAACGGGTGGGCTTTAGCCTTGGGGGGTGGGGCTGGTCAACTTCGTCCGCCGGACTCGGAATGGCGCGAGACTTTGCGAGTGGCCTCCGTGTGCCAAAAATAGGCCGCGGCCACCAGCACGCCCAAAAATAACCGCCCGAAGGCCGGGGCGTCAAGTTCGTCCGGCGGAAAAAGGCCACAAAAACGGGTGGGCTATAGCCTTGGGGGGTGGGGCTGGCCAACTTCGTCCGCCGGACTGGGAATGGCGCGAGCCTTTGTGAGCGGCCTCTGTGTGCCAAAAATAGGCCGCGGGCACAGCCGCGCCCAAAAATAACCGCCCGATGGCCGGGGCGCCAAGTTCGTCCAGCGGAAAAAGGCCACAAAAACGGGTGGGCTATCGCCTTGGGGGGTGGGGCTTGCCAACTTCGTCCGATGGACTCGGAATGGCGCGAGGCTTTGCGAGCGGCCTCCGTGTGCCAAAAATAGGCCACGGGCACAGCCGCGGCCAAAAATAACCGCCCGAAGGCCGGGGCACCAAGTTCGTCCAGCAGAAAAAGGCGACAAAAACGGGTTGGCTAAAGCCTTGGGGGGTGGGGCTGGCCAACTTCGTCCGCCGGACTCGGAATGGCGGAAGACTTTGTGAGCGGCCTCCGTGTGCCAAAAATAGGCCGCGAGCACAGCCACGCCCAAAAATAACCGCCCGAAGGCCGGGGCGTCAAGTTCGTCCAGCGGAAAAAGGCCACAGAAACGGGTGGGCTATAGCCTTAGGGGGTGGGGCTGGCCAACTTCGTCCGCCGGGCTTGGAATGGCGCGAGACTTTGGGAGCGGCCTCCGTGTGCCAAAAATAGGCCGCTGGCACAGCCACGCCCAAAAATAACCGCCCGAAGACCGGTGCGCCAAGTTCGTCCAGCGGAAAAAGGCTACAAAAACGGGTGGGCTATAGCCTTGGGGGGTGGGGCTGGCCAACTTCGTCCGCCGGACTGGGAATGGCGCGAAACTTTGCGAGCGGCCTCTGTGTGCCAAAAATAGGCCGCGGGCACAGCCGCGCCCAAAAATAACCGCCCGAAGGCCGGGGCGCCAAGTTCGTCCAGCGGAAAAAGGCCACAAAAACGGGTGGGCTATAGCCTTGGGGGGTGGGGCTGGCCCACTTCGTCCGCCGGACTCGGAATGGCGGCAGAATTTGCGAGCGGCCTCCGTGTGCCAAAAATAGGCCGCGGGCTCAGCCGCGCTAAAAAATAACCGCCCGAAGGCCGGGGCGTCAAGTTCGTCCAGCGGAAAAACGCCACAAAAACGGGTGGCCTATAGCCTTGGGGGGTGGGGCAGGCCAACTTCGTCCGCCGGACTCGGAATGGCGCGAGACTTTGCGAGCGGCCTCTGTGTGCCAAAAATACGCCGGGGGCACAGCCGCGCCCAAAAATATCCGCCCGGAGGCCGGGGCGCCAAGTTCGTCCAGCGGAAAAAGGCCAAAAAAACGGGTGGGCTATAGCCTTGGGGGGTGGGGCTGGCCAACTTCGTCCGCCGGACTCGGAATGGCGCGAGACTTTGCGAGCGGCCTCCGTGTGCCAAAAATAGGCCGCGGGCACAGCCGCGCCCAAAAATAACCGCCCGAAGGCCGGGGCGCCAAGTTCGTCCAGCGGAAAAAGGCCACAAAAATGGGTGGGCTATAGCCTTGCGGGGTGGGGCTGGCCAACTTCGTCCCGAAGGCCGGGGCGCCAAGTTCGTCCAGTGGAAAAAGGCCACAGAAACGGGTGGGCTATAGCCTTGGGGGGTGGGGCTGGCAAACATCGTCTGCCGGACTCGGAATGGCGCGAGACTTTGCGAGCGGCCTCCGTGTGCCAAAAATAGGCTGCGGGCTCATCCTTGCCCAAAAATAACCGCCCGAAGGCCGGGGCGCCAAGTTCGTCCAGCGGAAAAAGGCCACAAAAACGGGTGGGCTATAGCCTTGGGGGGTGGGGCTGGCCAACTTCGTCCGCCGGACTCGGAATGGCGCGAGACTTTGCGAGCGGCCTCCGTGTGCCAAAAATAGGCCGCGGGCACAGCCGCGCCCAAAAATAAGCCCCCGAAGGGGCCATCCCCAAGTTCGTCCGCCGCAAAAAATGCCCAAAAATGGGCTATAAGGGGATGAACTATAAGTCCGCCGGACTCGGAATGGCGGTTGGGTGGGCTATAAGTGGCTGGCCAACTTCGGAAATGGGGCGAGAATTTGCAGTGCCCTCCGTGTACAAAAATAGGCCGCGGGCACAGGCACGCCCAAAAATTCCCCCCCCAAGTTTGTCCAAAATGCCCAAAACGGGTGGGCTATAGCCAACAGACAAAATAAGTTAAATAGCAATAGCCCTAAAAATGCAGCCCAGTTGTCCGCCGCAAAAATGCCAAAAAAACGGGTGGGCTATAGCCTTGGGGGGAGGGGCTGGCCAACATCATCCGCCGGACTCGCAATGGGTTGAGACTTTGCGAGCGCCCTACGTTTGCCAAAAATAGGCCGCGGGCACAGCCGCACCCAAATATAAGCCCCAGAAGGTCCCGTCCCCAAATTCGTCCGCCGCAAAAATGCCCAAAAAACGGGTGGGCTATAGCCTTGGGGGGAGGGGCTGGCCAACATCATCCGCCGGACTCGGAATGGGACGAGACTTTGCGAGCGCCCTATGTTTGCCAAAAATAGGCCGCGGGCACAGCCGCACCCAAATATAAGCCCCAGAAGGTCCCGTCCCCAAGTTCGTCCGCCGCAAAAATGCCAAAAAAACGGGTGGGCTATAGCCTTGTGGGGAGGGGATGGCCAACTTCGTCCACCGGACTCGAAATGGGGCGAGACTTTGCGAGCACCCACCGTGTGCCAAAAAGAGGACGCGGTCACAGCCGCGTCCAAAAATAACCGCCCGAAGTCCGGGGCGCCAAGTTCGTCCAGCGGAAAAAGGCCACAAAAACGGGTGGGCTATAGCCTTGGGGGGAGGGGCTGGACAACATCGTCCACCGGACTCGAAATGGGGCGAGACTTTGCGAGCACCCTCCGTGTGCGAAAAATAGGCCGCGGGCACAGCCGCGTCCAAAAATAAGCCCCCGAAGATCCCGTCCCCAAATTCGTCCGCCGTGAAAATGCCCTAAAAACGGGTGGGCTATAGCCTTGGGGGGAGGGGCTGGCCAACTTCGTCCGCCGGACTCGAAATGGGGCGAGACTTTGCGAGCACTCTCCGTGTGCCAAAAATAGGCCGCGGGCACAGCCGCGCCCAAAAATAAGCCCCCGAAGGTCCCGTCCCGAAGTTCGTCCGCCGCAAAAATGCCCAAAAAACGGGTGGGCTATAGCCTTGGGGGGAGGGGCTGGCCAACTTCGTCCGCCGGACTTGGAATGGGGCGAGACTTTGAGAGCACCGTCCGTGTGCCAACAATAGGCCGCGGGCACAGCCGCGCCCAAAAATAAACCCCCGAAGGTCCCGTCCCCAAGTTCGTCCGCTGCAAAAATGCCCAAAAAATGGGTGGGCTATAGCATTGGGGGGAGGGGCTGGCCAACTTCGTCCGCCGGACTCGGAATGGGGCGTGTCTTTGCGAGCGCCCACCGTGTTCCAACAATAGGCCGTGGGCACAGCCGCGCCCAAAAATAAGCCCCCAACGGTCCCGTCCCCAAGTTCGTCCGCCGCAAAAATGCCAAAAAAACGGGTGGGCTATAGCCTTGGGGGGAGGGGCTGGCCAACATCATCCGCCGGACTCGGAATGGGGCGAGACTTTGCGAGCGCCCTACGTTTGCCAAAAATAGGCCGCGGGCACAGCCGCACCCAAATATAAGCCCCAGAAGGTCCCGTCCCCAAGTTCGTCCGCCGCAAAAATGCCCAAAAAACGGGTGGGCTATAGCCTTGGGAGGAGGGGCTGGCCAACTTCGTCCGCCGGACTCGGAATGGGGCGAGACTTTATGAGCACCCTCCATGTGCCAAAAATAGGCCACGGGCACAGCCGCGCCCAAAAATAAGCCCCCGAAGGTCCCGTCCCCAAGTTCGTCCGCCGCAAAAATGCCCAAAAAACGGGTGGGCTATAGCCTTGGGGGGAGGGGCTGGCCAACTTTGTCCGCCGGACTCGGAATGGGGCGTGACTTTACGAGCACCCTCCGTGTGCCAAAAAATAGGCCGCGGGCACAGCCGCGCCCAAATATAAGCCCCCGAAGGTCCCGTCCCCAAGTTCGTCCGCCGCAAAAATGCCCAAAAAACGGGTGGGCTATAGCCTTGGGGGGAGGGGCTGGCCAACTTCGTCCGCCGGACTCGGAATGGGACGAGACTTTGCGAGCGCCCTCCGTGTGCCAAAAATAGGCCGCGGGTACAGCCGCGCCCAAAAATAAGCTCTCGAAGGTCTCGTCCCCAAGTTCGTCCGCCGCAAAAATGCCCAAAAAACGGGTGGGCTATAGCCTTGGGAGGAGGGGCTGGCCAACTTCGTCCCCCGGACTCGGAATGGGGCAAGACTTTGCGAGCGGCCTCCGTGTGCCAAAAATAGGCCACGGGAACAGCCGCGCCCAAATATAAGCCCCCGAAGGTCCCGTCCCCAAGTTCGCCCGCCGCAAAAATGCCCAAAAAACGGGTGGGCTATAGCCTTGGGGGAAGGGGCCGGCCGACTTCGTCCGCCGGACTCGGAATGGGGCGAGAATTTGCGAGCGCCCTCCGTGTGCCAAAAATAGGCCGTGCACACAGCCGCGCCCAAAAATAAGCCCCTGAAGGTCCCGTCCCCAAGTTCGTCCCCCGCAAAAATGCCCAAAAAACGGGTGGGCTATAGCCTTGGGGGGAGGGGCTGGCCAACTTCGTCCGCCGGACTCGAAATGGGGCGAGACTTTGCGAGCGCCCTACGTTTGCCAAAAATAGGCCGCGGGCACAGCCGCACCCAAATTAAGCCCCAGAAGGTCCCGTCCCCAAGTTCGTCCGCCGCAAAAATGCCCAAAAAACGGGTGGGCTATAGCCTTGGGAGGAGGGGCTGGCCAACTTCGTCCGCCGGACTCGGAATGGGGCGAGACTTTATGAGCACCCTCCATGTGCCAAAAATAGGCCACAGGCAAAGCCGCGAAAAAAATAAGCCCCCGAAGGTCCCGTCCCCAAGTTCGTCCGCCGCAAAAATGCCCAAAAAACGGGTGGGCTATAGCCTTGGGAGGAGGGGCTGGCCAACTTCGTCCCCCGGCCTCGGAATGGGGCAAGACTTTGCGAGCGCCCTCCGTGTGCCAAAAATAGGCCACGGGCACAGCCACGCCCAAAAACAAGCCCCCTAAGGTCCCGTCCCCAAGTTCGTCCGCCACAAAAATGCCCAAAAAACGGGTGGGCTATAGCCTTGGGGGGAGGGAATGGCCAACTTCGTCCGCCAGACTCGAAATGGGGTGAGACTTTG
The DNA here is from genome assembly GCA_030449895.1 of Citrus mangshanensis. Taxonomy (NCBI): domain Eukaryota; kingdom Viridiplantae; phylum Streptophyta; class Magnoliopsida; order Sapindales; family Rutaceae; genus Citrus; species Citrus mangshanensis. The sequence goes on from JASUUJ010000180.1 coordinate 24,066, forward strand.
CGAACACCCTCCGTGTGCCAAAAATAGGCCGCGGTCACAGCCGCGCCCAAAAATAAGCCCCCGAAGGTCCCGTCCCCAAGTTTGTCCGCCGCAAAAATGCCATAAAACGGGTGGGCTATAGCCTTGGGGTGAGGGGCTGGCCAACTTCGTCCGCCGGACTCGGAATGGGGCGAGACTTTGCGAGCGCCCTCCGTGTGCAAAAAATAGGATGCGGGCACAGCCACGCCCAAAAATAAGTGACCGAAGGTCCCGTCCCCAAGTTCTTCCGCCGCAAAAATGCCCAAAAAACGGGTGGGCTACAGCCTTGGGGGGAGGGGCTGGCCAACATCGTCCGCCGGACTCGGAATGGGGCGAGACTTTGCGAGCGCCCTCCGTGTGCCAAAAATAGGCCACGGGCAAAGCCGCGCCCAAAAATAAGCCCCCGAAGGTCGCGTCCCCAAGTTCGTCCGCCGCAAAAATGCCAAAAAAACGGGTGGGCTAGAGCCTTGGGGGGAGGGGCTGGCCAACATCGTCCGCCGGACTCGGAATGGGGTGAGACTTTGCGAACGCCCTCCGTGTGCCAAAAATAGACCGTGGGCACAGCCGCGCCCAAAAATAAGCCACCGAAGGTCCCGTCCCCAAGTTCGTCCGCCGCAAAAATGCCCAAAAAACGGGTGGGCTACAGCCTTGGGGGGATGGGCTGGCCAACTTCGTCCGCCGGATTAGGAATGGGGTGAGACTTTGCGAGCACCCTCCGTGTGCCAAAAATAGGCCGTGGGCACAGCCACGCCCAAAAATAAGCGCACGAAGGTCCCGTCCCCAAGTTCGTCCGCCGTAAAAATGCCCAAAAAACGGGTGGGCTATAACCTTGGGGGGAGGGGTTGGCCAAGTTCGTCCGCCGGACTCAGAATGGGGCGAGACTTTGAGAGCGCTCTCCGTGTGCAAAAAATAGGACGCGGGCACAGCCACGCCCAAAAATAAGCGACCGAAGGTCTAGTCCCCAAGTTCTTCAGCCGCAAAAATGCCCAAAAAACGGGTGGGCTGTAGCCTTGGGGGGAGGGGCTGGCCAAGTTCGTCCGCCGGACTCGGAATGGGGCGAGACTTTTCGAGCGCCCTCCGTGTGCCAAAAATAGGCCGCGGGCACAGCCGCACCCAAAAATAAGTGCCCGAAGGTCCCGTCCCCAAGTTCGTCCGCCGCAAAAATGCCCAAAAAACGGGTGGGCTGTTGCCTTGGGGGGAGGTGCTGGCCAAGTTAGTCCGCCGGACTCGGAATGGGGCGAGACTTGGCGAACACCCTCCGTGTGCCAAAAATAGGCCGTGGGCACAGCCGCGCCCAAAAATAAGCGCCCGAAGGTCCCGTCCCCAAGTTCGTCCGCCGCAAAAATGCCCAAAAAACGGGTGGGCTGTTGCCTTGGGGGGAGGTGCTGGCCACGTTCGTCCGCCGGACTCGGAATGGTGCGAGACTTGGCGAGCACCCTCCGTGTGCCAAAAATAGGCCGTGGGCACAGCCGCGCCCAAAAATAAGCGCCCGAAGGTCCCGTCCCCAAGTTCGTCCGCCGCAAAAATGACCAAAAAACAGGTGGGCTATTGCCTTGGGGGGAGGGGCTGGCCAAGTTCGTCCGCCGGACTCGGAATGGGGCGAGACTTGGCGAGCGCCCTCCGTGTGCCCAAAATAGGCCACGGGCACAGCGGCGCCCAAAAATAAATGCCCGAATGTCCCGTCCCCACGTTCGTCCGCCGCAAAAATGCCCAAAAAACGGGTGGGCTATGGCCTTGGGGGCAGGGGTTGGCCAAGTTCGTCCGCTGGACTCAGAATGGGGTGAGACTTTGCGAGCACCCTCCGTGTACAAAAAATAGGACATGGTCACAGCCACGCCCAAAAATAAGCGCCCGAAGGTCCCGTCCCCAAGTTCTTCCGCCGCAAAAATGCCCAAAAAACGGGCGGGCTGTAGCCTTGGGGGGAGGGGCTGGCCAAGTTCGTCCGCCGGACTCGGAATGGGGCGAGACTTTTTGAGCGCCCTCCGTGTGCCAAAAATAGGCTGCGGGCACAGCCGCGTCCAAAAATAAGCGCCCGAAGGTCTCGTCCCCAGGTTCGTCCGCCGCAAAAATTCCCAAAAAATGGGTGGGCTATTGCCCTGGGGGGAGGGGCTGGCCAAGTTCGTCCGCCGGACTCGGAATGGTGCAAGACTTGCCGAGCACCCTCCGTGTGCCAAAAATAGGCCACGGGCACAGCCGCGCCCAAAAATAAGTGCCCGAAGGTCCCGTCCCCAAGTTCGTCCGTCGCAAAAATGCCCAAAAAACGGGTGGGCTATAGCCTTGGGGGGAGGGGCTGGCCAAGTTCGTCCGGCGGACTCGGAATGGGGCGAGACTTTGCGAGTGCCCTCCGTGTGCCAAAAATAGGCCGCGGGCACAGCCGCGCCCAAAAATAAGCCCCCGAAGGTCCCGTCCCCAAGTTCGTCCGCCGCAAAAATGCCCAAAAAACGGGTGGGCTATAGCCTTGGGGGGAGGGGCTGGCCCACTTCGTCCGCCGGACTCGGAATGGGGCGAGACTTTGCGAGCGCCCTCCGTGTGCCAAAAATAGGCCGCGGGCACAGCCGCGCCAGAAAAAAACCCCGGGAGGTCCCGTCCCCAAGTTCGTCCGCCGCAAAAATGCCCAAAAAACGGGTGGGCTATAGCCTTGGGGGGAGGGGCTGGCCAACTTCGTCCGCCGGACTCGGAATGGGGCAAGACTTTGCGAGCGCCCTCCGTGTGCCAAAAATAGGCCACGAGCACAGCCGCACCCAAAAATAAGCGCCCGAAGGTTCCGTCCCCAAGTTCGTCCGCCGCAAAAATGCCCAAAAAACGGGTGGGCTATAGCCTTGGGGGGAGGGGCCGGCCAAGTTCGTCCGCCGGACTCGGAATGGAGAGAGACTTTGCGAGCGCCCTCCATGTGCCAAAAATAGGCTGCGGGCACAGCAGCGCCCAAAAATAAGCCCCCGAAGGTCCCGTCCCCAAGTTCATCCCCCGCAAAAATGCCCAAAAAATGGGTGGGCTATAGCCTTGGGGGGAGGGGCTGGCCAAGTTCGTCCGCCGGACTCGGAATGGGGAGAGACTTTGCGAGCGCCCTCCGTGTGCCAAAAATAGGCCGCGGGCACAGCCGCGCCCAAAAATAAGCCCCCAAAGGTCCCGTCCCCAAGTTCGTCCGCCGCAAAAATGCCCAAAAAACGGGTGGGCTATAGCCTTGGGGGGAGGGGCTGGCCAACTTCGTCCGCCGGACTCGGAATGGGGCGAGACTTTGCGAGCGACCTCCCTGTGCCAAAAATAGGCCACGGGCGCAGCCGTACCCTATAATAAGCACCCGAAGGTCCCATCCCCAAGTTCGTCCGCCGCAAAAATGCCCAAAAAATGGGTGGGCTATAGCCTTGGGGGGAGGGGCTGGCCAAGTTCGTCCGCCGGACTCGGAATGGGGCGAGATTTTGCGAGCGCCCTCCGTATGCCAAAAATAGGCCGCGGCCACAGCCGCGCCAAAAAATAATCGCCCGAAGGTCCCATCCCCAAGTTCGTCCGCCGCAAAACTGCCCAAAAAATGGGTGGGCTATAGCCTTGGGGGGAGGGGCTGGCCAAGTTCGTCCGCCGGACTCGGAATGGGGCCAGACTTTGCGAGCACCCTCCGTGTGCCAAAAATAGGCCGAGGCCACAGCCTCGGCCAAAAATAAGCGCCCGAAGGTCCGGTCCCCAAGTTCGTCCGCCGCAAAAATGCCCAAAAAATGGGTGGGCTATAGCCTTGGGGGGAGGGTCTGGCCATGTTCGTCCGCCGGACTCGGAATGGGGCGAGACTTTGCGAGAGCCCTGCGTGTGCCAAAAATAGGCCACGGGCACAGCCGTTCCCAAAAATAAGCGCCCGAAGGTCCTGTCCCCAAGTTCGTCCGCCGCAAAAATGCCCAAAAAATGGGTGGGCTATAGCCTTGGGGGGAGGGGCTGGCCAAGTTCGTCCGCCGGACTCGGAATGGGGAGAGACTTTGCGAGCGCCCTCCGTGTGCCAAAAATAGGCCGCGGGCACAGCCGCGCCCGAAAATAATCCCCCGAAGGTCCCGTCCCCAAGTTCGTCCGCCGCAAAAATGCCCAAAAAACGGGTGAGCTATAGCCTTGGGGGGAGGGGCTGGCCAACTTCGTCCGCCGGACTCGGAATGGGGCGAGACTTTGCGAGCGCACTCCATGTGCCAAAAATAGGCCGCGGCCATAGCCGCGCCCAAAAATAAGCCCCCAAAGGTCCCGTCCCCAAGTTTGTCCGCCGCAAAAATGCCCAAAAAACGGGTGGGCTATAGCCTTGGGGGGAGGGGCTGGCCAAGTTCGTCCGCCGGACTCGGAATGGGGCGAGACTTTGCGAGCGCCCGCCCTGTGTCAAAAATAGGCCGTGGACACAGCCGTACCCAATAATAAGTGCCCCAAGCTCCCGTCCCCAAGTTCGTCAGCCGCAAAAATGCCCAAAAAACGGGTGGGCTATAGCCTTGGGGGGAGGGTCTTGCCATGTTCGTCCACCGGACTCGGAATGGGGCGAGACTTTGCGAGAGCCCTGCGTGTGCCAAAAATAGGCCGCGGGCACAGCCGCTCATAAAAATAAGCGCCCGAAGGTCCGGTCCCCCAGTTCGTCCGCCGCAAAAATGCCCAAAAAATGGGTGGGCTATAGCCTTGGGGGGAGGGGCTGGCCCACTTCGTCCGCCGGACTCGGAATGGGGCGATACTTTGCGAGCGCACTCCGTGTGCCAAAAATAGGCCGTGGGCACAGCCGCGCCCAAAAATAAGCCCCCGAAGGTCCCGTCCCCAAGTTTGTCCGCCGCAAAAATGCCCAAAAAACGGGTGGGCTATATAGCCTTGGGGGGAGGGGCTTGCCAAGTTTGTCCGCCGGACTCGGAATGGGGTGAGACTTTATGAGCGCCCTCCATGTGGGCACAGCCACGCCCAAAAATAAGCGCCCGAAGGTCCCGTCCCCAAGTTCGTCCGCAGCAAAAATGCCCAAAAAACGGGTGGGCTATAGCCTTGGGGGGAGAGGCTGGCCAAGTTCGTCCGCCGGACTCGGAATGGGGTGAGACTTTGCAAGAGCCCTCCGTGTGCCAAAAATAGGCCGCGGGCACAGCCGTACCCAAAAATAAGCCCCCGAAGGTCCCGTCCCCAAGTTCGTCCACCGCAAAAATGCCCAAAAAATGGGTGGGCTATAGCCTTGGGGGGAGCGGCTGGCCAAGTTCGTCCGCCGGACTCGGAATGGGGCCAGACTTTGCGAGCACCCTCCGGGTGCCAAAAATAGGCCGCGGGCACAGCCTCGCCCAAAAATAAGCGCCCAAAGGTCCGGTCCCCAAGTTCGTCCGCCGCAAAAATGCCCAAAAAATGGGTGGGCTATAGCCTTGGGGGGAGGGTCGGGCCATGTTCGTCCGCCGTACTCGGAATGGGGCGAGCCTTTGCGAGAGCCCTGCGTGTGCCAAAAATAGGCTGCGAGCACAGCCGCGCCCAAAAATAAGCGCCCGAAGGTCCCGTCCCCAAGTTCGTCCGCCGCAAAAATGCCCAAAAAACGGGTGGGCTATAGCCTTGGGGGGAGGGGCCGGCCAAGTTCGTCCGCCGGACTCGGAATGGAGAGAGACTTTGCGAGCGCCCTCCATGTGCCAAAAATAGGCCGTGGGCACAGCATCGCCCAAAAATAAGCCCCCGAAGGTCCCATCCCCAAGTTCGTCCGCCGCAAAAATGCCCAAAAAATGGGTGGGCTATAGCCTTGGGGGGAGGGGCTGGCCAAGTTCGTCCGCCGGACTCGGAATGGGGAAAAACTTTGCGAGTGCCCTCCGTGTGCCAAAAATAGGCCGCAGGCAGAGCCGCGCCCAAAAATAAGCCCCTAAAGGTCCCGTCCCCAAGTTCGTCCGCCGCAAAAATGCCCAAAAAACGGGTGGGCTATAGCCTTGGGGGGAGGCGCTGGCCAACTTCGTCCGCCGGACTCGGAATGGGGCGAGACTTTGCGAGCGCCCTCCCTGTTCCAAAAATAGGCCACGGGCACAGCCGCACCCAATAATAAGCACCCGAAGGTCCCATCCCCAAGTTCGTCCGCCGCAAAAATGCCCAAAAAATGGGTGGGCTATAGCCTTGGGGGGAGGGGCTGCCAAGTTCGTCCGCCGGACTCGGAATGGGGCGAGATTTTGCGAGCGCCCTCCGTGTACCAAAAATAGGCCGTGGGCACAGCCGCTCCAAAAAATAAGCGCCCGAAGGTCCGGTCCCCAAGTTCGTCCGTCGCAAAAATGCCCAAAAAACGGGTGGGCTATAGCCTTGGGGGGAGGGGCTGGCCAAGTTCGTCCGGCGGACTCGGAATGGGGCGAGACTTTGCGAGTGCCCTCCGTGTGCCAAAAATAGGCCTCGGGCACAGCCGTACCCAAAAATAAGCTCTCGAAGGTCCCGTCCCCAAGTTTGTCCGCCGCAAAAATGCCCAAAAAACGGGTGGGCTATATCCTTGGGGGGAGGGGCTGGCCAAGTTCGTCCACCGGACTCGGAATGGGGCGAGACTTTGCGAGCGCCCTCCGTGTGTCAAAAATAGGCCGCGGGCACAGCCGCGCCCGAAGGTCCCGTCCCCAAGTTCGTCCGCCGCAAAAATGCCCAAAAAATGGGTGGGCTATAGCCTTGGGGGGAGGGTCGGGCCATGTTCCTCCGCCGTACTCGGAATGGGGCGAGCCTTTGCGAGAGCCCTGCGTGTGCCAAAAATAGGCTGCGAGCACAGCCGCACCCAAAAATAAGCGCCCGAAGGTCCCGTCCCCGAGTTCGTCCGCCGTAAAAATGCCCAAAAAACGGGTGGGCTATAGCCTTGGGGGGAGGGCCTGGCCCAGTTCCTCCGCCAGACTCAGAATGGGGCGAGAGTTTGCAAGCGCCCTCCGTGTGCCAAAAATAGGCCGCGGCCACAGCCACGCCCAAAAATAAGCGCCCGAATGTCCCATCCCCAAGTTCGTCCGCTGCAAAAATGCCCAAAAAACGGGTGGGCTATATCCTTGGGGGGAGGGGCTGGCCAAGTTCGTCCGCCGGACTCGGAATGGGGCAAGACTTTGCGAGCGCCCTCCGTGTGGGCACAGCCATGCCCAAAAATACCCGCCCGAAGGCCGGGGCGCCAAGTTCGTCCAGCGGTAAAAGGCCACAAAAACGGGTGGGCTATAGCCTTGGGGGGTGGGGCTGGCCAACTTCGTCCGCCGGACTCGAAATAGCGTGAGACTTTGTGAGTCACCTCCATGTGCCAAAAATAGGCCGCGGGCACAGCCGTGTCCAAAAATACCCGCCCGAAGGCCGGGGCGCCATGTTCGTTCAGCGGAAAAAGGCCACAAAAACGGGTGGGCTATAGCCTTGGGGGGTGGGGTTGGTCAACTTCGTCCGCCGGACTCGGAATGGTGCGAGACTTTCCAAGGCGCCTCCGTGAGCCAAAAATAGGCTGCGGACACAGCCGCGCCCAAAAATACCCACCCGAAGGCCGGGGCGCCAAGTTTGTCCAGCGGAAAAAGGCCACAAAAACGGGTGGGCTATAGCCTTGGGGGGTGGGGCTGACCAACTTCGTCCGCCGGACTCGGAATGGCGCGAGACATTGCGAGGCTCCTCCGTACACCAAAAATAGGCCGCGGACACAGCCGCGTCCAAAAATACCCGCCCGAAAGCCGGGGCGCCAAGTTCGTCCAGCGGTAAAAGGCCACAAACACGGGTGGGCTATAGCCTTGGGGTGTGGGGCTGGCCAATTTCATCCGCCGGACTCGGAATGGCGCGAGATTTTGCGAGGCACCTCCGTGTGGCAAAAATAGGCCACGGGCACAGCCGCGCCCAAAAATACCCGCCCGAAGGCCGGGGCGCCAAGTTCGTTCAGCGGTAAAAGGCCACAAAAACGGGTGGGCTATAGCCTTGGGGAGTGGGGCTGGCCCACTTCGTCCGCCGGACTCGGAATGGCGCGAGACATTACGAGGCACCGCCGTGTGCCAAAAATAGGCCGCGGGCACAGCCGCGCCCAAAAAACCCGCCCGAAGGCCGGGGCGCCAAGTTCGTCCAGCCGTAAAATGCCCAAAAAACGGGTGGGCTATAGCCTTGGGGGGAGGGGCTGGCCAACTTCGTCCGCCGGACTCGGAATGGGGCGAGACTTTGTGAGCAGCCTCCGTGTGCCAAAAATAGGCCGCGGGCACAGCTACGCCCAAAAATAAGCCCCCGAAGGTCCCGTCCCCAAGTTCGACCGCCGCAAAAATGCCCAAAAAACGGGCGGGCTACAGCCTTGGGGGGAGGGGCTGGCCAACTTCGTCCGCCGGATTTGGAATGGGGCGAGACTTTACGAGCGCCCTCCATGTGCCAAAAATAGGCCACGGGTACAGCCTCGCCCAAAAATAAGAGCCCGAAGGTCCCGTCCCCATGTTCGTCCGCCGCAAAAATGCCCAAACAACGGGTGGGCTATAGCCTTGGGGGGAGGGACTGGCCAACTTCGTCCGCCGGTCACGGAATGGGGGGAGACTTTGCGAACGCCCTCCGTGTGCCAAAAATAGGCTGCGGGCACAGCCGCGCCCAAAAATAAGCCCCCGAAGGTCCCGTCCCCAAGTTCGACCGCCGCAAAAATGCCCAAAAAACGGGTGGGCTATAGCCTTGGGGGGAGGGGCTGGCCAACTTCGTCTGCCGGACTCGGAATGGGACGAGACTTTGCGAGCTCCCTCCGTGTGCCAAAAATAGGCCGTGGGCACAGCCGCTCCCAAAAATAAGCCCCCGACGGTCCCGTCCCCAAGTTCGTCCGCCGCAAAAATGCCCAAAAAACGGGTGGGCTATAGCCTTGGGGGGAGGGGATGGCCGACTTCGTCCGCCAGACTCGGAACGAGGCGAGACATTGCGAGCGCCCTCCGTGTGCCAAAAATAGGCGGTGGGCACAGCCGTGTCCAAAAATAAGTCCCCAAAGGTCCCGTCCCCAAGTTCGTCCGCCGCAAAAATGCCAAAAAAACGGGTGGGCTATAGCCTTGGGTGGAGGGGCTGGCCAACTTCGTCCGCCGGACTCGGAATGGGGCGAGACTTTGCGAGCGCCCTCCGTGTGTGAAAAATAGGCCGCGGACACAGCCGCGCCCAAAAATAAGCCCCCAAAGGTCCCGTCCCTAAGGTCGTCCGCCGCAAAAATGCCCAAAAAACGGGTGGGCTATAGCCTTGGGGGGAGGGGCTGGCCAACTTCGTCCGCCGAACTCGGAATGGGGCGAGACTTTGTGAGCGCACTCCGTATGCAAAAAATAGACCGCGGGCAGAGCCGCAAGCAAAAATAAGCACCCAAAGGTCCCATCCCTAAGTTCGTCCGCTGCAAAAATGCCCAAAAAACGGGTGGGCTATAGCCTTGGGGGGAGGGGCTGGCCAACTTCGTCCGCCGGACTCGAAATGGGGTGAGACTTTGCGAGCGCCCTCCGTGTGCCAAAAATAGGCCTCGGGTACAGCCACGCCCTAAAATAAGGCACCGAAGGTCCCGTCCCCAAGTTCGTCCGCCGCAAAAATGCCAAAACAACGGGTGGGCTATAGCCTTGGGGGGAGGGGCTGGCCAACTTCGTCCGCCGGTCTCGGAATGGGGGGAGACTTTGCGAACGCCCTCCGTGTGCCAAAAATAGGCTGCGGGCACAGCCGCGCCCAAAAATAAGCCCCCGAAGGTCCCGTCCCCAAGTTCGACCGCCGCAAAAATGCCCAAAAAACGGGTGGGCTATAGCCTTGGGGGGAGGGGCTGGCCAACTTCGTCCGCCGGACTCGGAATGGGGCGAGACTTTGGGAGCTCCCTCCGTGTGCCAAAAATAGGCTATGGGCACAGCTGCTCCCAAAAATAAGCCCCCGATGGTCCCGTCCCCAAGTTCGTCCGCCGCAAAAATGGCCAAAAAACGGGTGGGCTATAGCCTTGGGAGGGGCTGGCCAACTTCGTCCGCCGGACTCGAAATGGGGCGAGACTTTGCGAGCGCCCTCCGTGTGCCAAAAATAGGCCACGGGCACAGCCGCGCCCAAAAATTAGCCCCCGAAGGACCCGTCCCCAAGTTCGTCCGCCGCAAAAATGCCCAAAAAACGGGTGGGCTATAGCCTTGGGGGGAGGGGCTGGCCCACTTCGTCCGCCGGACTCGGAATGGGGCGAGACTTTGCGAGCACCCTCCGAGTACCAAAAATAGGCCGCGGGCACAGACGCGCCCAAAAATAAGCCCCCGAAGGACCCGTCCCCAAGTTTGTCCGCCGCAAAAATGCTAAAAAACGGGTGGGCTATAGCCTCGGGGGGAGGAGCTGGCCCACTTCGTCCGCCGGACTCGGAATGGGGCGAGACTTTACAAGCACCCTCCGTGTGCCAAAAATAGGCTGCGGGCACATGCGCGTCAAAAAATGAGCCCCCGAAAATCCCGTCCCGAAGTTCGTCCGCCGCAAAAATGCCCAAAAAATGGGTGGGCTATAGCCTCGGGGAGAGGGGCTGGCCAACTTCGTCCGCCGGACTCGGAATGGGGCGAGACTTTGCGAGCGCCCTCCGTGTGCCAAAAATAGGCCTCCGCCACAGCCACGCCCAAAAATAAGCCCCCGAAGGTCCCGTCCCCAAGTTCGTCCGCCGCAAAAATGCCCAAACAACGGGTGGGCTATAGCCTTGGGGGGAGGGGCTGGCCAACTTCGTCCGCCGGACTCGAAATGGGGTGAGACTTTACGAGCGCCCTCCGTGTGCCAAAAATAGGCCGCGGGCACATGTACGCACAAAAATGAGCCCCCAAAAATCCCGTCCCCAAGTTCGTCCGCCGTAAAAATGCCCAAAAAATGGGTGGGCTATAGCCTTGGGGGGAGGGGCTGGCCAACTTCGTCCGCCGGACTCGGAATGGGGCGAGACTTTGCGAGCGCCCTCCGTGTGCCAAAAATAGGCCGCGGGCACAGCCGCGCCCAAAAATAAGCCCCCGAAGGTCCGTCCCCAAGTTCGTCCGCCGCAAAAATGCCCAAACAACGGGTGGGCTATAGCCTTGGGGAGGGGCTGGCGAACTCGTCCGGACTCGGAATGGGGCGAGACTTTGCGAACGCCCTCCGTGTGCCAAAAATAGTCTGCGGGTACAGCCGCGCCCAAAAATAAGCCCCCGAAGGTCGCGTCCCCAAGTTCGTCCGCCGCAAAAATGCCCAAACAACGGGTGGGCTATAGCCTTGGGGGGAGGGGCTGGCCCACTTCGTCCGCCGGACTCGGAATGGGGCGAGACTTTGCGAGCTCCCTCCGCGTGCCAAAAATAGGCCGCGGGCACAGCCGCGCCCAAAAATAAGCCCCCGAAGGTCCCGTCCCCAAGTTCGTCCGCCGCAAAAATGGCCAAAAAACGGGTGGGCTATAGCCTTGGGGGGAGGGGCTGGCCCACTTCGTCCGCCGGACTCGAAATGGGGCGAGACTTTGCGAGCGCCCTCCGTGTGCCAAAAATAGGCCGCGGGCACAGCTGCGCCAAAAAATAAGGCCCCGAAGGTCGCGTCCCCAAGTTCGTCCGCCGCAAAAATGCCTAGAAAACGGGTGGGCTATAGCCTTGGGGGGAGGGGCTGGCCAAATTCGTCCGCCGGACTCGGAATGGGGCGAAACTTTGCGAATGCCCTCCGTGTGCCAAAAATAGGCTGCGGGCTCAGCCGCGCCTAAAAATAAGCCCCCGAAGGTCCCGTCCCCAAGTTCGTCCGCCGCAAAAATGCCCAAAAAACGGGTGGGCTATAGCCTTGGGGGGAGGGGCTGGCCAACTTCGTCCGCCGGACTCGGAATGGGGCGAGACTTTGCGTACAACCTACGTGTGCCAAAAATAGGCTGCGGGCACAGCCGCGCCCAAAAATAAGCGCCCGAAGGTCCCGTCCCCAAGTTCGTCCACCGCAAAAATGCCCAAAAAATAGGCTGCGGGCTCAGCCTCGCCCAAAAAATAGCCCCCGAAGGTCCCGTCCCCAAGTTCGTCCGCCGAAAAAATGCCCAAAAAACGGGTGGGCTATAGCCTTGGGGGGAGGGGCTGGCCCACTTCGTCCGCCGGACTCGGAATGGGGCGAGACTTTGCGAGCGCCCTCCGAGTGCCAAAAATAGGCCGCGGGCACAGCCGCGCCCAAAAATAAGCCCCCGAAGGTCCCGTCCCCAAGTTTGTCCACCGCAAAAATGCTCTAAAACGGGTGGGCTATAGCCTCCGGGGGAGGAGCTGGCCCACTTCGTCCGCCGGACTCGGAATGGGGCGAGAGTTTGCGAGCGCCTTCCATGTGCCAAAAATAGGCCGCGGGCACAGCTGCGCCAAAAAATAAGGCCCCGAAGGTCGCGTCCCCAAGTTCGTCCGCCGCAAAAATGCCTAGAAAACGGGTGGGCTATAGCCTTGGGGGGAGGGGCTGGCCAAATTCGTCCGCCGGACTCGGAATGGGGCGAAACTTTGCGAATGCCCTCCGTGTGCCAAAAATAGGCTGCGGGCTCAGCCGCGCCTAAAAATAAGCCCCCGAAGGTCCCGTCCCCAAGTTCGTCCGCCGCAAAAATGCCCAAAAAACGGGTGGGCTATAGCCTTGGGAGGAGGGGCTGGGCAAGTTCGTCCGCCGGACTCGGAATCGGGCCAGACTTTACGAACGCCCTCCGTGTGCCAAAAATAGGCCGCGGGCACAGCCGCACCCAAAAATAAGCACCAAAAGGTCCCGTCCCCAAGTTCGTCCACCGCAAAAATGCCCAAAAAATAGGCTGCGGGCTCAGCCTCGCCCAAAAATTAGCCCCCGAAGGTCCCGTCCCCAAGTTCGTCCGCCGAAAAAATGCCCAAAAAACGGGTGGGCTATAGCCTTGGGGGGAGGGGCTCGCCAAGTTCGTCCGCCGGACTCGGAATGGGGCGAGACTTGGCGAGCGCCCACCGTGTGTGAAAAATAGACCACGGGCACAGCCGCGATAAAAAATAACCACCCGATGGTCCCGTCCCCAAGTTCGTCCGCCGCAAAAATGGCCAAAAAACGGGTGGGCTATAGCCTGGGGGGGAGGGGCTGGCCCATTTCGTCCGCCGGACTCGAAATGGGGCGAGACTTTGCGCTCGCCCTCCGTGTGCCAAAAATAGGCCGCGGGCACAGCCGCGCCCAAAAATAAGCCCCCGAAGGTCCCGTCCCCAAGTTCGTCCGCCGCAAAAATGCCCAAAAAACGGGTGGGCTATAGCCTTGGGGGGAGGGGCTGGCCAACTTCGTCCGCCGGACTCGAAACGGGATGAGACTTTACGAGTGCCCTCCGTGTGCCAAAAATAGGCCACGGGCACAGCCGTGCCAAAAATAAGCCCCCAAAGGTCCCGTCCCCAACTTCGTCCGCCGAAAAAATGCCCAAAAAACGGGTGGGCTATAGCCTTGGGGGGTGGGGCTGGCCTACTTCGTCCGCCGAACTCAGAATGGGGCGAGACTTTGCGAGCGCCTTCCGTGTGAAAAAAATAGGCCGCAGGCAGAGCCACGCCTAAAAATAAGCCCCCGAAGGTCCGATCCCCAAGTTCGTCCGCCGCAAAAATGCACAAAAAACGGGTGGGCTATAGCCTTGGGGGGAGGGGATGGCCAACTTCGTCCGCCAGACTCGGAATGGGGTGAGACTTTGCGAGCACCCTCCGTGTACCAAACTTAGGCCGCGGGCACATCCGCGCCCACAAATAAGCCCCCGAAGGTCCCGTCCCCAAGTTCGTCCGCCGCAAAAATGCCCAAAAAACGGGTGGGCTATAGCCTTGGGGGGAGGGGTAGCCAACTTCGTCCGCCGGACTCGGAATGGGGCGAGACTTTACGAGTGCCCTCCGTGTGCAAAAAATAGGCCGTGGACACAGCCGCGCCCAAAAATAAGCCCCCGAAGGTCCCGACCCCAAGTTCGTCCGCCGCAAAAGTGCCCAAAAAACGGGTGGGCTATAGCCTTGGGGGGAGGGGCTGGCCCACTTCGTCCGCCGGACTCAGAATGGGACGAGACTTTACGAGTGCCCTCCATGTGCCAAAAATAGGCCACGGGCACAGCCGTGCCAAAAATAAGCCCCCAAAGGTCCCGTCCCCACGTTCGTCCGCCGCAAAAATGCCCAAAAAACGGGTGGGCTATAGCCTTGGGGGCAGGGGCTGGCCAACTTCGTCCGCCGGACTCTGAATGGGGCGAGACTTTGCGAACGCCCTCTGTGTGCCAAAAATAGGCCGCAGGCACAGCCGCGCCCAAAAATAAGCCCCCGAAGGTCCCGTCCCCAAGTTCGTCCGCCGCAAAAATGCCCAAAAAACGGGTGGGCTATAGCCTTGGGGGGAGAGGCTGGCCAACTTCGTCCGCCGGACTCGGAATGGGGCGAGACTTTGCGAAAGCCCTCCGTGTGCCAAAAATAGGCCGCAGGCACAGCCGCGCCCAAAAATAATCCCCCGAAGGTCCCGTCCCCAAGTTCGTCCGCCGAAAAAATGCCCAAAAAATGGGTGGGCTATAGCCTTGGGGGGAGGGGCTGGCCCACTTCGTCCGCCGGACTCGGAATGTGGCAAGACTTTGCGAGCGCCCTCCGTGTGGCAAAAATAGGCAGTGGATACAGCCGCGCCCAAAAATAAGCCCCCGAAGGTCCCGTCCCCAAGTTCGTCAGCCGCAAAAATGCCCAAAAAACGGGTGGGCTATAGCATTGGGGGGAGGGGCTGGCCCACTTCGTCCGCCGGACTCGGAATGAGGCGAGACTTTGCGAGCGCCCTCCATGTGCTAAAAATAGGCCACGGTCACAGCCGCACCCAAAAATAAGCCCCCGAAGGTCCCGTCTCCAAGTTCGTCCGCCGCAAAAATTCCCAAAAAACGGGTGGGCTATAGCCTTGGGGGGAGGGGATGGCCAACTTCGTCCGCCGGACTCGGAATGAGGCGAGACTTTGCGAGCGCCCTCTGTGTGCCAAAAATAGGCCGGGGACACAATCGTGTCCAAAAAAAAGCCCCCGAAGGTCCCGTCCCCAAGTTCGTCCGCCGCAAAAATGCCCAAAAAACGGGTGGGCTATAGCCTTGGGGGGAGGCGCTGGCCAACTTCGTCCGCCGGACTCGGAATGGGGCGAGACTTTGCGAGCGCCCTCCGTGTACCAAACATAGACCACGGGCGATTCCGCCCCCAAAAATAAGCCCCCGAAGGTCCCATCCCCAAGTTCGTCCGCCGCAAAAATGCCCAAAAAACGGGTGGGCTATAGCCTTGGGGGGAGGGGTAGCCAACTTCATCTGCCGGACTCGGAATGGGGCGAGACTTTACGAGCGCCCTCCGTGTGCAAAACATAGGCCATGGACACAGCTGCGCCCAAAAATAAGCCCCCAAAGGTCCCGTCCCTAAGTTCGTCCGCCGCAAAAATGCCCAAAAAACGGGTGGGCTATAGTCTTGGGGGGAGGGGCTGGCCAACTTCGTCCGCCGGACTCGGTATGGGGCGAGACTTTACGAGCACCCTCCGTGTGCAAAAAATAGGCCGTGGGCACAGCTGCGCCCAAAAATAATCCCCCAAAGGTCCCGTCCCTAAGTTCGTCCGCCGCAAAAATGCCCACAAAACGGGTGGGCTATAGTCTTGGGGGGAGGGGCATGCCAACTTCGTCCGCCGGACTCGGAATGGGACGAGACTTTACGAGTGCCCTCCGTGTGCCAAAAATAGGCCGCGGGCACAGCCGTGGCAAAAATAAGCCCCCAAAGGTCCCGTCCCCAAGTTCATCCGCCGAAAAAATGCCCAAAAAATGGGTGGGCTATAGCTTTGGGGGGAGGGGTAGCCAACTTCGTCCGCCGGACTCGGAATGGGGCGAGACTTTGCTAGCGGCCTCCGTGTGCCAAAAATAGGCCGCGGGCACAGCCGCGCCCAAAAATAACCCCCGAAGGTCCCGTCCCCAAGTTCGTCCGCCGCAAAAATGCCGAAAAAACGGGTGGGCTATAGCCTTGGGGGGAGGGGCTGGCAGACTTCGTCCGCCGGACTCGGAATGGGGCGAGACTTTGCGAGCGCACTCCGCGTGCCAAAAATAGGCCGCGGGCATAGCCGTACCGAAAATAAGCCCCCGAAGGTCCCGTCCCCAAGTTCGTCCGCCGCAAAAATGCCCAAAAACCGGGTGGGCTATAGCCTTGGGGGGAGGGGCCGGCCCACTTCGTACGCCGGATTCGGAATGGGCTGAGACTTTGCGAACGGCCTCCGTGTGCCAAAAATAGGCCACGTACACAGCCGCGCCCAAAAATAAGCCCCCGAAGGTCCCGTCCCCAAGTTCGTCCGCCGCAAAAATGCCCAAAAAACGGGTGGGCTATAGTCTTGGGGGGAGGGGCATGCCAACTTCGTCCGCCGGACTCGGAATGGGACGAGACTTTACGAGTGCCCTCCGTGTGCCAAAAATAGGCCGCGGGCACAGCCGTGGCAAAAATAAGCCCCCAAAGGTCCCGTCCCCAAGTTCGTCCGCCGAAAAAATGCCCAAAAAATGGGTGGGCTATAGCCTTGGGGGGAGGGGTAGCCAACTTCGTCCGCCGGACTCGGAATGGGGCGTGACTTTGCTAGCGGCCTCCGTGTGCCAAAAATAGGCCGTGGGAACAACCGCGCCCAAAAATAAGCCCCCGAAGGTCCCGTCCCCAAGTTCGTCCGCCGCAAAAATGCCGAAAAAACGGGTGGGCTATAGCCTTGGGTGGAGGGGCTGGCCGACTTCGTCCGCCGGACTCGGAATGGGCCGAGACTTTGCGAGCGCACTCCGCGTGCCAAAAATAGGCCTTGGGCACAGCTGTACCCAAAAATAAGCCCCCGAAGGTCCCGTCCCCAAGTTCGTCCTCCGCAAAAATGCCCAAAAAACGGGTGGGCTATAGCCTTGGGGGAGGGGCTGGCCAACTTCGTCCTCCGGACTCGGAATTGGGCGAGACATTGCGAGGGGCCTCTGTGTGCCAAAAATATGCCACGGGCACAGCCGCGCCCAAAAATAAGTGCCCGAAGGTCCCGTCCCCAAGTTCGTCCACCGCAAAAATGCCCAAAAAACGGGTGGGCTATAGACTTGGGGGGAGGGGCTAGCCAACTTCGTCCACCGGACTCGGAATGGGGCGATACTTTGCGAGCGGCCTCCGTGTACCAAAAATAGGCCACGGGCACAACCACACCGAAAAATAAGCCCCCGAAGGCCCCGTCCCCAAGTTCGTCCGCCGCAAAAATGCCCAAAAAACGGGTGGGCTATAGCCTTGGGGGGAGGGGCTGGCCCAATTCGTCCGCCGGACTCGGAATGGGGTGAGACTTTGCGAGCACCGCCTGTGTGTTAAAAATAGGCCGCGGGCACAGCCGCGCCCAAAAATAAGCCCCCGAAGGTCCCGTCCCCAAGTTCGTCAACCGCAAAAATGGCCAAAAAACGGGTGGGCTATAGCCTTGGGGGGAGGGGCTGGCCAACTTCTTCCACCGGACTCGGAATGGGGCGAGACTTGATGAACGGCCTCCGTGTGCCAAAAATAGGCCGCGGGCACAGGCGCACCCAAAAATAAGCCCCCGAAGGTCCCGTCCCCAAGTTCGTCCGCCAAAAAAATGCCCAAAAAACGGGTGGGCTATAGCCTTGGGGGGAGGGGCTGGCCAACTTCGTCCGCCGGACTCGGAAAAGGGCGAGACTTTGCGAGCGCCATCCGTGTGCCAAAAATAGGCGGTGGGCACAGCCGCTCCCAAAAATAAGCCCCCGAAGGTCCCGTCCCCAAGTTCGTCCGCCGCAAAAATGCCCAAAAAACGGGTGGGCTATAGCCTTGGGGGGAGGGGTAGCCAACTTCGTCCGCCGGACTCGGAATAGGGCAAGACTTTACGAGTGCCCTCCGTGTGCAAAAAATAGGCCGCGGACATAGCCGCGCCCAAAAATAAGCCCCCGAAGGTCCCGACCCCAAGTTCGTCCGCCGCAAAAGTGCCCAAAAAACGGGTGGGCTATAGCCTTGGGGGGAGGGGCTGGCCCACTTCGTCCGCCGGACTCAGAATGGGACGAGACTTTACGAGTGCCCTCCATGTGCCAAAAATAGGCCACGGGCACAGCCGTGCCAAAAATAAGCCCCCAAAGGTCCCGTCCCCACGTTCGTCCGCCGCAAAAATGGCCAAAAAACGGGTGGGCTATAGGCTTGGGGGCAGGGGCTGGCCAACTTCGTCCGCCGGACTCTGAATGGGGCGAGACTTTGCGAACGCCCTCCGTGTGCCAAAAATAGGCCGCAGGCACAGCCGCGCCCAAAAATAAGCCCCCGAAGGTCCCGTCCCCAAGTTCGTCCGCCGCAAAAATGCCCAAAAAACGGGTGGGCTATAGCCTTGGGGGGAGGGGCTGGCCAACTTCGTCCGCCGGACTCGGAATGGGGCGAGACTTTGCGAAAGCACTCCGTGTGCCAAAAATAGGCCGCAGGCACAGCCGCGCCCAAAAATAAGCCCCCGAAGGTTCCGTCCCCAAGTTCGTCCGCCGCAAAAATGCCCAAAAAACGGGTGGGCTATAGCCTTGGGGGGAGGGGCTGGCCCACTTCGTCCGCCGGACTCGGAATGGGGCAAGACTTTGCGAGCGCCCGCCGTGTGGCAAAAATAGGCAGTGGATACAGCCGCGCCCAAAAATAAGCCCCCGAAGGTCCCGTCCCCAAGTTCGTCCGCCGCAAAAATGCCCAAAAAACGGGTGGGCTATAGCATTGGGGGGAGGGGCTGGCCAACTTCGTCCGCCGGACTCGGAATGAGGCGAGACTTTGCGAGCACCCTCCATGTGCTAAAAATAGGCCACGGTCACAACAGCGCCCAAAAATAAGCCCCCGAAGGTCCCGTCTCCAAGTTCGTCCGCCGCAAAAATGCCCAAAAAACGGGTGGGCTATAGCCTTGGGGGGAGGGGATGGCCAACTTCGTCCGCCGGACTCGGAATGAGGCGAGACTTTGCGAGCGCCCTCTGTTTGCCAAAAATAGGCTGGGGGCACAATCGTGTCCAAAAATAAGCCCCCGAAGGTCCCGTCCCCAAGTTCGTCCGCCGCAAAAATGCCCAAAAAACGGGTGGGCTATAGCCTTGGGGGGAGGCGCTGGCCAACTTCGTCCGCCGGACTCGGAATGGGGCGAGACTTTGCGGGCGCCCTCCGTGTGCAAAAAATAGGCCGTGGGTACAGCTGCGCCCAAAAATAAGCCCCCAAAGGTCCCGTCCCTAAGTTCGTCCGCCGCAAAAATGCCCAAAAAATGGGTGGGCTATAGCCTTGGGGGGAGGGGCTGGCCCACTTCGTCCGCCGGACTCGGAATGGGGCGAGACTTTGCGAACGCCCTCCGTGTGGTAAAAATAGGCCTTGGGTACAGCCGCGCCCAAAAATAAGCCCCCGAAGGTCCCGTCCCCAAGTTCGTCCGCCGCAAAAATGCCCAAAAAACGGGTGGGCTATAGCATTGGGGGGAGGGGCTGGCCAACTTCGTCCGCCGGACTCGGAATGGGGTGAGACTTTGCGAGCGCCCTCCGTGTACCAAACATAGGCGGTGGGAACATCCGCGCCCACAAATAAGCCCCCGAAGGTCCTGTCCCCAAGTTCATCCGCCGCAAAAATGCCCAAAAAACGGGTGGGCTATAGCCTTGGGGGGAGGGGCTGGCCAACTTCGTCCGCCGGACTCAGAATGGGCCGAGACTTTACGAGTGCCCTCCATGTGCCAAAAATAGGCCACGGGCACAGCCGTGCCAAAAATAAGCCCCCAAAGGTCCCGTCCCCAAGTTCGTCCGCCGAAAAAATGCCCAAAAAACGGGTGGGCTATAGCCTTGGGGGGAGGGGTTGGCCAAATTCGTCCGCCGGACTCGGAATGGGGCGTGATTTTCCGAGCGCCCTCCGTGTGCCAAAAATAGGCCGTAGGCACAGCTGCATCCAAAAATAAGCCCCCGAAGGTCCCGTCCCTAAGTTCGTCCGCCGAAAAAATGCCCAAAAAACGGGTAGGCTATAGCCTTGGCGGGAGGGGCTGGCCAACTTCGTCCACCGGACTTGGAATGGGGCGAGACTTTCCGAGTGCCCTCCGTGTGCCAAAAATAGGCCGCAAGCACAGCCGCATCCAAAATAAGCCCCCGAAGGTCCCGTCCCCAAGTTCGTCCTCCGCAAAAATGCCCAAAAAACGGGAGGGCTATAGCCTTGGGGGGAGGGGCTGGCCCACTTCGTCCGCCGGACTCAGAATGGGACGAGACTTTACGAGTGCCCTCCATGTGCCAAAAATAGGCCACGGGCACAGCCGTGCCAAAAATAAGCCCCCAAAGGTCCCGTCCCCACGTTCGTCCGCCACAAAAATGGCCAAAAAACGGGTGGGCTATAGCCTTGGGGGCAGGGGCTGGCCAACTTCGTCCGCCGGACTCTGAATGGGGCGAGACTTTGCGAACGCCCTCTGTGTGCCAAAAATAGGCCGCAGGCACAGCCGCGCCCAAAAATAAGCCCCCGAAGGTCCCGTCCCCAAGTTCGTCCGCCGCAAAAATGCCCAAAAAACGGGTGGGCTATAGCCTTGGGGGGAGGGGCTGGCCAACTTCGTCCGCCGGACTCGGAATGGGGCGAGCCTTTACGAGCACCCTCCGTGTGCAAAAAATAGGCCGTGGGCACAGCTGCGCCCAAAAATAATCCCCCAAAGGTCCCGTCCCTAAGTTCGTCCGCCGCAAAAATGCCCAAAAAACGGGTGGGCTATAGTCTTGGGGGGAGGGGCATGCCAACTTCGTCCGCCGGACTCGGAATGGGACGAGACTTTACGAGTGCCCTCCGTGTGCCAAAAATAGGCCTCGGGCACAGCCGTGGCAAAAATAAGCCCCCAAAGGTCCCGTCCCCAAGTTCGTCCGCCGAAAAAATGCCCAAAAATGGGTGGGCTATAGCCTTGGGGGGAGGGGTAGCCAACTTCGTCCGCCGGACTCGGAATAGGGCGAGACTTTGCGAGCGGCCTCCGTGTGCCAAAAATAGGCCGCGGGCACAGCCGCGCCCAAAAATAAGCCCCCGAAGGTCCCGTCCCCAAGTTCGTCCGCCGCAAAAATGCCGAAAAAACGGGTGGGCTATAGCCTTGGGGGGAGGGGCTGGCCGACTTCGTCCGCCGGACTCGGAATGGGGCGAGACTTTACGAGCGTCCTCCGCGTGCCAAAAATAGGCTGCGGGTACAGCCGCGAACAAAAATAAGCCCCCGAAGGTCCCGTCCCCATGTTCGTCCACCGCAAAAATGCCCAAAAAATGGGTGGGCTATAGCCTTGGGGGGAGGGGCTGGCCAACTTCGTCCGCCGGATTCGGAATGGGCTGAGACTTTGCGAGCGGCCTCCGTGTGCCTAAAATAGGCCGCGGGCACAGGCGCGCCCAAAAATAAGCCCCCGAAGGTCCCGTCCCCAAGTTCGTCCGCCGCAAAAATGCCCAAAAAACGGGTGGGCTATAGCCTTGGGGGAGGGCTGGCCAACTCGTCCGCCGGATTCGGAATGGGCTGAGACTTTGCGGCGGCCTCCGTGTACCAAAAATAGGCCGCGGGCACAGGCGCGCCCAAAAATAAGCCCCCGAAGGTCCCGTCCCCAAGTTCGTCCGCCGCAAAAATGCCCAAAAAACGGGTGGGCTATAGCCTTGGGGGGAGGGGCTGGCCAACTTCGTCCGCCGGATTCGGAATGGGCTGAGACTTTGCGAGCGGCCTCCGTGTACCTAAAATAGGCCGCGGGCACAGGCGCGCCCAAAAATAAGCCCCCGAAGGTCCCGTCCCCAAGTTCGTCCGCCGCAAAAATGCCCAAAAAACGGGTGGGCTATAGCCTTGGGGGGAGGGGCTGGCCAACTTCGTCCGCCGGACTCGGAAAAGGGCGAGACTTTGCGAGCACCATCCGTGTGCCAAAAATAGGCGGCGGGCACAACCGCGCCCAAAAATAAGCCCCCGAAGGTCCCGTCCCCATGTTCGTCCACCGCAAAAATGCCCAAAAAATGGGTGGGCTATAGCCTTGGGGTGAGGGGCTGGCCCACTTCGTCCGCCGGATTCGGAATGGGCTGAGACTTTGCGAGCGGCCTCCGTGTGCCAAAAATAGGCCACGGACACAGCCGCACCCAAAAATAAGCCCCCGAAGGTCCCGCCCCCCAGTTCGTCCGCCGCAAAAATGCCCAAAAAACGGGTGGGCTATAGCCTAGGGGGGAGGGGCTGGCCAACTTCGTCCGCCGGACTTTGAATGGGCCGAGACTTTGCGAGCAGCCTCCGTGTGCCAAAAATAGGCCACGGGCGCAGCCGCGCCCAAAAATAAGGCCCCGAAGGTCCCGTCCCCAAGTTTGTCCTCCGCAAAAATGCCCAAAAAACGGGTGGGCTATAGCCTTGGGGGAGGGGCTGGCCCACTTCGTCCGCCGGACTCGGAATTGGACGAGACATTGCGAGGGGCCTCCGTGTACCAAAAATATGCCACGGGCACAGCCGCGCCCAAAAATAAGTGCCCGAAGGTCCCGTCCCCAAGTTCGTCCACCGCAAAAATGCCCAAAAAACGGGTGGGCTATAGACTTGGGGGGAGGGGCTAGCGAACTTCGTCCGCCGGACTCGGAATGGGGCGAGACTTTGCGAATGCCATCCGTGTGCCAAAAATAGGCCGCGGCCACAGCCGCGCCCAAAAATAAGGCCCCAAAGGTCCCGTCCCCAAGTTCGTGCGCCGCAAAAATGCCCAAAAAACGGGTGGGCTATAGCCTTGGGGGGAGGGGCTGGCCAACTTCGTCCGCCAGACTCGGAATGGGGCGAGACTTTGCGAACGGTCTCCGCGTGCCAAAAATAGGCCGCGGTCACAGGCGCTCCCAAAAATAAGCCCCCGAAGGTCCCGTCCCCAAGTTCGTCCTCCGCAAAAATGCCCAAAAAACGGGTGGGCTATAGCCTTGGGGGAGGGGCTGGCCCACTTCGTCCGCCGGACTCGGAATTGGACGAGACATTGCGAGGGGCCTCCGTGTACCAAAAATATGCCACGGGCACAGCCGCGCCCAAAAATAAGTGCCCGAAGGTCCCGTCCCCAAGTTCGTCCACCGCAAAAATGCCCAAAAAACGGGTGGGCTATAGACTTGGGGGGAGGGGCTAGCGAACTTCGTCCGCCGGACTCGGAATGGGGCGAGACTTTGCGAATGCCATCCGTGTGCCAAAAATAGGCCGCGGCCACAGCCGCGCCCAAAAATAAGGCCCCAAAGGTCCCGTCCCCAAGTTCGTGCGCCGCAAAAATGCCCAAAAAACGGGTGGGCTATAGCCTTGGGGGGAGGGGCTGGCCGACTTCGTCCGCCGGACTCGGAATGGGGCGAGACTTTACGAGCGTCCTCCGCGTGCCAAAAATAGGCTGCGGGCACAGCCGCGAACAAAAATAAGCCCCCGAAGGTCCCGTCCCCATGTTCGTCCACCGCAAAAATGCCCAAAAAATGGGTGGGCTAGAGCCTTGGGGGGAGGGGCTGGCCAACTTCGTCCGCCGGATTCGGAATGGGCTGAGACTTTGCGAGCGGCCTCCGTGTGCCTAAAATAGGCCGCGGGCACAGGCGCGCCCAAAAATAAGCCCCCGAAGGTCCCGTCCCCAAGTTCGTCCGCCGCAAAAATGCCCAAAAAACGGGTGGGCTATAGCCTTGGGGGGAGGGGCTGGCCAACTTCGTCCGCCGGATTCGGAATGGGCTGAGACTTTGCGAGCGGCCTCCGTGTACCTAAAATAGGCCGCGGGCACAGGCGCGCCCAAAAATAAGCCCCCGAAGGTCCCGTCCCCAAGTTCGTCCGCCGCAAAAATGCCCAAAAAACGGGTGGGCTATAGCCTTGGGGGGAGGGGCTGGCCAACTTCGTCCGCCGGACTCGGAAAAGGGCGAGACTTTGCGAGCGCCATCCGTGTGCCAAAAATAGGCGGCGGGCACAGCCGCGCCCAAAAATAAGCCCCCGAAGGTCCCGTCCCCATGTTCGTCCACCGCAAAAATGCCCAAAAAATGGGTGGGCTATAGCCTTGGGGTGAGGGGCTGGCCAACTTCGTCCGCCGGATTCGGAATGGGCTGAGACTTTGCGAGCGGCCTCCGTGTGCCAAAAATAGGCCACGGACACAGCCGCACCCAAAAATAAGCCCCCGAAGGTCCCGCCCCCAAGTTCGTCCGCCGCAAAAATGCCCAAAAAACGGGTGGGCTATAGCCTAGGGGGGAGGGGCTGGCCAACTTCGTCCGCCGGACTTTTAATGGGCCGAGACTTTGCGAGCAGCCTCCGTGTGCCAAAAATAGGCCACGGGCGCAGCCGCGCCCAAAAATAAGGCCCCGAAGGTCCCGTCCCCAAGTTCGTCCTCCGCAAAAATGCCCAAAAAACGGGTGGGCTATAGCCTTGGGGGAGGGGCTGGCCCACTTCGTCCGGCGGACTCGGAATTGGACGAGACATTGCGAGGGGCCTCCGTGTACCAAAAATATGCCACGGGCACAGCCGCGCCCAAAAATAAGTGCCCGAAGGTCCCGTCCCCAAGTTCGTCCACCGCAAAAATGCCCAAAAAACGGGTGGGCTATAGACTTGGGGGGAGGGGCTAGCGAACTTCGTCCGCCGGACTCGGAATGGGGCGAGACTTTGCGAATGCCATCCGTGTGCCAAAAATAGGCCGCGGCCACAGCCGCGCCCAAAAATAAGGCCCCAAAGGTCCCGTACCCAAGTTCGTGCGCCGCAAAAATGCCCAAAAAACGGGTGGGCTATAGCCTTGGGGGGAGGGGCTGGCCCACTTCGTCCGCCAGACTCGGAATGGGGCGAGACTTTGCGAACGGTCTCCGCGTGCCAAAAATAGGCCGCGGTCACAGGCGCTCCCAAAAATAAGCCCCCGAAGGTCCCGTCCCCAAGTTCGTCCGCCGCAAAAATGCCCAAAAAACGGGTGGGCTATAGCCTTGGGGGGAGGGGCTGGCCAACTTCGTCCGCCGGACTCGGAATGGGGCGAGACTTTGCGAGCGGCCTCCGTGTGCCAAAAATAGGCCACGGGCACAGTTGCACCCAAAAATAAGCCCCCAAAGGTCCCGTCCCCAAGTTCGTCCGCCGCAAAAATGACCAAATAACGGGTGGGCTATAGCCTTGGGGGGAGGGGCTGGCCATGTTCGTCCGCCGGACTCGGAATGGGGCGAGACTTTGCGAGCGCCCTCCGTGTGCCAAAAATAGGCCGTGGGCACAGCCGCGCCCAAAAATAAGCGCCCGAAGGTCCCGTCCCCTAGTTCGTCCGCCGTAAAAATGTACAAAATACAGGTGGGCTATAGCCTTGGGGGGAGGGGCTGGCCAAGTTCGTCCGCCGGACTCGGAATGGGGCGAGACTTGGCGAGTGCCCTCCGTGTACCAAAAATAGACCGTGGGCACAGCCGCGCCCAAAAATAAGCGCCCGAAGGTCCGGTCGCCAAGTTCGTCTGCCGCAAAAATGCCCAAAAAACGGGTGGGCTATAGCCTTGGGGGGAGGGGCTGGCCAACTTCGTCCGCCGGACTCGGAATGGGGCGAGACATTGCGAACGCTCTCCGTGTGCCAAAAATAGGCCGCGGGCACAGCCGCGCCCAAAAATAAGTTCCCGAAGGTCCCGTCCCCAAGTTCTTCCGCCGCAAAAATGCCCAAAAAACGGGTGGGCTATAGCCTTGGGGGGAGGGGATGGCCAAGTTCGTCCGCCGGACTCAGAATGGGGCGATACTTTGCGAGGGCCCTCCGTGTGCCAAAAATAGGCCGCGGGTACAGTCGCGCCCAAAAATAAACGCCCGAAGGTCCCGTCCCCAAGTTCGTCCGCCGCAAAAATGCCCAAAAAACTGGTGGGCTATAGCCTTGGGGGGAGGGGTTGGCCAAGTTCGTCCGCCGGACTCGGAATGGGTCGAGACTTTGCGAGCACCCTTCATGTGCCAAAAATAGGCCGCGGTCACAGCCGCGCCCAAAAATAAGTGCCCGAACGTCCCGTCCCCAAGTTCGTCCGCCACAAAAATGCCCAAAAACCGGGTGGGCTATAGCCTTGGGGGGAGGGGCTGGCCAAGTTCGTCCGCCGGACTCGGAATGGAGCGAGACTGGCGAGCGCCCTCCGTGTGCGAAAAATAGGTCGCGGGTACAGCCGTGATAAAAAATAAGAGCCCGAAGGTCCCATCCCCAAGTTCGTCCGCCGCAAAAATGCCCAAAAAACGGGTGGGCTATAGCCTTGGGGGGAGGGGCTGGCTAAGTTCGTCCGCCGGACTCGGAATGGGGCGAGACTTTGCGAGCGCCCTACGTGTGCCAAAAATAGGCTGCAGGCACTGCCACGCCCCAAAATAAGTGCCCGAACGTCCCGTCCCCAAGTTCGTCCGCCGCAAAATTGCCCAAAAAAAGGTTGGGCTATAGCCTTGGGGGGAGGGGCTGGCCAAGTTCGTCCGCCGGACTCGGAATGGGGCGAGACTTTGTGAGCACCCTCCGTGTGCCAAAAATAGGCCACGGGCATAGCCGCGCCCAAAAATAAGCGCCCGAAGGTCCCGTCCCCAAGTTCGGCCGCCGCAAAAATGCCCAAAAAACGGGTGGGCTATAGCCTTGGGGGGAGGGGCTGGCCAAGTTCGTCCGCCGGACTCGGAAGGGGGTGAGACTTTACGAGCGCCCTTCGTGTGCCAAAAATAGGCCGCGGGCGTAAACGCACCCAAAAATAACAGCCCGAAGGTCCCGTCCCCAAGTTCGTCCGCCGCAAAAATGCCCAAAAAACGGGTGGGCTATAGCATTGGGGGAGGGGCTGGCCAAGTTTGTCCGCCGGACTCGGAATGGGGCGAGACTTTGCTAGCGCCCTCCGTGTGCCAAAAATAGGCCGTGGGTTCAGGGCAGCCAAAAATAAGCGCCCGAAGATCCCGTCCCCATGTTCGTCCGCCGCAAAAATGCCCAAAAAACGGGTGGGTATAGACTTGGGGGGAGGGGCTGGCCAAGTTTGTCCGCCGGACTCGGAATGGGGCGAGACTTTGCGAGTGTCCTCCGTGTGCCAAAACTAGGCCACAGGCACAGCCGCGCCCAAAAATAAGTGCCCGAAGGTCCTGTCCCCAAGTTCGTCCGCCGCAAAAATGCCCAAAAAACGGGTTGGCTATAGTCTTGGGGGGAGGGGCTGGCACACTTCGTCCGCCGGACTCGGAATGGGGCGAGACTTTGCGAGCGCCCTCCGTGTGTCAAAAATAGGCCGCGGGCACAGCTGCGCCCAAAAATAAGCACCCGAAGTTCCCGTCCCCAAGTTCGTCCGCCGCAAAAATGCCCAAAAAACGGGTGGGCTATAGCATTGGGGGAGGGGCTGGCCAAGTTGGTCCGCCGGAATCAGAATGGGGCGAGACTTTGCTAGCGCCCTCCGTGTGCCAAAAATAGGCCACGGGCACAGCCGCGCCCAAAAAAAAGCGCCCGAAGGTCCCGTCCAAAAGTTCGTCTGCCGCAAAAATGCCCAAAAAACGGGTGGGCTATAGCCTTGGGGGGAGGGGCTGGCCAAGTTCGTCGGCCGGACTCGGAATGGGGCCAGACTTTGCGAGCACCCTCCGTGTACCAAAAACAAGCCGCGGGCACAGCTACGCCCAAAAATAATCGCCCGAAGGTCCCGTCCCCAAGTTCGTCCGCCGCAAAAATGCCCAAAAAACGGGTGGGTATAGACTTGGGGGGAGGGGCTGGCCAAGTTTGTCCGCCGGACTCGGAATAGGGCGAGACTTTGTGAGCGTCCTCCGTGTGACAAAAATCGGCCGCGGGCACAGCCGCGCCCAAAAATTAGCGCCCGAAGGTCCCGTCCCCAAGTTCGTCCGCCGCAAAAATGCCCAAAAAACGGGTGGGTATAGACTTGGGGGGAGGGGCTGGCCAAGTTTGTCCGCCGGACTCGGAATGGGCGAGACTTTGTGAGCGTCCTCCGTGTGACAAAAATCGGCCGCGGGCACAGCCGCGCCCAAAAATAAGCGCCCGAAGGTCCCGTCCCCAAGTTCGTCCGCCGCAAAAATGCCCAAAAAACGGGTGGGTATAGACTTGGGGGGAGGGGCTGGCCAAGTTTGTCCGCCGGACTCGGAATAGGGCGAGACTTTGCGAGCGTCCTCCGTGTGACAAAAATCGGCCGCGGGCACAGCCGCGCCCAAAAATTAGCGCCCGAAGGTCCCGTCCCCAAGTTCGTCCGCCGCAAAAATGCCCAAAAAACGGGTGGGCCATAGCCTTGGGGGGAGGGGCTGGCAAAGTTCGTCCGCCGGATTCGGAATGGGGTGAGACTTTGCGAGCGCCCTCCGTGTGCCAAAAAAAGGCCGCGGGCCCAGCCGCGCCAAAAAATAAACTCCTGAAGGTCCCATCCCCAAGTTCGTCCGCCGCAAAAATGCCCAAAAAACGGGTGGGCTATAGCCTTGGGGGGAGGGGCTGGCCAAGTTCTTCCGCCGGACTCGGAATGGGGCGAGACTTGGCGAGTGACCTCCGTGTGCCAAAAATATGCAACGGGCACAGCCGTGCCCAACAATAAGTGCCCGAAGGTCCCGTCCCCAAGTTCGTCCGCCGCAAAAATACCCAAAAAATGGGTGGGCTATAGCCTTGGGGGGAGGGGCTGGCCAAGTTCGTCCGCCGGACTCGGAATGGGGCGAGACTTTGCGAGCGCCCTTCGTGTGCCAAAAATAGGCCGCGGGCGCAAACGCGCCCAAAAATAACAGCCCGAAGGTCCCGTCCCCAAGTTCGTCCGCCGCAAAAATGCCCAAAAAACGGGTGGGCTATAGCATTGGGGGAGGGGCTGGCCAAGTTTGTCCGCCGGACTCGGAATGGGGCGAGACTTTGCTAGCGCCCTCCGTGTGCCAAAAATAGGCCGTGGGTACAGGGCAGCCAAAAATAAGCGCCCGAAGATACCGTCCCCAAGTTCGTCCGCCGCAAAAATGCCCAAAAAACGGGTGGGTATAGACTTGGGGGGAGGGGCGGGCCAAGTTTGTCCGCCGGACTCGGAATGGGGCGAGACTTTGCGAGTGTCCTCCGTGTGCCAAAAATAGGCCACAGGCACAGCTGCGCCCAAACATAAGCGCCCGAAGGTCCTGTCCCCAAAATTCATCCGCCGCAAAAATGCCCAAAAAACGGGTTGGCTATAGTCTTGGGGGGAGGGGCTGGCACACTTCGTCCGCCGGACTCGGAATGCGGCGAGACTTTGCGAGCGCCCTCCGTGTGTCAAAAATAGGCCGCGGGCACAGCTGCGCCAAAAAATAAGCACCCGAACGTTCCGTCCCCAAGTTCGTCCGCCGCAAAAATGCCCAAAAAACGGGTGGGCTATAGCATTGGGGGAGGGGCTGGCCAAGTTGGTCCGCCGGAATCGGAATGGGGCGAGACTTTGCTAGCGCCCTCCGTGTGCCAAAAATAGGCCACGGGCACAGCCGCGCCCAAAAAAAAGCGCCCGAAGGTCCCGTCCCCAAGTTCGTCTGCCGCAAAAATGCCCAAAAAACGGGTGGGATATAGCCTTGGGGGGAGGGGCTGGCCAAGTTCGTCGGCCGGACTCGGAATGGGGCCAGACTTTCCGAGCACCCTCCGTGTGCCAAAAACAAGCCGCGGGCACAGCTGCGCCCAAAAATAATCGCCCGAAGTTCCCGTCCCCAAGTTCGTCCGCCGCAAAAATGCCCAAAAAACGGGTGGGTATAGACTTGGGGAGGGGCTGGCCAAGTTTGTCCGCCGGACTCGAAATGGGCGAGACTTTGCAGCGTCCTCCGTGTGACAAAAATCGGCCGCGGCACAGCCGCGACCAAAAATAAGCGCCCGAAGGTCCCGTCCCCAAGTTCGTCCGCCGCAGAAATGCCCAAAAACGGGTGGGCTATAGCCTTGGGAGGAGGGCTGGGCAAGTTCGTCCGCGGACTCGGAATCGGGCCAGACTTCGAACGCCCTCCGTGTGCCAAAATAGGCCGCGGGCAAAGCCGTACCCAAAAATAAGCACCAAAAGGTCCCGTCCCCAAGTTCGTCCACAAAAAATGCCCAAAAATGGGTGGGCTATAGCATTGGGGAGGGCTCGCCAAGTTCGTCCGCCGGACTCGGAATGGGGCGAGACTTGGCGAGCGCCCACCGTGTGTGAAAAATAGACCACGGGCACAGCCACGATAAAAAATAACCACCCGATGGTCCCGTCCCCAAGTTCGTCCGCCGCAAAAATGCCCAAAAA
Organism: Citrus mangshanensis; assembly: GCA_030449895.1. Classification (NCBI taxonomy): domain Eukaryota; kingdom Viridiplantae; phylum Streptophyta; class Magnoliopsida; order Sapindales; family Rutaceae; genus Citrus; species Citrus mangshanensis. The sequence goes on from JASUUJ010000180.1 coordinate 53,909, forward strand.
ACGGGTAGGCTACGGCCTTGGTGGGAGGGGCTGGCCAAGTTCGTCCGCCGGACTCGGAATGGGGCGAGACTTGGCGAGCGTCCTCCGTGTGCCAAAAATAGGCCACGGGCACAGCCGTACCCAAAAATAAGTACCCGAAGGTCCCGTCCCCAAGTTCGTCCGCCGCAAAAATGCCCAAAAAACGGGTGGGCTATAGCATTGGGGGAGGGGCTGGCCAAGTTTGTCCGCCGGACTCGGAATGGGGCGAGACTTTGCTAGCGCCCTCCGTGTGCCAAAAATAGGCCGTGGGTACAGGGCAGCCAAAAATAAGCGCCCGAAGATACCGTCCCCAAGTTCGTCCGCCGCAAAAATGCCCAAAAAACGGGTGGGTATAGACTTGGGGGGAGGGGCGGGCCAAGTTTGTCCGCCGGACTCGGAATGGGGCGAGACTTTGCGAGTGTCCTCCGTGTGCCAAAAATAGGCCACAGGCACAGCTGCGCCAAACATAAGCGCCCGAAGGTCCTGTCCCCAAAATTCATCCGCCGCAAAAATGCCCAAAAAACGGGTTGGCTATAGTCTTGGGGGGAGGGGCTGGCACACTTCGTCCGCCGGACTCGGAATGCGGCGAGACTTTCCGAGCGCCCTCCGTGTGTCAAAAATAGGCCGCGGGCACAGCTACGCCAAAAAATAAGCACCCGAACGTTCCGTCCCCAAGTTCGTCCGCCGCAAAAATGCCCAAAAAACGGGTGGGCTATAGCATTGGGGGAGGGGCTGGCCAAGTTGGTCCGCCGGAATCGGAATGGGGCGAGACTTTGCTAGCGCCCTCCGTGTGCCAAAAATAGGCCACGGGCACAGCCGCGCCCAAAAAAAAGCGCCCGAAGGTCCCGTCCCCAAGTTCGTCTGCCGCAAAAATGCCCAAAAAACGGGTGGGATATAGCCTTGGGGGGAGGGGCTGGCCAAGTTCGTCGGCCGGACTCGGAATGGGGCCAGACTTTCCGAGCACCCTCCGTGTGCCAAAAACAAGCCGCGGGCACAGCTGCGCCCAAAAATAATCGCCCGAAGTTCCCGTCCCCAAGTTCGTCCGCCGCAAAAATGCCCAAAAAACGGGTGGGTATAGACTTGGGGGGAGGGGCTGGCCAAGTTTGTCCGCCGGACTCGAAATGGGCGAGACTTTGCGAGCGTCCTCCGTGTGACAAAAATCGGCCGCGGGCACAGCCGCGACCAAAAATAAGCGCCCGAAGGTCCCGTCCCCAAGTTCGTCCGCCGCAAAAATGCCCAAAAAACGGGTGGGCTATAGCCTTGGGAGGAGGGGCTGGGCAAGTTCGTCCGCCGGACTCGGAATCGGGCCAGACTTTACGAACGCCCTCCGTGTGCCAAAAATAGGCCGCGGGCAAAGCCGTACCCAAAAATAAGCACCAAAAGGTCCCGTCCCCAAGTTCGTCCACCGCAAAAATGCCCAAAAAATGGGTGGGCTATAGCCTTGGGGGGAGGGGCTCGCCAAGTTCGTCCGCCGGAATCGGAATGGGGCGAGACTTGGCGAGCGCCCACCGTGTGTGAAAAATAGACCACGGGCACAGCCACGATAAAAAATAACCACCCGATGGTCCCGTCCCCAAGTTCGTCCGCCGCAAAAATGCCCAAAAAACGGGTAGGCTACGGCCTTGGTGGGAGGGGCTGGCCAAGTTCGTCCGCCGGACTCGGAAATGGGCGAGACTTGGCGAGCGTCCTCCGTGTGCCAAAAATAGGCCACGGGCACAGCCGTACCCAAAAATAAGTACCCGAAGGTCCCGTCCCCAAGTTCGTCCGCCGCAAAAATGCCCAAAAAACGGGTGGGCTATAGCCTTGGGGGGAGGGGCTGGACAACTTCGTCCGCCGGAATCGGAATGGGGCGAGACTTTGCAAGTGCCCTCCGTGTGCCAAAAATAGGCCGCGGGCACAGCGGCGCCCAAAAATAAGCCCCCGAAGGACCCGTCCCCAAGTTCGTCCGCCGGACTCGGAATGGGGCGAGACTTTGCGAGCGCCCTCCGTGTGCCAAAAATAGGCCGCGGGCACAGCCGCGCCCAAAAATAAGCCCCCAAAGGTCCCGTCCCCAAGTTCGTCCGCCGGACTCGGAATGGGGCTAGACTTTGCGAGCACCTCCGTGTGCCAAAAATATGCCATGGGTACAGCCGTGCCCGAAAATAAGCCCCCGAAGGTCCCGTCCCCAAGTTCGTCCGCCGCAAAAATGCCCAAAAAACGGGTGGGCTATAGCCTTGGGGGGAGGGGCTGGCCAACTTCGTCCGCCGGACTCGAAATGGGGCGAGACTTTGCAAGCGCCCTCCGTGTGCCAAAAATAGGCCGCGGGCACAGCCGCGCCCAAAAATAAGCCCCCGAAGGTCCCGTCCCCAAGTTCGTCCGCCGCAAAAATGCCCAAAAAACGGGTGGGCTATAGGCTTGGGGGGAGGGGATGGCCAACTTTGTCCGCCGGACTCGGAATGGGGCGAGACTTTGCGAGAGATCTCCGTGTGCCAAAAATAGGCCACAAGAAGAGCCGCGCCCAAAAATAAGCCCCCGATGGTCCCGTCCCCAAGTTCCTCCGCCGCAAAAATGCCCAAAAAACGGGTGGGCTATAGCCTTGGGGGGAGGGGCTGGCCAACTTCATCCGCCGGACTCGGAATGGGGCGAGACTTTGTGGGCGCCTTCCGTGTGCCAAAACTATGCCGCGGGTACAGCTGCGCCCAAAAATAAGCCCCTGAAGGTCCCGTCCCCAAGTTCGTCCGCCGCAAAAATGCCCAAAAAACGGGTGGGCTATAGCCTTGGGGGGAGGGGCTGGCCAACTTCATCCGCCGGACTCGGAATGGGGCGAGACTTTGTGGGCGCCTTCCGTGTGCCAAAACTATGCATGGTACAGCTGCGCCCAAAAATAAGCCCCTGAAGGTCCCGTCCCCAAGTTCGTCCGCCGCAAAAATGCCCAAAAAACGGGTGGGCTATAGCCTTGGGGGGAGGGGCTGGCCAACTTCGTCCGCCGGACTCGAAATGGGGCGAGACTTTGCAAGCACCCTCCGTGTGCCAAAAATAGGCCGCGGGCACAGCCGCGACAAAAAATAAGCCCCCGAAGGTCCCGTCCCCAAGTTCGTCCGTCGCAAAAATACCCAAAAACCGGTGGGCTATAGCCTTGGGGGGAGGGGCTGGCCCACTTCGTCCGCCGGACTCGGAATGGGGCGAGACTTTGCGAGCACCTCCGTGTGCCAAAAATAGGCCGCGGGCACAGCCGCGCCCAAAAATAAGCCCCCGAAGGTCCCGTCCCCAAGTTCATCCGCCGCAAAAATGCCTAAAAAACGAGTGGGCTATAGCCTTGGGGGGAGGGGCTGGCCAAATTCGTCCGCCGGACTCGGAATGGGGCGAGACTTTACGAGCACCCTCCGCGTGCCAAAAATAGGCCGCGGGCACAGCCGCGCCCAAAAATTAGCCCCCGAATGTCCCGTGCCCAAGTTCGTCCGCCGCAAAAATGCCCAAAAAACGGGTGGGCTATAGCCTTGGGGGGAGGGGCTGGCCCACTTCGTCCGCCGGACTCGGAATGGGGCGAGACTTTGCGAGCGCCCTCCGAGTGCCAAAAATACGCCGCGGGCACAGCCGCGCCCAAAAATAAGCCCCCGAAGGTCCCGTCCCCAAGTTTGTCCGCCGCAAAAATGCTCAAAAAACGGGTGGGCTATAGCCTCGGGGGGAGGAGCTGGCCAACTTTGTCCGCCGGACTCGGAATGGGGTGAGACTTTGTGAGCGCCCTCCGTGTGCAAAATATAGGCCGAGGGCACAGCCGCGCCAAAAAATAAGCCCCCGAAGGTCCCGTCCCCAAGTTCGTCCGCCGCAAAAATGCCTAAAAAACGGGTGGGCTATAGCCTTGGGGGGAGGGGCTGGCCAACTTCGTCCGCCGGACTCGATATGGGATGAGACTTTGCGAGCGTCCTTCGTGTGCCAAAAATAGACCACGGGCACAGCCGCGCCCAAAAATAAGCCACCGAAGGTCCCGTCCCCATGTTCATCCGCCGCAAAAATGCCCAAAAACCGGGTGGGCTATATCCTTGGGGGGAAGGGCTGGCCAACTTCGTCCGGCGGACTCGGAATGGGGCGAGACTTTGCGAGCGCCCTCCGTGTGCCAATAATAGGCCACGGGCAGAGCCGCGCCCAAAAATAAGCCCCCGAAGGTCCCGTCCCCAAGTTCATCCGCCGCAAAAATGCCTAAAAAACAAGTGGGCTATAGCCTTGGGGGGAGGGGCTGGCCAACTTCGTCCCCCGGACTCGGAATGGGGCGAGACTTCGCGAGCTCCTTTCGTGTGCCAAAATTAGGCCGCGGGCACAGCCGCACCCAAAAATAAGCCCCCGAAGGTCCCGTCCCCAAGTTCGTCCGCCGCAAAAATGGCCAAAAAACGGGTGGGCTATAGCCTTGGGGGGAGGGGCTGGCACACTTCGTCCGCCGGACTCGAAATGGGGCGAGACTTTGCGAGCGCCCTCCGCGTGCCAAAAATAGGACGAGGGCACAGCCGTGCCCAAAAATTAGGCCCCGAAGGTCCCGTCCCCAAGTTCGTCCGCCACAAAAATGCCCAAAAAACGGGTGGGCTATAGCCTTGGGGGGAGGGGCTGGCCCACTTAGTCCGCCGGACTCAGAATGGGGTGAGACTTTACGAGCGCCCTCCGAGTGCCAAAAATAGGCCGCGGGCACAGCCGCACCCAAAAATAAGCCCCCGAAGGTCCCGTCCCCAAGTTTGTCCGCCGCAAAAATGCTCAAAAAATGGGTGGGCTATAGCCTCGGGGGGAGGAGCTGGCCAACTTCGTCCGCCGGACTCAGAATGGGGTGAGACTTTGTGAGCGCCCTCCGTGTGCAAAATATAGGCCGCGGTCACAGCCGTGCCAAAAAATAAGCTCCCGAAGGTCCCGTCCCCAAGTTCGTCCGCCGCAAAAATGCCCAAACACCGGGTGGGCTATATCCTTGGGGGGAGGGGCTGGCCAACTTCGTCCGGCGGATTCGGAATGGGGCGAGACTTTGCGAGCGCCCTCCGTGTGCCAATAATAGGCCACGGGCACAGCCGCACCCAACAATAAGCCCCCAAAGTCCCGTCCCCAAGTTCGTCCGCCGCAAAAATGCCTAAAAAACGAGTGGGCTATAGCCTTGGGGGGAGGGGCTGGCCCACTTCGTCCGCCGGACTCGGAATGGGGCGAGACTTTGCGAGCGCCCTCCGTGTGCGAAAAATTGGCCGTGGGCACAGCCGGGCCCAAAAATAAGCCCCCGAAGGTCCCGTCCCCAAGTTTGTCCGCCGCAAAAATGCTCAAAAAACGGGTGGGCTATAGCCTCGGGGGGAGGAGCTGGCCAACTTCGTCCGCCGGAATCGGAATGGGGCGAGACTTTGTGAGCACCCTCCGTGTGCCAAATATAGGCCGTGGGCACAGCCACGCCAAAAAATAAGCCCCCGAAGGTCCCGTCCCCAAGTTCGTCCGCCGCAAAAATGCCCAAAAAACGGGTGGGCTATAGCCTTGGGGGGAGGGGCTGGCCAACTTCGTCCGCCGGACTCGGAATGGGGCGAGACTATGCGAGCGCCCTCCGTGTGCCAAAAATAGGCTGCTGGCACAGCCGTGCCCAAAAATAAGCCCCCAAAGGTCCCGTCCCCAAGTTCGTCCGCCGAAAAAATGCCCAAAAAACGGGTGGGCTATAGCCTTGGGGGGAGGGGCTGGCCAACTTCGTCCGCCGGACTCGGAATGGGGCGAGACTTTCCGAGCACCCTCCGTGTGCAAAAAATAGGCCGTGGGCACAGCCGCGCCAAAAATAAGCCCCCGAAGGTCCCGTCCCCAAGTTCGTCCGCCGAAAAAATGCCCAAAAAACGGGTGGGCTATAGCCTTGGGGGGAAGGGATGGCCAACTTCGTCCGCCGGACTTGGAATGGGGCGAGACTTTCCGAGCACCCTCCGTGTACGAAAAATAGGCCGTGGGCACAGCCGCGCCCAAAAATAAGCCCCCGAAGGTCCCGTCCCCAAGTTCGTCCGCCGCAAAAATGCCCAAACAACGGGTGGGCTATAGCCTTGGGGGGAGGTGCTGGCCAACTTCGTCCGCCGGACTCGGAATGGAGCGAGACTTTCGAGCACCCTCCGTGTGCCAAAAATAGGCCGTGGGTCAAGCTGCGCCCAAAAATAAGCCCCCGAAGGTCCCGTCCCCAAGTTCGTCCGCCGCAAAAATGCCCAAAAAACGGGTGGGCTATAGCCTTGGGGGGAGGTGCTGGCCAACTTCGTCCGCCGGACTCGGAATGGAGCGAGACTTTTGAGCACCCTCCGTGTGCCAAAAATAGGCCGTGGGTACAGCCGCGCCCAAAAATAAGCCCCCGAAGGTCCCGTCCCCAATTTCATCCGCCGCAAAAATGCCCAAAAAACGGGTGGGCTATAGCCTTGGGGGGAGGGGTAGCCAACTTCGTCCGCCTGACTCGGAATGGGGCGAGACTTTACGAGCACCCTCCGTGTGCAAGAAATAGGCCGCGGACACAGCCACGCCCAAAAATAAGCCCCCGAAGGTCCCGTCCCCAAGTTCGTCCGCCGCAAAAATGCCCAAAAAATGGGTGGGCTATAGCCTTGGGGGGAGGGGCTGGCCAACTTCGTCCGCCGGACTCGGAATGGGACGAGACTTTACGAGTGCCATCCGTGTGCCAAAAATAGGCCGCGGGCACAGCCGTGCCAAAAATAAGCCCCCAAAGGTCCCGTCCCCAAGTTCGTCCGCCGATAAAATGCCCAAAAAACGGGTGGGCTATAGCCTTGGGGGGAGGGGCTGGCCAACTTCGTCCGCCGGACTCGGAATGGGGTGAGACTTTCCGAGCGCCCTCCGTGTGCAAAAAATAGGCCGCGGACACAGCCGCGCCCAAAAATAAGCCCCCGAAGATCCCGTCCCCAAGTTCATCCGCCGGAAAAATGCCCAAAAAACGGGTGGGCTATAGCCTTGGGGGGAGGGGCTGGCCAACTTCGTCTGCCGGACTCGGAATGGGACGAGACTTTACGAGTGCCCTCCGTGTGTCAAAAATAGGCCACGGGCACAGCCGTGCCAAAAATAAGCCCCCAAAGGTCCCGTCCCCAAGTTCGTCCGCCGAAAAAATGCCCAAAAAACGGGTGGGCTATAGCCTTGGGGGGAGGGGCTGGCAAACTTCGTCCGCCGGACTCGGAATGGGGCGAGACATTCCGAGCACCCTCCATGTGCCAAAAATAAACCGTGGGCACAGCCGCGCCCACAAATAAGCCCCCGAAGGTCCCGTCCCCAAGTTCGTCCGCCGCAAAAATGCCCAAAAAACGGGTGGGCTATAGCCTTGGGGGGAGGGGCTGGCCCACTTCGTCGGCCGGACTCGGAATGGGGCGAGACTTTGCGAGCGGCCTCTGTGTACCAAAAATAGGCCTCCGGCACAGCCGCGCCCAAAAATAAGCCCCCGAAGGTCCCGACCCCAAGTTCGTCCGCCGTAAAAATGCCCAAAAAATGGGTGGGCTATAGCCTTGGGGGGAGGGGATGGCCCACTTCGTCCGCCAGACTCGGAAGGGGGCGAGACTTTGCGAGCGCCCTCCATGTACCAGACATAGGCTGCAGGCACATCCGCACCCACAAATAAGCCCCTGAAGGTCCCGTCCCCAAGTTCGTCCGCCGCAAAAATGCCCAAAAAACGGGTGGGCTATAGCCTTGGGGGGAGGGGTAGACAACTTCGTCCGCCGGACTCGGAATGGGGCGAGACTTTACGAACGCCCTCCGCGTACACAAAATAGGCCGCGGACACAGCCGCACCCAAAAATAAGCCCCCGAAGGTCCCGTCCCCAAGTTCGTCCGCCGCAAAAATGCCCAAAAAACGGGTGGGCTATAGCTTTGGGGGGAGGGGCTTGCCCACTTCGTCCGCCGGACTCGGAATGGGACGAGACTTTACGAGTGCCCTCCGTTTGCCAAAAATAGGCCACCGGCATAGCCGTGCCAAAAATAATCCCCCAAAGGTCCCGACCCCAAGTTCGTCCGCCGAAAAAATGCCCAAAACACGGGTGGGCTATAGCCTTGGGGGGAGGGGCTGGCCAACTTCGTCCGCCGGACTCGGAATGGGGCGAGACTTTGCGAGCTTCTTTCGTGCGCCAAAATTAGGCCGCGGGCACAGCCGCACCCTAAAATAAGTCCCCGAAGGTCCCGTCCCCAAGTACTTCCGCCGCAAAAATGCCCAAAAAACGGGTGGGCTATAGCATTGGGGGGAGGGGCTGGCCAACTTCGTCCGCCGGACTCGGAGTGAGGCGAGACTTTGCGAGCGCCCTCCATGTGCCAAAAATAGGCCACGGTCACAGCCGCGCCCAAAAATAAGTCCCCGAAGGTCCCATCCCCAAGTTCGTCCGCCGAAAAAATGCCAAAAAAACGGGTGGGCTATAGCCTTGGGGGGAGGGGCTGGCCGACTTCGTCCGCCGGACTCGGAATGGGGCGAGACTTTCCGAGCGCCCTCCGCGGGCCAAAAATAGGCTACGGACACAGCCGCACCCAAAAATAAGCCCCCGAAGGTCCCGTCCCCAAGTTCGTCCGCCGTAAAAATGCCTAAAAAACGGGTCGGCTATAGCCTTGGGGGGAGGGGCTGGCGAACTTCGTCCGCCGGACTCGGAATGGGGCGAGACTTTACGAGCGCCCTCCGTGTGCCAAAAATACGCCGCGGACACAGTCGCGCCCAAAAATAAGCCCCCAAAGGACCCGTCCCCAAGTTCGTTTGCCGCAAAAATACCCAAAAAACGGGTGGGCTATAGCCTTGGGGGGAGGGGCTGGCCCACTTCGTCCGCCGGACTCGGAATGGGGCGAGACTTTCCAAGCACCCTCCGTGTGCCAAAAATAGGCCACGGGCACAGCAGCGTTCAAAAATAAGCCCCCGAAGGTCCCGTCCCCAAGTTCGTCAGCCGCAAAAATGCCCAAAAAATGGGTGGGCTATAGCCTTGGGGGGAGGGGATGGCCAAATTCGTTCGCCAGACTCGGAATGGGGCGAGACTTTGCGAGTGCCCTCCGTGTACCAAACATAGGCAACGATCACATCCGCGCCCACAAATAAGCCCCCGAAGGTCCCGTCCCCAAGTTCGTCCGCCGCAAAAATGCCCAAAAAACGGGAGGGCTATAGCCTTGGGGGGAGGGGTAGCCAACTTCGTCCGCCGGACTCGGAATGGGGCGAGACTTTCCGAGCACCCTCCGTGTGCCAAAATAGGCCACGGGCACAGCCGTGCTCAAAAATAAGCTCCCGAAGGTCCCGTCCCCAAGTTCGTCCGCCTCAAAAATGCCCAAAAAACGGGTGGGCTATAGCCTTGGGGGGAGGGGTAGCCAACTTCGTCCGCCGGACTCGGAATGGGGCGAGACTTTACGAGCGCCCTCCGTGTGCCAAAAATAGGCCGCGGACACAGCCGCGCCCAAAAATAAACCCCCGAAGGTCCCGTCCCCAAATTCATCCGCCGCAAAAATGCCCAAAAAACGGGTGGGCTATAGCCTTGGGGTGAGGGGCTGACCAACTTCGTCCGCCGGACTCGGAATGGGGCGAGACTTTGCGAGCACCTTCCGTGTGGTAAAAATAGGCCACTGGGACAGCCGCGCCCAAAAATAAGTCCCCGAAGGTCCCGTCCCCAAGTTCGTCCGCCGCAAAAATGCCCAAAAAACGGGTGGGCTATAGCATTGGGGGGAGGGGCTGGCCAACTTCGTCCGCCGGACTCGGAATGAGGCTAGACTTTCCGAGCGCCCTCCGTGTGCCAATAATAGGCTGCGGTCTCAGCCGCGCCCAAAAATAAGCCCCCGAAGGTCCCGTCCCCAAGTTCATCCGCCGCAAAAATGCCAAAAAAACGGGTGGGCTATAGCCTTTGGGGGAGGGGCTGGCCAATTCGTCCGCCGGGCTCGGAATGGGACGAGACTTTACGAGTGCCCTCCGTGTGCCAAAAATAGGCTGCGGGCACAGCCGTGCCAAAAATAAGCCCCCGAAGGTCCCGTCCCCAAGTTCGTCAGCCGCAAAAATGCCCAAAAAACGGGTGGGCTATAGCCTTGGGGGGAGGGGCTGGCCAACTTCGTCCGCCGGACTCGGAATGGGGCGAGACTTTGCGAACGGACTCCGTGTGCCAAAAATAGGACGCAGGCACAGTCGCGCCCAAAAATAAGCCCCCGAACATCCCGTCCCCAAGTTCGCCCGCCGCAAAAATGCCCAAAAAACGGGTGGTATATAGCCTTGGGGGGAGGGGCTGGCCAACTTCGTCCGCCGGACTCGGAATGGGGCGAGACTTTGCGAACGGTCTCCGTGTGCCAAAAATAGGCCGCGGGCACAGCCGCGCCCAAAAATAAGCCCCCAAACCCATCCCCAAGTTCGTCCGCCGCAAAAATGAACAAAAAACGGGTGGGCTATGGCCTTGGAGGGAGGGGCTGGCCAACTTCGTCCGCCGGACTCGGAATGGGGCGAGACTTTGCGAGCACCCTCCGTGTGCAAAAAATAGGCCGCGGGCACAGCCGCACCCAAAAATAAGCCCCCGAAGGTCCCGTCCCCAAGTTCGTCCGCCGCAAAAATGCCCAAAAAACGGGTGGGCTATAGCCTTGGGGGGAGGGGCTGGCCAACTTCGTCCGCCGGACTCAGAATGGGGCGAGACTTTGCGAGCGGCCTCCGTGTGCCAAAAATAGGACGCAGGCACAGTCACGCCCAAAAATAAGCCCCCGAAGGTCCCGTCCCCAAGTTCGTCCGCCGCAAAAATGCCCAAAAAACGGGTGGGCTATAGCCTTAGGGGGAGGGGCTGGCCAACTTCGTCCGCCGGACTCGGAATGGGGAGACACGTTGCGAGGGGCCTCCGTGTGCACAAAATAGGCCACGGACACAGCCGCGCCCAAAAATAAGCCCCCGAAGGTCCCGTCCCGAAGTTCGTCCGCCGCAAAAATGCCAAAAAACGGGTGGGCTATAGCCTTGGGTGGAGGGGCTGGCCAACTTCGTCCGCCGGACTCAGAACGGGGCGAGACTTTGCGAGCGGCCTCCGTGTGCCAAAAATAGGACGCAGGCACAGTCGCGCCCAAAAATAAGCCCCCGAAGGTCCCGTCCCCAAGTTCGCCCGCCGCAAAAATGCCCAAAAAACGGGTGGGATATAGCCTTGGGGGGAGGGGCTGGCCAACTTCGTCCGCCGGACTCGGAATGGGGCGAGACTTTGCGAGTGCCCTCCATGTTCGAAAAATAGGACGCAGGCACAGCCGCGCCCAAAAATAAGCCCCCGAAGGTCCCATCCCCAAGTTCGTCCGACGCAAAAATGCCCAAAAAACGGGTGGGCTATAGCCTTGGGGGGAGGGCCTGGCCAACTTCGTCCGCCGGAATCGGAATGGGGCGAGACTTTGCGAGCGCCCTCCGTGTGCCAAAAATAGGCCGCGGGCACAGCTGCACCCAATAATAAGCCCCCGAAGGTCCCGTCCCCAAGTTCGTCCGCCGCAAAAATGCCCAAAACGGGTGGGCTATAGCCTTGGGGGAGGGCTGGCCAACTTCGTCCGCCGGACTCGGAATAGGGCGAGACTTTGCGAGCGGCCTCCGTGTGCCAAAAATAGGATGCAGGCACAGCCGCGCCCAAAAATAACCCCCCGAAGGTCCCGACCCCAGGTTCGTCCCCCGCAAAAATGCCCAAAAAACGGGTGGGCTATAGCCTTGGGGGGAGGGGCTGGCCAACTTCGTCCGCCGGACTCGGAATGGGGCGAGATTTTGCGAGCGGCCTCCGTGTGCCAAAAATAGGACGCAGGCACAGTCGCGCCCAAAAATAAGCCCCCGAAGGTCCCGTCCCCAAGTTCGCCCGCCGCAAAAATGCCCAAAAAACGGGTGGGATATAGCCTTGGGGGGAGGGGCTGGCCAACTTCGTCCGCCGGACTCGGAATGGGGCGAGACTTTGCGAGTGCCCTCCATGTTCGAAAAATAGGACGCAGGCACAGCCGCGCCCAAAAATAAGCCCCCGAAGGTCCCATCCCCAAGTTCGTCCGACGCAAAAATGCCCAAAAAACGGGTGGGCTATAGCCTTGGGGGGAGGGCCTGGCCAACTTCGTCCGCCGGAATCGGAATGGGGCGAGACTTTGCGAGCGCCCTCCGTGTGCCAAAAATAGGCCGCGGGCACAGCTGCACCCAATAATAAGCCCCCGAAGGTCCCGTCCCCAAGTTCGTCCGCCGCAAAAATGCCCAAAAAACGGGTGGGCTATAGCCTTGGGGGGAGGGGCTGGCCAACTTCGTCCGCCGGACTCGGAATAGGGCGAGACTTTGCGAGCGGCCTCCGTGTGCCAAAAATAGGATGCAGGCACAGCCGCGCCCAAAAATAACCCCCCGAAGGTCCCGACCCCAGGTTCGTCCCCCGCAAAAATGCCCAAAAAACGGGTGGGCTATAGCCTTGGGGGGAGGGGCTGGCCAACTTCGTCCGCCGGACTCGGAATGGGGCGAGACTTTATGAGAGGCCTCCGTGTACCAAAAATAGGCCGCGCGCACAGCCGCGCCCAAAAATAAGCCCCCGAAGGTCCCGTCCCCAAGTTCGCCCGCCGCAAAAATGCCCAAAAAACGGGTGGGCTATAGCCTTAGGGGGAGGGGCTGGCCAACTTCGTCCGCCGGACTCGGAATGCGGCGAGACGTTGCGAGGGGCCTCCGTGTGCCAAAAATAGGCCGCGGGCACAGCCGCGCCCAAAAATAAGCCCCCGAAGGTCCCGTCCCGAAGTTCGTCCGCCGCAAAAATGCCCAAAAAACGGGTGGGCTATAGCCTTGGGGGGAGGGGCTGGCCAACTTCGTCCGCCGGACTGGGAATGGGGCGAGACTTTGCGAGCGCCCTCCGTGTACCAAAAATAGGCCGCGGCCACAGCCGCGCCCAATAATAATGGCTCGAAGGTCCCGTCCGCAAGTTCGTCCGCCGCAAAAATGCCCAAAAAACGGGTGGGCTATAGCCTTGGGGGGAGGGGCTGGCCAACTTCGTCCGCCGGACTCGGAATGGGACGAGACTAATCGAGCAGCCTCCGTGTGCGAAAAAGAGGCCGTGGGCACAGCCACGCCCAAAAATAAGCCCGCGAAGGACCTGTCCTCATGTTCATCCGGCGCAAAAATGCCCAAAAAACGGGTGGGCTACAGCCTTGGGGGAGGGGCTGGCCAACTTCGTCCGCCGGACTCGGAATGGGGCGAGACTTTGCGAGGGGCCTCCGTGTTCCAAAAATAGGATGCGGGCACAGCCGCGGCCAAAAATAAGCCCCCAAAGGTCCCGTCCCCAAGTTCGTCCACCGCAAAAATGCCCAAAAAACGGGTGGGCTATAGCCTTGGGGGGAGGGGCTGGCCAACTTCGTCCGCCGGACTCGGAATGGGGCGAGACGTTGCGAGGGGCCTCCGTGTGCCAAAAATAGGCCGCGGGCACAGCCGCGCCCAAAAATAAGCCCCCGAAGGTCCCGTCCCGAAGTTCGTCCGCTGCAAAAATGCCTAAAAAACGGGTGGGCTATAGCCTTGGCGGGAGGGGCTGGCCAACTTCGTCCGCCGGACTCGGAATAGGGTGAGCCTTTGCGAGCGCCCTCCGTGTGCCAAAAATAGGCCGCGCGCACAGCCGCGCCCAAAAATAAGCCCCCGAAGGTCCCGTCCCCAAGTTCGTCCGCCGCAAAAAAGCCAAAAAAACGGGTGGCCTATAGCCTTGGGGGGAGGGGCTGGCCAACTTCGTCCGCCGGACTCGGAATGGGTTAGACATTGCGAGTGCCCGCCGTGTGCCAAAAATAGGCCGCGTTCATAGCCGCGCCCAAAAATAAGCCCCTGAAGGTCCCGTCCCCAAGTTCGTTCGCCGATAAAATGCGCAAAAAACGGGTAGGCTATAGCCTTGGGGGGAGGGGCTGGCCGACTTCGTCCGCCGGACTCGGAATGGGGGGAGATTTTGCGAACGGCCTCCGTGTGCCAAAAACAGGCCGTGGTCACAGCCGCTCCCAAAAATAAGCCCCCGAAGGTCCCGTCCCCAAGTTCGTCCGCCGCAAAAATGCCCAACAAACGGGTGGGCTATAGCCTTGGGGGGAGGGGCTGGCCAACTTCGTCCGCCGGACTCGGATTGGGGCGAGAATTTGCGAACGGCCTCCGTGTGCCAAAAGTAGGCCGTGGTCATTGCCGCTCCCAAAAATAAGCCCCCGAAGGTCCCGTCCCCAAGTTCGTCCGCCGCAAAAATGCCCAAAAAACGGGTGGGCTATAGCCTCGGGGGGAGTGGCTGGCCGACTTTGTCCGCCGGACTCGGAATGGGGCGAGACTTTACGAGCGCCCTCCGTGTGCAAAAATAGGATGCGGCCACAGCCGCGCCCAAAAATAAGCCCCCGAAGGTCCCGTCCCCAAGTTCGTCCGCCGCAAAAATGCCCAACAAACGGGTGGGCTATAGCCTTGGGGGGAGGGGCTGGCCAACTTCGTCCGTCGGACTCGGAATGGGGCGAGACTTTGCGAACACCCTCCGTGTACCAAAAATAGGCCACGGACACAGCCGCGTCCAAAAATAAGCCCCCGAAGGTCCCGTCCCCAAGTTCGTCCGCCGCAAAAATGCCCAAAAAACGGGTGGGCTATAGAATTGGGGGGAGGGGCTGGCCAACTTCGTCCGCCAGACTCGGAATGGGGTGAGACTTTGCGAGCGCCTCCGTGTGCCCAAAATAGGCCGCGGCCACAGCCGCGCCCAAAAATAAGCCCCCGAAGGTCCCGTCCCCCAGTTCGTCCGCCGCAAAAATGCCCAAAAAACAGGTGGGCTATAGGCTTGGGTGAGGGGCTGGCCCACTTCGTACGCCGGAATCGGAATGGGGCGAGACTTTGCGAGGGGCCTCCGTGTGCCAAAAATAGGCCGCGGGTGCAGCCGCGTCCAAAAATGAGCCCCCGAAGGTCCCGTCCCCAAGTTCGTCCACCGCAAAAATGCCCAAAAAACGGGTGGGCTATAGCCTTGGGGGGAGGGGCTGGCCAACTTCGTCCGCCGGACTCGGAATGGGACGAGACTAATCGAGCAGCCTCCGTGTGCGAAAAATAGGCCGTGGGCACAGCCACGCCCAAAAATAAGCCCCCGATGGTCCCGTCCCCATGTTCATCCGCCGCAAAAATGCCCAAAAAACGGGTGGGCTATAGCCTTGGGGGAGGGGCTGGCCAACTTCGTCCGCCGGACTCGGAATGGGGCGAGACTTTGCGAGGGGCCTCCGTGTTCCAATAATAGGACGCGGGCACAGCCGCGGCCAAAAATAAGCCCCCAAAGGTCCCGTCCCCAAGTTCGTCCACCGCAAAAATGCCCAAAAAACGGGTGGGCTATAGCCTTGGGGGGAGGGGCTGGCCAACTTCGTCCGCCGGACTCGGAATGGGGCGAGACTTTTCGAACGCCCTCCGTGTGCGCAAAAAAGACTGCGGGCACAGCCGCGCCCAAAAATAAGCGCCCGAAGGTCCCGTCCCCAAGTTCGTCCGCCGCAAAAATGCCCAAAAAACGGGTGGGCTATAGCCTTGGGGGGAGGGGCTGGCCAAGTTCGTCCGCCGGACTCGGAATGGGGCGAGACTTGGCGAGCGCCCTCCGTGTGCCAAAAATAGGCTACGGGCACAGCCGTGCCCAATAATAATCGCTCGAAGGTCCCGTCCCCAAGTTCGTCCGCCGCAAAAATGCCCAAAAAACGGGTGGGCTATAGCCTTGGGGGGCGGGGCTGGCCAAGTTCGTCCGCCGGATTCAGAATGGGGCGAGACTTTTTGAGCAGAATCCCTGTGCCAAAAATAGGCCGCGGGCACAGCCACGCCCAAAAATAAGCGCCCGAAGGTCCCGTCCCCAAGTTCGTCCGCCGCAAAAATGCCCAAAAAACGGGTGGGCTATAGCCTTGGGCGGAGGGGCTGGCCAAGTTCGTCCGCCGGACTCGGAATGGGGCGAGACTTTGCGAGCACCCTCAGTGTTACAAAAATAGGCCGCAGGCACAGCCGCGCCCAAAAATAAGCACCCGAAGGTCCCGTCCCCAAGTTCGTCCGCCGCAAAAATGCCCAAAAAACGGGTGGGCTATAGCCTTGGGGGGAGGGGCTGGCCAAGTTCGTCCGCCGGACTCGGAATGGGGCGAGACTTTGCGAGCGCCCTCCGTGTGCCAAAAGTAGGCCGCGGGCACAGCCGCACCAAAAAATAAGCGCCCGAAGGTCCCTTCCCCAAGTTCGTCCCCCGCAAAAATGCCCAAAAAACGGGTGGGCTATAGCCTTGGGGGGAGGGGCAGGCCAAGTTCGTCCGCCGGACTCGGAATGGGGCGAGACTTTGAGAGCACCCTCCGTGTGCCAAAAATAGGCCACGGGCACAGCAGCACCCAAAAATAAGAGCCCGAAGGTCCCGTCCCCAAGTTCGTCCGCCGCAAAAATGCCCAAAAAATGGGTGGGCTATAGCCTTGGGGGGAGGGGTTGGCCAAGTTCGTCCGCCGGACTCGGAATGGGACGAGACTTAGCGAGCGCCCTCCATGTGCAAAAAATAGGACGCGGCCACAGCCGCGCCCAAAAATACGCACCCGAAGGTCCCGTCCCCAAGTTCGTCCGCCGCAAAAGTTCCCAAAAAACGGGTGGGCTATTGCCTTGGGGGGAGGGGCTGGCCAAGTTCGTCCGCCGGACTCGGAATTGGGCGAGACTTGGCGAGCGCCCTCCGAGTGCCAAAAATAGGCTGCGGGCACAGCCGCGCACAAAATTAAGTGCCCAAAGGTCCCGTCCCCAAGTTTGACCGCCGCAAAAATGCCCAAAAAACGGGTGGGCTATAGCCTAGGGGGGAGGGGCTGGCCAAGTTCGTCCGCCGGACTCGGAATGGGGCGAGACTTTGCGAGCGCCCTCCGTGTACCAAAAATAGGCCGTGGGCAAAGCCGCGCCCAAAAATAAGGGCCCGAAGGTCCCGTCCCCAAGTTCGTCCGCCGCAAAAATGCCCAAAAAACGGGTGGGCTATAGCCTTGGGGGAGGGGCTGGCCAACTTCGTCCGCCGGACTCGGAATGGGGCGAGACTTTGCGAGGGGCCTCCGTGTTCCAATAATAGGACGCGGGCACCCAAAAATAAGCCCCCAAAGGTCCCGTCCCCAAGTTCGTCCACCGCAAAAATGCCCAAAAAACGGGTGGGCTATAGCCTTGGGGGAGGGGCTGGCCAACTTCGTCCGCCGGACTCGGAATGGGGCGAGACTTTGCGAGGGGCCTCCGTGTTCCAATAATAGGACGCGGGCACAGCCGCGGCCAAAAATAAGCCCCCAAAGGTCCCGTCCCCAAGTTCGTCCACCGCAAAAATGCCCAAAAAACGGGTGGGCTATAGCCTTGGGGGGAGGGGCTGGCCAAGTTCGTCCGCCGGACTCGGAATGGGGCGAGACTTTGCAAACGCCCTCCGTGTTCCAAAAATAGGCCGCGGGCATACCCGCGTTCAAAAATAAGTGCCCGAAGGTCCCGTCCCGAAGTTCGTCCGCCGCAAAAATGCCCATAAAACGGGTGGGCTATAGCCTTGGGGGGAGGGGCTGGCCAAGTTCGTCCGCCGGACTCGGAATGGGGCGAGACTTTGCGAGCGCTATCCGTGTTCCAAGAATAGGCCGCGGGCACAGCCGCGCCCAAAAATAAGACCCCGAAGGTCCCGTCCCCAAGTTCATCCGCCGCAAAAATGCCCAAAAAACGGGTGGGCTATAGCCTTGAGGGGAGGGGCAGGCCAAGTTCGTCCGCCGGACTCGGAATGGGGCGAGACTTTTCGAGCACCCTCTGTGTGCCAAAAATAGGCCGCGGGCACAGCAGCGCCCAAAAATAAGAGCCCGAAGGTCCCGTCCCCAAGTTCGTCCGCCGCAAAAATGCCCAAAAAATGGGTGGGCTATAGCCTTGGGGGGAGGGGTTGGCCAAGTTCGTCCGCCGGACTCGGAATGGGACGAGACTTAGCGAGCGCCCTCCATGTGCAAAAAATAGGACGCGGCCACAGCCGCGCCCAAAAATACGCACCCGAAGGTCCCGTCCCCAAGTTCGTCCGCCGCAAAAGTTCCCAAAAAACGGGTGGGCTATTGCCTTGGGGGGAGGGGCTGGCCAAGTTCGTCCGCCGGACTCGGAATTGGGCGAGACTTGGCGAGCGCCCTCCGAGTGCCAAAAATAGGCCGCGGGCACAGCCGCGCACAAAATTAAGTGCCCAAAGGTCCCGTCCCCAAGTTTGACCGCCGCAAAAATGCCCAAAAAACGGGTGGGCTATAGCCTAGGGGGGAGGGGCTGGCCAAGTTCGTCCGCCGGACTCGGAATGGGGCGAGACTTTGCGAGCGCCCTCCGTGTACCAAAAATAGGCCGTGGGCAAAGCTGCGCCCAAAAATAAGGGCCCGAAGGTCCCGTCCCCAAGTTCGTCCGCCGCAAAAATGCCCAAAAAACGGGTGGGCTATAGCCTTGGGGGGAGGGGCTGGCCAACTTCGTCCGCCGGACTCGGAATGGGGTGAGACTTTGCGAGCACCCTCCGTGTACCAAAAATAGGCCGCGGGCACAGCCGCGGCCAAAAATAAGCGCCCGAAGGTCCCGTCCCCAAGTTCGTCCGCCGCAAAAATGCCCAAAAAACGGGTGGGCTATAGCCTTGGGGGGAGGGGCTGGCCAAGTTCGTCCGCCGGACTCGGAATGGGGCGACACTTTGCGAGCGCCCTCCGTGTGCCAAAAATAGGCTGCGGGCACAGCCGCGCCCAATAATAATCGCTCGAAGGTCCCGTCCCCAAGTTCGTCCGCAGCAAAAATGCCCAAAAAACGGGTGGGCTATAGCCTTGGGGGAAGGGGCTGGCCAAGTTCGTCCGCCGGATTCAGAATGGGGCGAGACTTTTCGAGCACCGTCCCTGTGCCAAAAAGAGGCCGCGGGCACAGCCGCGCCCAAAAATAAGCGCCCGATGGTCCCATCCCCAAGTTCGTCCGCCGTAAAAATGCCCAAAAAACGGGTGGGCTATAGCCTTGGGTGGAGGGGCTGGCTAAGTTCGTCCGCCGGACTCGGAATGGGGCGAGACTTTGTAAACGCCCTCCGTGTTCCAAAAATAGGCCGCGGGCATACCCGCGTTCAAAAATAAGCGCCCGAAGGTCCCGTCCCGAAGTTTGTCCGCCGCAAAAATGCCCATAAAACGGGTGGGCTATAGCCTTGGGGGGAGGGGCTGGCCAAGTTCGTCCGCCGGACTCGGAATGGGGCGAGACTTTGCGAGCGCTATCCGTGTTCCAAGAATAGGCCGCGGGCACAGCCGCGCCCAAAAATAAGACCCCGAAGGTCCCGTCCCCAAGTTCATCCGCCGCAAAAATGCCCAAAAAACGGGTTGGCTATAGCCTTGAGGGGAGGGGCAGGCCAAGTTCGTCCGCCGGACTCGGAATGGGGCGAGACTTTTCGAGCACCCTCTGTGTGCCAAAAATAGGCCGCGGGCACAGCAGCGCCCAAAAATAAGTGCCCGAAGGTCCCGTCCCCAAGTTCGTCCCCCGCAAAAATGCCGAAAAAACTGGTGGGCTATAGCCTTGGGGGGAGGGGCTGGCTATGTTCGTCCGCCGGACTCGGATTGGGGCGAGACTTTGCGAACGCCCTCCGTGTTCCAAAAATAGGCCGCGGGCAAAGCCGCGCCTAAAAATAAGCGCCCGAAGGTCCCGTCCCCAAGTTTGTCCGCCGCAAAAATGCCCAAAAAACGGGTGGGCTATAGCCTTGGGGGGAGGGGCTGGCCAAGTTCGTCCGCCGGACTCGGAATGGGATGAGACTTTACGAGCACCCTCCATGTTCCAAAAATAGGCCGCGGTCACTGCCGCGCCCAAAAATAAGACCCCGAAGGTCCCGTCCCCAAGTTCGTCCGCCGTAAAAATGCCCAAAAAACGGGTGGGCTATAGCCTTGGGGGGAGGGGTTGGCAAGTTCGTCCGCCGGACTCTGAATGAGGCGGGACTTGGCGAACGCACTCCGTGTGCCAAAAATAGGCCACGGGCACAGCCGTGCCCAATAATAAGCACTCGAAGGTCCCGTCCCCAAGTTCGTCCGCCGCAAAAATGCCCAAAAAACGGGTGGGCTATAGCCTTGGGGGGAGGGGCTGGCCAAGTTCGTCCGCCGGACTCGGAATCGGGTGAGACTTTGCGAGCGCCCTCTGTGTACCAAAAATAGGCCGCGGGCACAGCCGCGGCCAAAAATAAGCGCCCGAAGGTCCCGTCCCCAAGTTCGTCCGCCGCAAAAATGCCCCAAAAACGGGTGGGCTATAGCCTTGGGGGGAGGGGCTGGCCAAGTTCGTCCGCCGGACTCGGAATGGGGCGAGACTTTGCGAGCGCCATCCGTGTACCAAAAATAGGCCGTGGGAACAGCCGCACCCAAAAATAAGGGCCCGAAGGTCCCGTCCCCAAGTTCGTCCGCCGCAAAAATGCCCAAAAAACGGGTGGGCTATAGCCTTGGGGGGAGGGGCTGGCCCACTTCGTCCGCCGGACTCGGAATGGGGTGAGACTTTGCGAGCACCCTCCGTGTACCAAAAATAGGCCGCGGGCACAGCCGTGGCCAAAAATAAGCGCCCGAAGGTCCCGTCCCCAAGTTCGTCCGCCGCAAAAATGCCCAAAAAACGGTTGGGCTATAGCCTTGGGGGGAGGGGCTGGCCAAGTTCGTCCGCCGGACTCGGAATGGCCCGAGTCTTTGGGGGCGGCCTCCGTGTGCCAAAAATAGGCCACGGGTACAGCCGGGCACAAAAATTAGCGCCCGAAGGTCAGGGTGCCAAAACCCCCCAAATGGCCAAAAAACGGGTGGGCTATAGCCTTGGTGGGGGGCGTGGGCGAAGTTCGTCCGCCGGACTCAGAATTGCCCGAGACTTTACGGGCGGCCTCTGTGTCCCAAAAATAGCCCACGGGCACAGCTGCGCCCAAAAATTAGCACCCGAAGGTCGGGGTGCCTAAACCCCCCAAATGGCCAAAAAACGGGTGGGCTATAGGCTTTGTGGGGGGCGTGGGCGAAGTTCGTACGCCGGACTCGGAATGGCCCGAGACTTTGCGGGCACCCTCCGTGCGCCAAAATTAGGCCACGGGCACAGCCGCGCCCAAAAATTAGTGCCCGAAGGTCGGGGTGCCAAAACCCCCCTGCGGAAATATTGCCAAAAATCGGGTGGGCTATAGCCTTGGTGGGGGGCGTGGGCGAAGTTCGTCCGCCGGACTCGGAATGGCCCGAGTCTTTGGGGGCGGCCTCCGTGTGCTAAAAATAGGCCACGGGCATAGCCGCGACCGAAAATTATCGCCCGAAGGTCGGGGTGCCAAAACCCCCCAGCGGAAAAATGGCCAAAAAACGGGTGGGCTATAGCCTTGGTGGGGGGCGTGGGCGAAGTTCGTCCGCTGGACTCGGAATGGCCCGAGCCTTTGCGGGCGGCCTCCGCGTGCCAAAAATAGGTCATGGGCACAGCCGCGTCCAAAAATAAGCCCCCGAAGGTCCCGTCCCCAAGTTCATCCGCCGCGAAAATGCCCAAAAAACGGGTGGGCTATAGCCTTGGGGGGAGGGGCTGGCCAACTTCGTCCGCCGGACTCGGAATGGGGCGAAACTTTGCGAGCGCCCTCCGTGTGCCAAAAATAGGCCGCGGGCACAGCCGCACCCAAAAATAACCCCCCGAAGGTCCCGTCCCCAAGTTCGTCCGCCGCAAAAATGCCCAAAAACAGGTGGGCTATAGCCTTGGGGAGGGCTGGCCTACTTCCGCCGGACTCGGAATGGGGCGAGACTTTGCGAGCGCCCTCCGTGTGCAAAAAAATATGACGCGGCACAGCGCGCCCAAAAATAAGTGCCCGAACGTCCCGTCCCCAAGTTTGTTCGCCGCAAAAATGCCCAAAAAACGGGTGGGCTATAACCTTGGGGGGAGGGGCTGGCCAACTTCGTCCGCCGGACTCGGAATGGGGTGAGACTTTGCGAGTGCCCTCCATGTGCCAAAAATAGGCCGCGGGTACAGCCGCACCCAAAAATAAGCCCCCGAAGGTCCCGTCCCCAAGTTCGTCCGCCGCAAAAATGCCCAAAAAACGGGTGGGCTATAGCCTTGGGGGGAGGGGCTGGCCAGGTTCGTCCGCCGGACTCGGAATGGGGCGAGACTTTGCGAGCGCCCTACGTGTGCCAAAAATATGCTACGGGCACTGCCGTTCCCAAAAATAAGTGCCCGAAGGTCCCATCCCCAAGTTCGTCCGCCGCAAAAATGCCGAAAAAACGGGTGGGCTATAGCCTTGGGGGGAGGGGCTGGCCAAGTTCGTCCGCCGGACTCGGAATGGGGCGAGACTTTACCAGCGCCCTCCGTGTCCGAAACATCGGCCTCGGGCACAGCCCCGGCCAAAAATAAGTGCCCGAACGTCCCGTCCCCAAGTTCGTCCGCCGCAAAAATGCCCAAAAAACGGGTGGGCTATAGCCTTGGGAGGGCTGGCCTATTTCTTCCGCCGGACTCGGTATGGGGCGAGACTTTGTGTACGCCCTCCGTGTGCCAAAAATAGGAAGTGGGCACAGCCGCACCGAAAAATAAGCCCCGAAGGTCCCGTCCCCAAGTTCGTCCGCCGCAAAAATGGCCAAAAAATAGGTGGGCTATAGCCTTGGGGGGAGGGGCTGGCCAAGTTCGTCCACCGGACTCGGAATGGGGCGAGACTTTGCGAGCTCCCTCCGTGTGCCAAAAATAGGAAGTGCGCACAGCTGCGCTGAAAAATAAGCCCCCGAAGGACCCGTCCCCAAGTTCGTCCGCCGCAAATATGTCCAAAAAACGGGTGGGCTATAGCCTTGGGGGGAGTTGCTGGCCAACTTCGTCCGCCGGACTCAGAATGGGGCGAGACTTTGCGAGCGCCCTCCATGTGCCAAAAATAGGCCACGGGCACAGCCGTACCCAAAAATAACCCCCCGAACGTCCCGTCCCCAAGTTCGTCCGCCGCAAAAATGCCCAAACAACGGGTTGGCTATAGCCTTGGGGGAGGGGCTGGCCTACTTCCCGGACTCGGAATGGGGCGAGACTTTGCAGCGCCTCCGTGTGCAAAATATGAAGGGGCACAGCCGCGCCCAAAATTACGTGCCCGAAGGTCCCGTCCCCTAGTTCGTCCGCCGCAAAAATGCCCAAAAAACGGGTGGGCTATAACCTTGGGGGTAGGGGCTGGCCCACTTCGTCCGCCGGACTCGGAATGGGGCGAGACTTTGCGAGTGCCCTCCATGTGCCAAAAATAGGCCGCGGGTACAGCCGCACCCAAAAATAAGCCCCCGAAGGTCCCGTCCCCAAGTTCGTCCGCCGCAAAATGCCCAAAAACGGGTGGGCTATAGCCTTGGGGGACGGGGCTGGCCAGGTTCGTCCGCCGGACTCGGAATGGGGCGAGACTGCAGCGCCCTACGTGTGCCAAAATATGCTACGGGCACTGCCGTCCCAAAAATAAGTGCCCGAAGGTCCCATCCCCAAGTTCGTCCGCCGCAAAATGCCGAAAACGGGTGGGTTATAGCCTTGGGGGGAGGGGCTGGCCAAGTTCGTCCGCCGGACTCGGAATAGGGCGAGACTTTACCAGCGCCTCCGTGTGCGAAATAGGCCGCGGGCACAGCCACGTCCAAAAATAAGTGCCCAAAGTCCTCCCCAAGTTCGTCCGCCGCAAAAATGCCCAAAAAACGGGTGGGCTATAGCCTTGGGGGGAGGGGCTGGCCAAGTTCTTCCGCCGGACTCGGAATGGGGCGAGACTTTGTGAACGCCTCCGTGTGCCAAAATAGGAAGTGGGCACAGCCGCCGAAAAATAAGCCCCGAAGGTCCCCCCAAGTTCGTCCGCAAAAAATGGCCAAAAACGGGTGGGCTATTTCCTTGGGGGAGGGTCAGCCAACCGTCCGCCGGACTCGGAATGGGGCGAGACTTAGCACCCTCCATGTTCCAAAAATAGGCCGCGGCACAGCCGCCCAAAAATAAGCCCCGAAGGTCCCGTCCCCAAGTTCGTCCGCCGCAAAATGCCCAAAAACGGGTGGGCTATAGCCTCGGGGGGAGGGTCTGGCCAACTTCGTCCGCCGGACTCGGAATAGGGCGAGACGTTGCGAGCACCCTCCGTGTGCTAAAAATAGGCATCGGGCACAGCCGCGCCCAAAAATAAGCCCCCTAAGGTCCCGTCCCCAAGTTCGTCCGCCGCAAAAATGGCCAAAAAACGGGTGGGCTATAGCCTTGGGGGGAGGGGTTGGCCAAGTTCGTCCGCCGGACTCGGAATGGGGCGAGACTTTGTGAGCTCTCTCCGTGTGCCAAAAATAGGCCGCGGGCACAGCCGCGCCAAAAAATAAGCCCTCGAAGGTCCCGTCCCCAAGTTCGTCCGCCGCAAAAATGCCCAAAAAACGGGTGGGCTATAGCCTTGGGGTGAGGGGCTGGCCAAGTTCGTCCGCCGGACTCGGAATGGGGTGAGACTTTGTGTGCACCCTCCGTGTACCAAAAATAGGCCGCGGACACAGCCGCGCCCAAAAATAAGCACCCGAAGGTCCCGTCCCCAAGTTCCTCCGCCGCAAAAATGCCCAAAAAACGGGTGGGCTATAGCCTTGGGGGAGGGGCTGGCCAAGTTCTTCCGCCGGACTCGGAATGGGGCGAGACTTTGTGAACGCCCTCCGTGTGCCAAAAATAGGAAGTGGGCACAGCCGCGCCGAAAAATAAGCCCCCGAAGGTCCCGTCCCCAAGTTCGTCCGCCGCAAAAATGGCCAAAAAATAGGTGGGCTATAGCCTTGGGGGGAGGGGCTGGCCAAGTTCGTCCACCGGACTCGGAATGGGGCGAGACTTTGCGAGCTCCCTCCGTGTACCAAAAATAGGAAGTGCGCACAGCTGCGCTGAAAAATAAGCCCCCGAAGGACCCGTCCCCAAGTTCGTCCGCCGCAAATATGTCCAAAAAACGGGTGGGCTATAGCCTTGGGGGGAGTTGCTGGCCAACTTCGTCCGCCGGACTCAGAATGGGGCGAGACTTTGCGAGCGCCCTCCATGTGCCAAAAATAGGCCGCGGGCACAGCCGCTCCCAAAAATAAGCCCCCGAAGGTCCCGTCCCCAAGTTCGTCCGCCGCAAAAATGCCCAAAAAACGGGTGGGCTATAGCCTTGGGGGGAGGGGCTGGCCTACTTCGTCCGCCGGACTCGGAATGGGGCGAGACTTTGCGAGCGCCCTCCGTGTGCAAAAAATATGACGCGGGCACAGCCGCGCCCAAAAATAAGTGCCCGAAGGTCCCGTCCCCAAGTTCGGCCGCCGCAAAACTGCCCAAATAACGGGGGGGCTATATCCTTGGGGGGAGGGGCTGGCCAACTTCGTCCGCCGGACTCGGAATGGGGTGAGACTTCAGTGCCCTCCATGTGCCAAAAATAGGCCGCGGGTACAGCCGCACCCAAAAATAAGCCCCCGAAGGTCCCGTTCCCAAGCTCGTCCACCGCAAAAATGCCCAAAAAACGGGTGGGCTATAGCCTTGGGGGGACGGGCTGGACCGGTTCGTCCGCCGGACTCGGAATGGGGCGAGACTTTGCGAGCGACCGACGTGTGGCATCAATATGCAACGGGCACTGCCACTACCAAAAATAAGTGCCCGAAGGTCCCTTCCCCAAGTTCGTCCGCCGCAAAAATGCCGAAAAAACGGGTGGGCTATAGCCTTGGGGGGAGGGGCTGGCCAAGTTCGTCCGCCGGACTCGGAATGGGGCGAGACTTTACCAGCGTCTCCGTGTGCGAAAAATAGGCCGCGGGCACAGCCACTTCCAAAAATAAGTGCCCGAAAGTCCCGTCACCAAGTTCGTCCGCCGAAAAAATGCCCAAAAAACGGTTGGGCTATAGCCTTGGGGGAGGGGCTGGCCAAGTTCTTCCGCCGGACTCGGAATGGGGCGAGACTTTGTGAACGCCCTCCTTGTGCCAAACATTCGCAGTGGGCTCACCCTCGCCCAAAAATAAGCCCCCGAAGGTCCCGTCCCCAAGTTCGTCCGCCGCAAAAATGGCCAAAAAACGGGTGGGCTATTTCCTTGGGGGGAGGGTCTGGCCAACTCGTCCTCGGAATGGGGCGAGACTTTGCGAGCACCCTCCATGTTCCAAAAATAGGCCGCGGCACAGCCGTCCCAAAAATAAGCCCCGAAGGTCCCCCCAAGTTCGTCCGCCGCAAAATGCCCAAAAACGGGTGGGCTATAGCCTTGGGGAGGGGCTGGCCCACTTCGTCCGCCTCGGACTCGGAATAGGCGAGACGCATTGCAGCACCCTCCGTGTGCCAAAATAGGCATCGGGCACAGCCGCGCCCAAAAATAAGCCCCCTAAGGTCCCGTCCCCAAGTTCGTCCGCCGCAAAAATGGCCAAAAAACGGGTGGGCTATAGCCTTGGGAGGAGGGGTTGGCCAAGTTCGTCCGCCGGACTCGGAATGGGGCGAGACTTTGTGAGCTCTCTCCGTGTGCCAAAACTAGGCCGCGGGCACAGCCGCGCCAAAAAATAAGCCCTCGAAGGTCCCGTCCCCAAGTTCGTCCGCCGCAAAAATGCCCAAAAAAACGGGTGGGCTATAGCCTTGGGGGGAGGGGGTGGCCAAGTTCGTCCGCCGGACTCGGAATGGGGCGAGACTTTGCGAGCGCCCTCCGTGTGCCAAAAATATGCTACGGGCACAGCCGCGCACAAAAATAAGCCCCCGAAGGTCCCGTCCCCAAGTTCGTCCGCCGCAAAAATGCCCAAAAAACGGGTGGGCTATAGCCTTGGGGGAGGGGCTGGCCAAGTTCTTCCGCCGGACTCGGAATGGGGCGAGACTTTGTGAACGCCCTCCGTGTGCCAAAAATAGGAAGTGGGCACAGCCGCACCGAAAAATAAGCCCCGAAGGTCCCGTCCCCAAGTTCGTCCGCCGCAAAAATGGCCAAAAAATAGGTGGGCTATAGCCTTGGGGGGAGGGGCTGGCCAAGTTCGTCCACCGGACTCGGAATGGGGCGAGACTTTGCGAGCTCCCTCCGTGTGCCAAAAATAGGAAGTGCGCACAGCTGCGCTGAAAAATAAGCCCCCGAAGGACCCGTCCCCAAGTTCGTCCGCCGCAAATATGTCCAAAAAACGGGTGGGCTATAGCCTTGGGGGGAGTTGCTGGCCAACTTCGTCCGCCGGACTCAGAATGGGGCGAGACTTTGCGAGCACCCTCCATGTGCCAAAAATAGGCCGCGGGCACAGCCGTACCCAAAAATAACCCCCCGAAGGTCCCGTCCCCAAGTTCGTCCGCCGCAAAAATGCCCAAAAAAACAGGTGGGCTATAGCCTTGGGGGGAGGGGCTGGCCTACTTCGTCCGCCGGACTCGGAATGGGGCGAGACTTTGCGAGCGCCCTCCGTGTGCAAAAAATATGAAGCGGGCACAGCCGCGCCCAAAAATAAGTGCCCGAAGGTCCCGTCCCCAAGTTCGTCCGCCGCAAAAATGCCCAAAAAACGGGTGGGCTATAACCTTGGGGGTAGGGGCTGGCCAACTTCGTCCGCCGGACTCGGAATGGGGTGAGACTTTGCGAGTGCCCTCCATGTGCCAAAAATAGGCCGCGGGTACAGCCGCACCCAAAAATAAGCCCCCGAAGGTCCCGTCCCCAAGTTCGTCCGCCGCAAAAATGCCCAAAAAACGGGTGGGCTATAGCCTTGGGGGGACGGGCTGGCCAGGTTCGTCCGCCGGACTCGGAATGGGGCGAGACTTTGCGAGCGCCCTACGTGTGCCAAAAATATGCTACGGGCACTGCCGTTCCCAAAAATAAGTGCCCGAAGGTCCCATCCCCAAGTTCGTCCGCCGCAAAAATGCCGAAAAAACGGGTGGGCTATAGCCTTGGGGGGAGGGGCTGGCCAAGTTCGTCCGCCGGACTCGGAATGGGGCGAGACTTTACCAGCGCCCTCCGTGTGCGAAAAATAGGCCGCGGGCACAGCCACGTCCAAAAATAAGTGCCCGAAAGTCCCGTCCCCAAGTTCGTCCGCCGCAAAAATGCCCAAAAAACGGGTGGGCTATAGCCTTGGGGGAGGGGCTGGCCAAGTTCTTCCGCCGGACTCGGAATGGGGCGAGACTTTGTGAACGCCCTCCGTGTGCCAAAAATAGGAAGTGGGCACAGCCGCGCCGAAAAATAAGCCCCCGAAGGTCCCGTCCCCAAGTTCGTCCGCCGCAAAAATGGCCAAAAAACGGGTGGGCTATTTCCTTGGGGGGAGGGTCTGGCCAACTTCGTCCGCCGGACTCGGAATGGGGCGAGACTTTGCGAGCACCCTCCATGTTCCAAAAATAGGCCGCGGGCACAGCCGCCCCCAAAAATAAGCCCCCGAAGGTCCCGTCCCCAAGTTCGTCCGCCGCAAAAATGCCCAAAAAACGGGTGGGCTATAGCCTTGGGGGGAGGGGCTGGCCCACTTCGTCCGCCGGACTCGGAATAGGGCGAGACGTTGCGAGCACCCTCCGTGTGCCAAAAATAGGCATCGGGCACAGCCGCGCCCAAAAATAAGCCCCCTAAGGTCCCGTCCCCAAGTTCGTCCGCCGCAAAAATGGCCAAAAAACGGGTGGGCTATAGCCTTGGGGGGAGGGGTTGGCCAAGTTCGTCCGCCGGACTCGGAATGGGGCGAGACTTTGTGAGCTCTCTCCGTGTGCCAAAAATAGGCCGCGGGCACAGCCGCGCCAAAAAATAAGCCCTCGAAGGTCCCGTCCCCAAGTTCGTCCGCCGCAAAAATGCCCAAAAAACGGGTGGGCTATAGCCTTGGGGTGAGGGGCTGGCCAAGTTCGTCCGCCGGACTCGGAATGGGGTGAGACTTTGTGTGCACCCTCCGTGTACCAAAAATAGGCCGCGGACACAGCCGCGCCCAAAAATAAGCACCCGAAGGTCCCGTCCCCAAGTTCCTCCGCCGCAAAAATGCCCAAAAAACGGGTGGGCTATAGCCTTGGGGGAGGGGCTGGCCAAGTTCTTCCGCCGGACTCGGAATGGGGCGAGACTTTGTGAACGCCCTCCGTGTGCCAAAAATAGGAAGTGGGCACAGCCGCGCCGAAAAATAAGCCCCCGAAGGTCCCGTCCCCAAGTTCGTCCGCCGCAAAAATGGCCAAAAAATAGGTGGGCTATAGCCTTGGGGGGAGGGGCTGGCCAAGTTCGTCCACCGGACTCGGAATGGGGCGAGACTTTGCGAGCTCCCTCCGTGTACCAAAAATAGGAAGTGCGCACAGCTGCGCTGAAAAATAAGCCCCCGAAGGACCCGTCCCCAAGTTCGTCCGCCGCAAATATGTCCAAAAAACGGGTGGGCTATAACCTTGGGGGGAGGGGCTGGCCAACTTCGTCCGCCGGACTCGGAATGGGGCGTCACTTTGTTTGCGCCTCCTTGTGCCAAAAATAGGCCGCGGGCACAGCCGCACCCAAAAATAAGCCCCCGAAGGTCCCGTCCCCAAGTTCGTCCGCCGCAAAAATGCCCAAAAAAACGGGTGGGCTATAGCCTTGGGGGGAGGGGCTGGCCTACTTCGTCCGCCGGACTCGGAATGGGGAGAGACTTTGCGAGCGCCCTCCGTGTGCAAAAAATATGACGCGGGCACAGCCGCGCCCAAAAATAAGTGCCCGAAGGTCCCGTCCCCAAGTTCGGCCGCCGCAAAAATGCCCAAAAAACGGGTGGGCTATAACCTTGGGGGGAGGGGCTGGCCAACTTCGTCCGCCGGACTCGGAATGGGGTGAGACTTTGCGAGTGCCCTCCATGTGCCAAAAATAGGCCGCGGGTACAGCCGCACCCAAAAATAAGTCCCCGAAGGTCCCGTCCCCAAGTTCGTCCGCCGCAAAAATGCCCAAAAAACGGGTGGGCTATAGCCTTGGGGGGAGGGGCTGGCCAGGTTCGTCCGCCGGACTCGGAATGGGGCGAGACTTTGCGAGCGCCCTACGTGTGCCAAAAATATGCTACGGGCACTGCCGCTCCCAAAAATAAGTGCCCGAAGGTCCCATCCCCAAGTTCGTCCGCCGCAAAAATGCCGAAAAAACGGGTGGGCTATAGCCTTGGGGGGAGGGGCTGGCCAAGTTCGTCCGCCGGACTCGGAATGGGGCGAGACTTTACCAGCGCCCTCCGTGTGCGAAAAATAGGCCGCGGGCACAGCCACGTCCAAAAATAAGTGCCCGAAAGTCCCGTCCCCAAGTTCGTCCGCCGCAAAAATGCCCAAAAAACGGGTGGGCTATAGCCTTGGGGGAGGGGCTGGCCAAGTTCTTCCGCCGGACTCGGAATGGGGCGAGACTTTGTGAACGCCCTCCGTGTGCCAAAAATAGGAAGTGGGCACAGCCGCGCCGAAAAATAAGCCCCCGAAGGTCCCGTCCCCAAGTTCGTCCGCCGCAAAAATGGCCAAAAAACGGGTGGGCTATTTCCTTGGGGGGAGGGTCTGGCCAACTTCGTCCGCCGGACTCGGAATGGGGCGAGACTTTGCGAGCACCCTCCATGTTCCAAAAAATAGGCCGCGGGCACAGCCGTCCCCAAAAATAAGCCCCCGAAGGTCCCGTCCCCAAGTTCGTCCGCCGCAAAAATGCCCAAAAAACGGGTGGGCTATAGCCTTGGGGGGAGGGGCTGGCCCACTTCGTCCGCCGGACTCGGAATAGGGCGAGACGTTGCGAGCACCCTCCGTGTGCCAAAATAGGCACGGGCACAGCCGCGCCAAAAATAAGCCCCCTAAGGTCCCGTCCCCAAGTTCGTCCGCAAAAATGGCCAAAAACGGGTGGGCTATAGCCTTGGGGAGGGCTGGCCGTCCGCCGGACTCGGAATGGGGCGAGACTTTACGAGCGCCCTCCGTGTACAAAAAATAGGACGCGGGCACAGCCGCGTCCAAAAATAAGCGCCCGAAGGTCCCGTCCCCAAGTTCGTCCGCCGCAAAAATGCCCAAAAACCGGGTGGGCTATATAGCCTTGGGGTGAGGGGCTGGCCAAGTTCGTCCGCCGGACTCGGAATGGGGCGAGACTTTGCGAGCACCCTCTGTGTACCCAAAATATGCCGCGGGCACAGCCGCGCCCAAAAATAAGCGCCCGAAGGTCCCGTCCCCAAGTTCGTCCGCCGCAAAAATGCCCAAAAAACGGGTGGGCTATAGCCTTGGGGGGAGGGGCTGGCCAAGTTCGTCCGCCGGACTCGGAATGGGGGAGACTTTGCGAGCGCCCTCCGTGTACCAAAAATAGGCCGCGGGCACAGCCGCGCCCAAAAATAAGCCCCCGAAGGTCCCGTCCCCAAGTTCGCCCGCCGCAAAAATGCCCAAAAAACGGGTGGGCTATAGCCTCGGGGGGTGGGGCTGGCCAAGTTCGTCCGCCGGACTCGGAATGGGGCGAGACTTTACCAGCGTCTCCGTGTACGAAAAATAGGCCGCGGGCACAGCCGCGTCCAAAAATAAGTGCCCGAAGGTCCCGTCCCCAAGTTCGTCCGCCGCAAAAATGCCCAAAAAACGTGTGGGCTATAGCCTTGGGGGGAGGGGCTGGCCAAGTTCGTCCGCCGGACTCGGAATGGGGCGAGACTTTACGAGCGCCCTCCGTGTGCAAAAAATAGGCCGCGGGCACAGCTGCGTCCAAAAATAAGCGGCCGAAGGTCCCGTCCCCAAGTTTGTCCGCCGCAAAAATGCCCAAAAAACGGGTGGGCTATAGCCTTGGGGTGAGGGGCTGGCCAAGTTCGTCCGCCGGACTCGGAATGGGGCGAGACTTTGCGAGCACCCTCTGTGTACCAAAAATATACCGCGGGCACAGCCGCGCCCAAAAATTAGCGCCCGAAGGTCCCGTCCCCAAGTTCGTCCGCCGCAAAAATGCCCAAAAAACGGGTGGGCTATAGCCTTGGGGGGAGGGGCTGGCCAAGTTCGTCCGCCGGACTCGGAATGGGATGAGAATTTACGAGCGCCCTCCGTGTGCGAAAAATAGGCCGCGGGCACAGCCGCATCCAAAAATAAGCGCCCAAAGGTCCCGTCCCCATGTTCGTCCGCCGCAAAAATGCCCAAAAAACATGTGGGCTATAGCCTTGGGGGGAGGGGCTGGCCAAGTTCGTCCGCCGGACTCGAAATGGGGCGAGACTTTGCGAGCGCCCTCCGTGTGCAAAAAATAGGCCGCGGGCACAGCCGCGCCCACAAATAAGCACCCGAAGGTCCCGTCCCAAAGTTCATCCGCCGCAAGAATGCCCAAAAAACGGGTGGGCTATAGCCTTGGGGGGAGGGGCTGGCCAACTTCGTCCGCCGGACGCAGAATGGGACGAGACTTTGCGAGCGCACTCTGTCTGCCAAAAATAGGCCGCGGGCACAGCCGTGCCCAAAAATAAGCCCCCGAAGGTCCCGTCCCCAAGTTCGTCCGCCGTAAAACTGCCCAAAAAACGGGTGGGCTATAGCCTTGGGGGGAGGGGCCTGTCAACTTCGTCCGCCACTCTCGGAATGGGGCGAGACTTTGCGAGCGCTCTCCGTGTGCCAAAAATAGGCCGCGCACAAAGCCACACCCAAAAATAAGCGCCCGAAGGTCCCGTCCCCAAGTTCGTCCGCCGTAAAAATGCCCAAAAAACGGGTGGGCTATAGCCTTGGGGGGAGGGGCCTGTCAACTTCGTCCGCCACTCTCGGAATGGGGCGAGATTTTGCGAGCGCTCTATGTGTGCCAAAAATAGGCCACGGGCACAGCCGCACCCAAAAATAAGCCCCCGAAGGTCCCGTCCCCAAGTTCGTCCGCCGCAAAAATGCCCAAAAAACGGGTGGGCTATAGCCTTGGGGGGAGGGGCCTGTCAACTTCGTCCGCCACTCTCGGAATGGGGCGAGACTTTGCGAGCACACTCCGTGTGCCAAAAATAGGCCGCGGACACAGCCGCACCCAAAAATAAGCCCCCGTAGGTCCCGTCCCCAAGTTCGTCCGCCGTAAAAATGCCCAAAAAACGGGTGGGCTATAGCCTTGGGGGGAGGGGCCTGTCAACTTCGTCCGCCACTCTCGGAATGGGGCGAGACTTTGCGAGCGCTCTCTGTGTGCCAAAAATAGGCCACGGGCACAGCCGCACCAAAAAATAAGCCCCTGAAGGTCCCGTCCCCAAGTTCGTCCGCCGCAAAAATGCCCAAAAAACGGGTGGGCTATAGCCTTGGGGGGAGGGGCTGGCCAAGTTCGTCTGCCGGACTCGGAGTGGGGCGAGACTTTGCCAGCGCCCTCCGTATGCCAAAAATAGGCCGCGGCAACAGCCGCGCCCAAAAATAATCGCCCGAAGGTCCCGTCCCCAAGTTCGTCCGCCGCAAAAATGCCCAAAAAACGGGTGGGCTATAGCCTTGGGGCGAGGGGCAGGCCAAGTTCGTCCGCCGGACTCGGAATGGGCCGAGACTTTACGAGTGCCCTCCGTGTGCCAAAAATAGACCGTGGGCACAGCCGCGCCCAAAAATAAGCACCCGAAGCTCCCGTCCCCAAGTTCGTCCGCCGCAAAAATGCCCAAAAAACGGGTGGGCTATAGCCTTGGGGGGAGGGGCTGGCCCACTTCGTCCGCCGGACTCGGAATGGGGCGAGACTTTGCGAGCGCCCTCCGTGTGCCAAAAATAGGCCGCGGCCACAGCCGCGCCCAAGAATAAGCCCCCGACGGTCCCGTCCCCAAGTTCGTCCGCCACAAAAATGCCCAAAAAACGGGTGGGCTATAGCCTTGGGGGGAGGGGCTGGCGAACTTCGTCCGCCGGACTCGGAATGGGGCGAGACTTTGCGAGAGCCCTCTGTGTGAAAAAAATAGGCCGCGGGCACAGCCGCGCCCACAAATAAGCCCCGGAAGGTCCCGTCCCCAAGTTCGTCCGCCGCAAAAATGCCCAAAAAATGGGTGGGCTATAGCCTTGGGGGGAGGGGCTGACCAAGTTCGTCCGCCGGACTCGGAATGGGGCGAGACTTTGTGAGAGCCCACCGTGTCCAAAAATAGGCCGCGGGCACAGCCGTGCCCAAAAATAAGAGCCCGAAGGTCCCATCCCCAAGTTCGTCCGCTGCAAAAATGCCCAAAAAATGGGTGGGCTATAGCCTTGGGGGGAGGGGCTGGCCAAGTTCATCCGCCGGACTCGGAATAGGGTGAGACTTTGCGAACGCCCTCCGTGTGCCAAAAATAGGCCGCGGGCACAGCCGCGCCCAAAAATAAGCGCCTGAAGGTCCCGTCCCCAAGTTCGTCCGCCGCAAAAATGCCCAAAAAACGGGTGGGCTATAGCCTTGGGGGGAGGGGCTGGCCAAGTTCGTCCGCCGCAAAAATGCCCAAAAAACGGGTGGGCTATAGCCTTGGGGGGAGGAGCTGGCCAAGTTCGTCCGCCGGACTCGTAATGGAGCGAGACTTTGGGAGCGCCCTACGTGTGCCAAAAATAGGCCGCGGGCACAGCCGCGCAAAAAAATAAGCGCCCGAAGGTCCCGTCCTCAAGTTCATCCGCCGCAAAAATGCCCAAAAAACGGGTGGGCTATAGCCTTGGGGGGAGGGGCTGTCCAAGTTCGTCCGCCGGACTCGGAATGGGGCGAGACTTTGCAAACGCCCTGTGTATGCCAAAAATAGGCCACGGGCACATCCGCGCCCAAAAATAAGCGCCTGAAGGTCCCGTCCCCAAGTTCGTCCGCCGCAAAAATGCCCAAAAAATGGGTGGGCTATAGCCTTGGGTGGAGGGGCTGACCAAGTTCGTCCGCCGGACTCGGAATGGGGCGAGACTTTGCGAGCTCCCTCCGTGTGCCAAAAATAGGACGCGGACACAGCCGCGCCCAAAATTAAACACCCGAAGGTCCCGTCCCCAAGTTCGTCCGCCACAAAAATGCCCAAAAAATGTGTGGGCTATAGCCTTGGGGGGAGGGGCTGGCCAAGTTCGTCCGACGGACTCGGAATAGGGCGAGACTTACCCAATAATAAGCACCCAAAGTCCCGTCCCCAAGTTCGTCCGCCGCAAAAATGCCCAAAAAATGGGTGGGCTATAGCCTTGGGTGGAGGGGCTGACCAAGTTCGTCCGCCGGACTCGGAATGCGGCGAGACTTTGCGCGCACCCTCCGTGTGCTAAAAATAGGCTGCAGACACAGCCGCACCCAAAAATAAGGGCCCCAAAGTCCCGTCCCCAAGTTCGTCCGCCGCAAAAATTCCCAAAAAACGGCTGGGCTATAGCCTTGGGGGGAGGGGCTGGCCAAGTTCGTCCGCCGGACTCGGAATGGGGCGAGACCTTACGAGTGCCCTCCGTGTGCCAAAACTAGGCCGCGGGCACAGCTGCACGCAAAAATAAGCGCCCAAAGGTCCCGTCCCCAAGTTCGTCCGCCGCAAAAATGCCCAAAAAACGGGTGGGCTATAGCCTTGGGGGGAGGGGCAGGCCAAGTTCGTCCGCCGGACTCGGAATGGGCCGAGACCTTACGAGTGCCCTCCGTGTGCCAAAAATAGGCCGTGGGCACAGCCGCGCCCAAAAATAAGCACCCGAAGGTCCCGTCCCCAAGTTCGCCCGCCGCAAAAATGCCCAAAAAACGGGTGGGCTATAGCCTCGGGGGGAGGGGCTGGCCAAGTTCGTCCGCCGGACTCGGAATGGGGCGAGACTTTGCGAGCGCCATCCGAGTGCCAAAAATAGGCTGCGGGCACAGCCGCACCCAAAAATAAGAGCCCGAAGGTCCCGTCCCCAAGTTCGTCCGCCGCAAAAATGCCCAAAAAACGGGTGGGCTATAGCCTTGGGGGGAGGGGCTGGCCCACTTCGTCCGCCGGACTCGGAATGGGGCGAGACTTTTGGAGCGCCCTCCGTGTGCCAAAAATAGGCCGCGGGCACAGCCGCACCCAAAAATAAGCGCCCAAAGGTCCCGTCCCCAAGTTCGTCCGCCGCAAAAATGCCCAAAAAACGGGTGGGCTATAGCCTTGGGGGGAGGGGCTGGCCAAGTTCGTCCGACGGACTCGGAATGGGACGAGATTATGCGAGCACCCTCCATGCGCAAAAAATAGGCTGCGGGCACAGCCACGCCCAAAAATAAGCGCCCGAAGGTCCCATCCCGAAGTTTGTCCGCCGAGAAAATGGCCAAAAAACGGGTGGGCTATAGCCTTGGGGGGAGGGGCTGGCCAAGTTCGTCCGCCGGTCTTGGAATGGGGCGAGACTTTGCGAGCGCCCTCCGTGTGGCAAAAATAGGCTACGGGCACAGGTGCGCCCAAAAATAAGCGCCTGAAGGTCCCGTCCCCAAGTTAGTCCGCCGCAAAAATGCCCAAAAAATGGGTGGGCTATAGCCTTGGGGGGAGGGGCTGGCTGCCCGTCCGCCTCGGACTCGGAATGGGGCGAGACTTTGCAGCGCCCTCTGTGTGGCAAAATATAGGCCACGGGCACTGGTGCGTCCAAAAATAAGCGCCCGAAGGTCCCGTCCCCCAAGTTCGTCCATAAAATGCCCAAAAAACGGGTGGGCTATAGCCTTGGGGGGAGGGGCTGGCCCACTTTGTCTGCCGGACTCGGAATGGGGCGAGACTTTGCGAGTGCCCTCCATGTGCCAAAAATAGGGCATGGGCACAGCCGCGCCCAGAAATAAGCCTCCGAATGTCCTGTCCCCAAGTTTGTCCGCCGCAAAAATGCCCAAAAAATGTGTGGGCTATAGCCTTGGGGGGAGGGGCTGGCCAACTTCGTCCGCCGGACTCGGAATGGGGCGAGACTTTGCGAGCGCCCTCCGTGTGCCAAAAATAGGCCGCGGACACATTCGCGCCCAAAAATAAGCCCCCGAAGGTCCCGTCCCCAAGTTCGTCCGCCGCAAAAATGTCCAAAAAACGGGTGGGCTATAGCCTTGGGGGGAGGGGCTGGCCAACTTCGTCCGCCGGACTCGGAATGGGACGAGACTTTGTGAGCACCCTCCGTGTGCCCAAAATAGGCCGCGGCATAGCCAGAAAATAAGCCCCCGAAGGTCCCGTCCCCAAGTTCGTCCGCCGCAAAAATGCCCAAAAAACGGGTCGGCTATATCCTTGGGGGGAGGGGCTGGCCCACTTCGTCTGCCGGACTCGGAATGGGGCGAGACTTTGCGAGCGCCCTCCGTGTGCCAAAAATAGGCCGCGGACACATTCGCGCCCAAAAATAAGCCCCCGAAGGTCCCGTCCCCAAGTTCGTCCGCCGCAAATATGTCAAAAAAACGGGTGGGCTTTAGCCTTGGGGGGAGGGGCTGGCTAACTTCGTCCGCCGGACTCGGAATGGGACGAGACTTTGCGAGCACCCTCCGTGTGCCCAAAATAGGCCGCGGGCACAGCCGCACCCAAAAATAAGCCCCCGAAGGTCCCGTCCCCAAGTTCGTCCGCCGCAAAAATGCCCAAAAAACGGGTGGGCTATAGCCTTGGGGGGAGGGGCTGGCCAACTTCGTCTGCCGGACTCGGAATGGGGCGATTCTTTGCAAGAGCACTCCGTGTGCCAAAAATTGGCCACAGGCACAGCCGTGCCCAAAAATAAGCGCCCGAAGGTCCCGTCCCCAAGTTCGTCCGCCGCAAAAATGCCCAAAAAACGGGTCGGCTATAGCCTTGGGGGGAGGGTCTGGCCCACTTCGTCCGCCGGACTCAGAATGGGATGAGACTTTACGAGCGCCCTCCGTGTGCCAAAAATAGGCCGCGGGCACAGCCGCAACCAAAAATAAGCGCCCAAAGGTCCCGTCCCCAAGTTCGTCCGCCGCAAAAATGCCCAAAAAACGGGTGGGCTATAGCCTTGGGGGGAGGGGCTGGCCAAGTTCGTCCGACGGACTCGGAATGGAACGAGATTTTGCGAGCACCCTCCGTGCGCCAAAAATAGGCTGCGGGCACAGCCACGCCCAAAAATAAGAGCCCGAAGGTCCCATCCCGAAGTTTGTCCGCCGCAAAAATGGCCAAAAAACGGGTGGGCTATAGCCTTGGGGGGAGGGGCTGGCCAAGTTCGTCCGCCGGTCTCGGAATGGGGCGAGACTTTGCGAGCGCCCTCCGTGTGGTAAAAATAGGCCACGGGCACAGGTGTGCCCAAAAATAAGCGCCCGAAGGTCCCGTCCCCAAGTTAGTCCGCCGCAAAAATGCCCAAAAAATGGGTGGGCTATAGCCTTGGGGGGAGGGGCCGGCCAAGTTCGTCCGCCGGACTCGGAATGGGACGAGACTTTGCGAGCGCCCTCTGTGTGGCAAAAATAGGCCATGGGCACAGGTGCGTCCAAAAATAAGCGCCCGAAGGTCCCGTCCCCAAGTTCGTCCGCCGCAAAAAAGCCGAAAAAACGGGTGGGCTATAGCCTTGGGGGGAGGGGCTAGCCAAGTTCGTCCGCCGGACTCGGAATGGGATGAGACTTTGCGAGCGCCCTCCGTGTGCAAAAAATAGGCCGCGGGCAAAGCCGTTCCCAAAAATAAGCCCCCGAAGGTCCCGTCCCCAAGTTCGTCCGCCGCAAAAATGCCCAAAAAACGGGTGGGCTATAGCCTTGGGGGGAGGGGCTGGCCCACTTCGTCTGCCGGACTCGGAATGGGGCGAGACTTTACGAGTGCCCTCCATGTGCCAAAAATAGGCCACAGGCACAGCCGCGCCCAGAAATAAGCCTCCGAATGTCCTGTCCCCAAGTTTGTCCGCCGTAAAAATGCCCAAAAAATGTGTGGCCTATAGCCTTGGGGGGAGGGGCTGGCCAACTTCGTCCGCCGGACTCGGAATGGGCCGAGACTTTGCGAGCGCCCTCCGTGTGCCAAAAATAGGCCGCGGACACATTCGCGCCCAAAAATAAGCCCCCGAAGGTCCCGTCCCCAAGTTCGTCCGCCGCAAAAATGTCCAAAAAACGGGTGGGCTATAGCCTTGGGGGGAGGGGCTGGCCAACTTCGTCCGCCGGACTCGGAATGGGGCGAGACTTTGCGAGCACCCTCCGTGTGCCCAAAATAGGCCGCGGGCACAGCCGCGCCCAAAAATAAGCCCCCGAAGGTCCCGTCCCCAAGTTCGTCCGCCGCAAAAATGCCCAAAAAACGGGTGGGCTATAGCCTTGGGGGGAGGGGCTGGCCCACTTCGTCCGCCGGACTCGGAATGGGGCGAGACTTTGGGAGCGCCCTCCGTGTGCCAAAAATAGGCCGCGGGCACAGCCGCACCCAAAAATAAGCGCCCAAAGGTCCCGTCCCCAAGTTCGTCCGCCGCAAAAATGCCCAAAAAACGGGTGGGCTATAGCCTTGGGGGGAGGGGCTGGCCAAGTTCGTCCGACGGACTCGGAATGGGACGAGATTATGCGAGCACCCTCCATGCGCCAAAAATAGGCTGCGGGCACAGCCACGCCCAAAAATAAGCGCCCGAAGGTCCCATCCCGAAGTTTGTCCGCCGAGAAAATGGCCAAAAAACGGGTGGGCTATAGCCTTGGGGGGAGGGGCTGGCCAAGTTCGTCCGCCGGTCTTGGAATGGGGCGAGACTTTGCGAGCGCCCTCCGTGTGGCAAAAATAGGCCACGGGCACAGGTGCGCCCAAAAATAAGCGCCCGAAGGTCCCGTCCCCAAGTTAGTCCGCCGCAAAAATGCCCAAAAAATGGGTGGGCTATAGCCTTGGGGGGAGGGGCTGGCCAAGTTCGTCCGCCGGACTCGGAATGGGGCGAGACTTTGCGAGCGCCCTCTGTGTGGCAAAAATAGGCCACGGGCACAGGTGCGTCCAAAAATAAGCGCCCGAAGGTCCCGTCCCCAAGTTCGTCCGCCGCAAAAACGCCCAAAAAACGGGTGGGCTATAGCCTTGGGGGGAGGGGCTGGCCCACTTTGTCTGCCGGACTCGGAATGGGGCGAGACTTTGCGAGTGCCCTCCATGTGCCAAAAATAGGGGACGGGCACAGCCGCGCCCAGAAATAAGCCTCCGAATGTCCTGTCCCCAAGTTTGTCCGCCGCAAAAATGCCCAAAAAATGTGTGGGCTATAGCCTTGGGGGGAGGGGCTGGCCAACTTCGTCCGCCGGACTCGGAATGGGGCGAGACTTTGCGAGCGCCCTCCGTGTGCCAAAAATAGGCCGCGGACACATTCGCGCCCAAAAATAAGCCCCCGAAGGTCCCGTCCCCAAGTTCGTCCGCCGCAAAAATGTCCAAAAAACGGGTGGGCTATAGCCTTGGGGGGAGGGGCTGGCCAACTTCGTCCGCCGGACTCGGAATGGGACGAGACTTTGCGAGCACCCTCCGTGTGCCCAAAATAGGCCGCGGGCATAGCCGCGCCAGAAAATAAGCCCCCGAAGGTCCCGTCCCCAAGTTCGTCCGCCGCAAAAATGCCCAAAAAACGGGTCGGCTATATCCTTGGGGGGAGGGGCTGGCCCACTTCGTCTGCCGGACTCGGAATGGGGCGAGACTTTGCGAGCGCCCTCCGTGTGCCAAAAATAGGCCGCGGACACATTCGCGCCCAAAAATAAGCCCCCGAAGGTCCCGTCCCCAAGTTCGTCCGCCGCAAAAATGCCCAAAAAACGGGTGGGCTATAGCCTTGGGGGGAGGGGCTGGCCAACTTCGTCAGCCGGACTCGGAATGGGGCGATTCTTTTCGAGCGCCCTCCGTGTGCCAAAAATAGGCCACGGGCACAGCCGCGCCAAAAAATAAGCGCCCGAAGGTCCCGTCCCCAAATTCGTCCCCCGCAAAAATGCCCAAAAAACGGGTCGGCTATAGCCTTGGGGGGAGGGTCTGGCCCACTTCGTCCGCCGGACTCAGAATGGGACGAGACTTTACGAGCACCCTCCGTGTGCCAAAAATAGGCTGTGGGCACAGCCGCGCCCATAAATAATCGCCCGTAGGTCTCCTCCCCAAGTTCGTCCGCCGCAAAAATGCCCAAAAAACGGGTGGGCCATAGCCTTGGGGGGAGGGGCTGGCCAACTTCGTCCGCCGGACTCAGAATGGGGCGAGACGTTGCGAGTGCCCTCCGTGTGCCAAAAATAGGCCACGGGCACTGCCGCGCACAAAACTAAGCCCCCGAAGGTCCCGTCCCCAAGTTCGTCGAACGCAAAAATGCCCAAAAAACGGGTGGGCTATAGCCTTGGGGGAACGGGCTGGCCAACATCGTCTGCCGGACTCGGAATGGGCGAGACATTGCGAGCGCCCTCCGTGTGCCAAAAATAGGCCGCGGGCACAGCCGTTCCCAAAAATAAGCCCCCGAAGGTCCCGTCCCCAAGTTCGTCCGCCGCAAAAATGCCCAAAAAACGGGTGGGCTATAGCCTTGGGGGGAGGGGCTGGCCCACTTCGTCTGCCAGACTCGGAATGGGGCGAGACTTTGTGAGTGCCCTCCATGTGCCAAAAATAGGCCACGGGCACAGCCGCGCCCAAAACTAAGCCCCCGAAGGTCCCGTCCCCAAGTTCGTCGAACGCAAAAATGCCCAAAAAACGGGTGGGCTATAGCCTTGGGGGGAGGGGCTGGCCCACTTCGTCCGCCAGACTCGGAATGGGGCGAGACTTTGCGAACGCCCTCCGTGTGCCAAAAATAGGCCAGGGGCACAGCCGCGCCCAGAAATAAGCCCCCGAATGTCCTGTCCCCAAGTTTGTCCGCCGCAAAAATGCCCAAAAAATGTGTGGGCTATAGCCTTGGGGGGAGGG
Organism: Citrus mangshanensis; assembly: GCA_030449895.1. Classification (NCBI taxonomy): domain Eukaryota; kingdom Viridiplantae; phylum Streptophyta; class Magnoliopsida; order Sapindales; family Rutaceae; genus Citrus; species Citrus mangshanensis. The sequence goes on from JASUUJ010000180.1 coordinate 95,093, forward strand.
GCTGGCCAACTTCGTCCAACGGACTCGGAATGGGGCGAGACTTTGCGAGCGCCCTCCGTGTGCCAAAAATAGGCCGCGGACACATTCGCGCCCTAATATAAGCCCCCGAAGGTCCCGTCCCCAAGTTCGTCCGCCGCAAAAATGTCCAAAAAACGGGTGGGCTATAGCCTTGGGGGGAGTGGCTGGCCAACTTCGTCCGCCGGACTCGGAATGGGACGAGACTTTGCGAGCACCCTCCGTGTGCCCAAAATAGGCCGCGGGCACAGCCGCGCCCAAAAATAAGCCCCCGAAGGTCCCGTCCCCAAGTTCGTCCGCCGCAAAAATGCCCAAAAAACGGGTGGGCTATAGCCTTGGGGGGAGGGGCTGGCCAACTTCGTCAGCCGGACTCGGAATGGGGCGATTCTTTTCGAGCGCCCTCCGTGTGCCAAAAATAGGCCACGGGCACAGCCGCGCCTAAAAATAAGCGCCCGAAGGTCCCGTCCCCAAATTCGTCCCCCGCAAAAATGCCCAAAAAACGGGTCGGCTATAGCCTTGGGGGGAGGGTCTGGCCCACTTCGTCCGCCGGACTCGGAATGGGACGAGACTTTACGAGCACCCTCCGTGTGCCAAAAATAGGCTGTGGACACAGCCGCGCCCAAAAATAAGCACCCGAAGGTCCCGTCCCCAAGTTCGTCCGCCACAAAAATGCTCAAAAAATGGGTGGGCTATAGCCTTGGGGGGAGGGTCTGGCCAACTTCGTCCGCCGGACTCGGAATGGGGCGAGACATTGCGAGCGCCCTCCGTGTGCCAAAAATAGGCTGCAAGCACAGCCGCACCCAAAAATATGCGCCTGAAGGTCCCGTGCACCAGTTCGTCCGCCCTAAAAATCCCCAAAAAACGGGTGGGCTATAGCGTTGGGGGGAGGGGCTGGCCTACTTCGTCCGCCGGACTCGGAATGGGGCGAGACTTTGCGAGCGCCCTCCGTGTGCCAAAAATAGGCCGCGGGAACAGCCGCGCCCAAAAATAAGTGCCCGAAGGTCCCGTCGACAAGTTCGTCCGCCGTAAAAATGCCCAAAAAACGGGTGGGCTATAGCCTTGGGGGGAGGGGCTGGCCAACTTCGTCCGCCGGTCTCAGAATGGGGCAAGACTTTGCGAGCGCCCTCCGTGTGCCAAATATAATCTGCGGGCACAGCCGCACCCAAAAATAATCGCCCGAAGGTCCCGTCCCCAAGTTCGTCCGCCGCAAAAAGCCCAAAAAACGGGTGGGCTATAGCCTTGGGGGGAGGGGCTGGCCCACTTCGTCCGCCGGACTCGCAATGGGGCGAGACTTTGCGAGCGCCCTCCGGGTGCCAAAAATAGGCCGCGGCCACAGCCGCGCCCAAAAATAATCGCCCGAAGGTCCCGTCCCCAAGTTCGTCCGCCGCAAAAATGCCCAAAAAACGGGTGGGCCATAGCCTAGGGGGGAGGGGCTGGCCAACTTCGTCCGCCGGACTCCGAATGGCCCGAGACTTTGCGGGCGACCTCCGTGTGCCAAAAATAGGCCACGGGCACAGCCACGCCCAAAAATTAGCGCCCGAAGGTCGGCGTGCCAAAACCCCCCGAGCGGAAAAAAGGCCTAAAATCAGGTGGGCTATAGCCTTGGTGGGGGGTGTGGGCGAAGTTCGTCCGCGGGACTCGGAGTGGTCCGAGACTTTGCGGGTGGCCTCCGTGTGCCAAAAATAGGCCACTGGCACAGCCGCGCCCAAAAATTAGCGCCCGAAGGTCGGGGTGCCAAAACCCAACAGCGGAAAAATGGCCAAAAAACGGGTGGGCTATAGCCTTGGTGGGGGGCGTGGGCGAAGTTCGTCCGCCGGACTCGGAATGGCCCGAGACTTTGCGGGCAGCCTCCGTGTGCCAAAAATAGGCCACGGGCACAGCCGCGCCCAAAAATTACCACCCGAAGGTCGGGATGCCAAAACCCCCCAGCGGAAAAATAGCGAAAAAACGGGTGGGCTATAGCCTTGGTGGGGGGCGTGGGCGAAGTTCGTCCGCCGGACTCGGAATGGCCCGAGACTTTGCGGGCCGCCTCCGTGTGCCAAAAATAGGCCACGGGCACAGCCGCGCCCAAAAATTACCACCCGAAGGTCGGGATGCCAAAACCCCCCAGTGGAAAAATGACGAAAAAACGGGTGGGCTATAGCCTTGGTGGGGGGCGTGGGCGAAGTTCGTCCTCCGGACTCAGAATGGCCCGAGACTTACCGGGCGGCCTCCGTGTGCCAAAAAATGGCCACGGGCATAGCCGCGCCCAAAAATTAGCGCCCGATGGTCGGGGTGCCAAAACCCCCCAGCGGAAAAATGGCCAAAAAACGTGTGGGCTATAGCCTTGTTGGGGGGTGTGCGCGAAGTTCGTCCGCCGGACTCGGAATGGCCCGAGACTTTGCGGGCGACCTCCGTGTGCCAAAAATAGGCCACGGGCACAGCCACGCCCAAAAATTAGCGCCCGAAGGTCGGCGTGCCAAAACCCCCCGAGCGGAAAAATGGCCAAAAATCAGGTGGGCTATAGCCTTGGTGGGGGGTGTGGGCGAAGTTCGTCCGCGGGACTCAGAGTGGTCCGAGACTTTGCGGGTGGCCTCCGTGTGCCAAAAATAGTCCACGGGAACAGCCGCCCCCAAAAATTAGCGCCCGAAGGTCGTGGTGCCAAAACCCCCCAGCGGAAAAATGGCCAAAAAACGAGTGGGCTATAGCCTTGGTGGGGGGTGTGGGCGAAGTTCGTCCGCCGGACTCGGAATGGCCCGAGACTTTGTGGGCGGTCTCCGTATGCCAAAAATTGGCCACGGACAAAGCCGCGCACAAAAATTAGCGCCCGTAAGTCGGGATGCCAAAACCCCCCAGCGGAAAAATGGCGAAAAAACGGGTGGGCTATAGCCTTGGTGGGGGGCGTAGGCGAAGTTCGTCCGCCGGACTCGGAATGGCCTGAGACTTTGTGGGTGGCCTCCGTGTGCCAAAAATAGGCCATGGACAATGCCGCGCACAAAAATTTGCGCCCGAATGTCGGGATGCCAAAACCCCCCAGCGGAAAAATGGCCAAAAAACAGATGGGCTATAGCCTTGGTGGGGGGCGTGGGCGAAGTTCGTCCTCCGGACTCAGAATGGCCCGAGACTTTGCGGGCGGCCTCCGTGTGCCAAAAATAGGCCACAAGCACGGCCGCTCCCAAAAATTAGCGCCCGATGGTCGGGGTGCCAAAACCCACCAGCGGAAAAATGGCCAAAAAACGTGTGGGCTATAGCCTTGGTGGGGGGCGTGGGCGAAGTTCGTCCTCCGGACTCGGAATGGCCCGACACTTTGTGGGCGGCCTCCGTGTGCCAAAAATAGGCCACGGGCAAAGCCGCGCACAAAACTAGCGCCCGAAGGTCGGGATGCCAAAACCCCCCAGCGGAGAAATGGCGAAAAAACGGGTGGGCTATAGCCTTGGTGGGGGGCGTGGGCGAAGTTCGTCCTCCGGACTCAGAATGGGCCGAGACTTTGCGGGCGGCCTCCGTGTGCCAAAAAATGGCCACGGGCATAGCCGCACCCAAAAATTAGCACCCGAAGGTCGGGATGCCAAAACCCCCCAGCGGAAAAATGGCGAAAAAACGGGTGGGCTATAGCCTTGGTGGGGGGCGTGGGCGAAGTTCGTCCTCCGGACTCAGAATGGCCCGAGACTTTGCGGGCGGCCTCTGTGTGCCAAAAATAGGCCACGGGCACAGCCGCGCCAAAAAATTAGCACCCGATGGTCGGGGTGCCAAAACCCACCAGCGGAAAAATGGCCAAAAAACGTGTGGGCTATAGCCTTGGTGGGGGGCGTAGGCGAAGTTCGTCCTCCGGACTCGGAATGGCCCGAGACTTTGTGGGTGGCCTCCGTGTGCCAAAAATAGGCCTCGGGCAAAGCCGCGCACAAAAATTAGCGCCCGAAAGTCGGGATGCCAAAACCCCCCAGCGTAAAAATGGCGAAAAAACGGGTGGGCTATAGCCTTGGTGGGTGGCGTGGGCGAAGTTCGTCCGCCGGACTCAGAATGGCCCGAGACTTTGCGGGCGGCCTCCGTGTGCCAAAAATAGGCCACGGGCACGGCCGCGCCCAAAAATTAGCTACCGAAGGTCGGGGTGCCAAAACCCCCCGAGCGGAAAAATGGCCAAAAAACAGGTGGGCAATAGCCTTGGTGGGGGGCAAGGACGAAGTTCGTCCGCGGGACTCGGAATGGTACGCGACTTTTTCGGGTGGACTCCGTTTGCCAAAAATAGGCCATGGGCACAGCCGCGCCCAAAAATTAGCGCCCGAATGTCGGGGTGCCAAAACCCACCAGCGGAAAAATGGCCAAAAAAAAGGTGGGCTATAGCCTTGGTGGGGGGCGTGGGCGAAGTTCGTCCGCGGGACTCGGAATGGTCCGAGACTTTGCGGGTTGCCTCCGTGTGCCAAAAATAGGCCACTGGAACACCCGCCGAAAAATTAGCGCCCTATGGTCGTGGTGCCAAAACCCACCAGCGGAAAAATGGCCAAAAAACGAGTGGGCTATAGCCTTGGTGGGGGGCGTGGGCGAAGTTCGTCTGCCGGACTCGGAATGGCCCGAGACTTTGCGGGCGACCTCCGTGTGCCAAGAATAGTCCACGGGGACGGACGCGCCCAAAAATTAGCGACCGAAGGTCGGGGTGCCAAAACCCCCCGAGCGGAAAAATGGCCAAAAAACAGGTGGGCTATAGCCTTGGTGGGGGGCGTGGGCGAAGTTCGTCCGCCGGACTCAGAATGGCCTGAGACTTTGCGTGCGGCCTCCGTGTGCCAAAAAATGGCCACGGGCATAGCCGTGCCAAAAAATTAGCGCCCGATGGTCGGGGTGCCAAAACCCCCCAGCGGAAAAATGGCCAAAAAACGTGTGGGCTATAGCCTTGTTGGGGGGTGTGGGCGAAGTTCGTCTGCCGGACTCGGAATGGCCCGAGACTTTGCGGGCGGCCTCCGTGTGCCAAAAATAGGCCACTGGCACAGCCGCGCCCAAAAATAACGCCCGAAGGTCGGGGTGCCAAAACCCACCAGCGGAAAAATGGCCAAAAAACGGGTGGGCTATAGCCTTGGTGGGGGGCGTGGGCGAAGTTCGTCCGCCGGACTCAGAATGGCCCGAGACTTTACGGGCGGCCTCCGTGTGCCAAAAATAGGCCACGGGGACAGACGCGCCCAAAAATTAGCGCCCGAAGGCTGGTCTACCAAAACCCCCCAGCGGAAAAATGGCCAAAAAACGGGTGGGCTATAGCCTTGGTGGGGGACGTGGGCGAAGTTCGTCCGCCGGACTCAGAATGGCCCGAGACTTTGCGGACGGACTCCGTGTGCCAAAAATAGGCTAGGGGCAAAACCGCGCACAAAAATTAGCGACCAAAGGCCGGGGGTGCCAAAACCCCCCAGCGGAAAAATGGCCAAAAAACGGGTGGGCTATAGCCTTGGTGGGGGGCGTGGGCGAAGTTCGTCCGCCGGACTCAGAATGGCCCGAGACTTTGCGGGCGGCCTCCGTGTGCCAAAAATAGGCCACGGGCACAGCCGCGCCCAAAAATTAGTGCCCGAAGGCCGGGTTGCCAAAACCCCCCGGTGGAAAGATGGCCGAAAAACGAGCGGGCTATAGCCTTGGCGGGGGGCGCGGGCGAAGTTCGTTTGCCGGACTAAGACTGGCCCGAGACTTTGCGGGCGGCCTCCGTGTGCCAAAAATAGGCCACTGGCACAGCCGCGCCCAAAAATTAGCGCCCGAAGGTCGGGGTGCCAATACCCCCCAGCGGAAAAATGGCCAAAAAACGAGTGGGCTATAGCCTTGGTGGGGGGCGTGGGCGAAGTTCGTCTGCCAGACTCGGAATGGCCCGAGACTTTGCGGGCGGCCTCCGTGTGCCAATAATAGGCCACTGGCACAGCCGCGCCCTAAAATTAGCGCCCGAAGTTCGGGGTGCCAAAACCCCCCAGCGGAAAAATGGCCAAAAAACGGGTGGGCTATAGCCTTGGTGGGGAGCGTAGGCGAAGTTCGTCCGCCGGACTCGGAATGGCCCGAGACTTTGCTGGCGGCCTCCGTGTGCCAAAAATAGGCCACGGACACAGCCGCGCCCAAAAATTAGCGCCCGGAATTTGGGGTACCAAAACCCCCCAGCGGAAAAATGGCCAAAAAACGGGTGGGCTATAGCCTTGGTGGGGGGCGTGGACGAAGTTCGTCGGCCGGACTCGGAATGGCCCGAGACTTTGCGGGTGGCCTCCGTGTGCCAAAAATTGGCCACGGGCATAACCGCGCCCAAAAATTAGCGCCCGATGGTCGGGGTGCCAAAACCCCCCAGCGGAAAAATTGCAAAAAAACGTGTGGGCTATAGCCTTGGAGGGGGGCGTGGGCGAAGGTCGTCCGCCGGACTAAGAATGGACCGAGAATTTCCGGACGGCCTCCGTGTGCCAAAAATACGCCAGGGGCAAAACCGCGCCCAAAAATTAGCGACCGAAGGCCGGGGGTGCCAAAACCCCCCAGCGGAAAAATGGCCAAACAACGGGTTGGCTATAGCCTTGGTGGGGGGCGTGGGCGAAGTTCGTCCGCCGGACTCAGAATGGCCCGAGACTTTGCGGGCGGCGTCCGTGTGCCAAAAATAGGCCACGGGGACAGACGCGCCCAAAAATTAGCGCCCGAAGGCTCGGTTGCCAATACCCCCCAGCGGAAAAATGGCCAAAAAACGAGTGGGCTATAGCCTTGGTGGGGGGCGTGGGCGAAGTTCGTCTGCCAGACTCGGAATGGCCCGAGACTTTGCGGGCGGCCTCCGTGTGCCAATAATAGGCCACTGGCACAGCCGCGCCCTAAAATTAGTGCCCGAAGTTCGGGGTGCCAAAACCCCCCAGCGGAAAAATGGCAAAAAAACGGGTGGTCTATAGGCTTGGTGGGGGGCGTAGGCGAAGTTCGTCCGCGGGACTCAGAATGGTCCGAGACTTTGCGGGTGGCCTCCGTGTGCCAAAAATAGGCCACGGGAACAGCAGCCCCCAAAAATTAGTGCCCGAAGGTCCTGGTACCAAAACCCCCCAGCGGAAAAATGGCCAAAAAACGAGTGGGCTATAGCCTTGGTGAGGGGCTTGGGCGATGTTCGTCTGCCGGAATCGGAATGGCCCGAGACCTTGTGGGCGGCCTCCGTGTGCCAAAAATAAGCCACTGGCAGAGCCACGCCCAAAAATTAGCCCCCGAAGGTCGGGGTGCCCAAACCCACCATAGGAAAAATGGCCAAAAAACGGGTGGGCTATAGCCTTGGTGGGGGGCGTGGGCGAAGTTCGTCTGCCGGACTAAGAATGGCCCGAGACTTTGTGGGCGGCCTCCGTTCGCCAAAAATAGGCCACTGGCTCAGCCACGCCCAAAAATTAGCGCCCGAAGGTCGGGGTGCCAAAACCCCCCGAGCGGAAAAATGGCCAAAAATCAGGTGGGCTATAGCCTTGGTGGGGGGCGTGGGCGAAGTTCGTCCGCGGGACTCGGAATGGTCCGAGACTTTGCGGGTGGCCTCCGTGTGCCAAAAATAGGCCACGGGAACAGCCACCCCCAAAAATTAGCGCCCGAAGGTCGTGGTGCAAAAACCCCCCAGCGGAAAAATGGCCAAAAAACGAGTGGGCTATAGCCTTGGTGGGGGGCGTGGGCGAAGTTCGTCTGCCGGACTCGGAATGGCCTGAGCCTTTGCGGGCGGCCTCCGTGTGCCAAAAATAGGCCACTGCTACAGCCGCGCCCAAAAATTAGCACCCGAAGGTCGGGGTACCAAAACCCACCAGCGGAAAAATGGCCAAAAAACGGGTGGGCTATAGCCTTGGCGGGGGGCGTGGGCGAAGTTCGTCCGCCGGACTCGGAATGGACCGAGACTTTGCGGGCGGCCTCCGTGTGCCAAAAATAGGCCACGGGCACAGCCGCGCCCGAAGGTCGGGGTGCCAAAACCCACCAGCGGAAAAATGGACAAAAAACGGGTGGGCTATAGCCTTGGTGGGGGGCGTAGGCGAAGTTCGTCCGCCGGACTCGGAAGGGCCCGAGACTTTGTGGGTGGCCTCCGTGTGCCAAAAATAGGCCACGGGCACAGCCGCGCCCAAAAAATTAGCGCCCGAAGGTCGGGGTGCCAAAACCCCCCAGCGGAAAAATGGCCAAAAAACGGGTGGGCTATAGCCTTGGTGGGGGGCGTAGGCGAAGTTCGTCCGCCGGACTCGGAATGGCCCGAGACTTTGTGGGTGGCCTCTGTGTGCCAAAAATAGGCCACGGGCCAAGCCGCGCACAAACATTAGCGCCCGAAGGTCTGGATGCCAAAACCCCCCAACGGAAAAATGGCGAAAAAACGGGTGGGCTATAGCCTTGGTGGGGGGCGTGGGCGAAGTTCGTCCTCCGGACTCAGAATGGCCCGAGATTTACCGGTCGGCCTCCATGTGCCAAAAAATGGCCACGGGCATAGCCGCGCCCAAAAATTAGCGCCCGATGGTCGGGGTGCCAAAACCCCCCAGCGGAAAAATGGCCAAAAAACGTGTGGGCTATAGCCTTGGTGGGGGGTGTGGGCGAAGTTCGTCCTCCGGACTCAGAATGGCCCGAGACTTACCGGGCGGCCTCCGTGTGCCAAAAATAGGCCACGGGCACAGCCGCTCCCAAAAATTAGTGCCCGATGGTCGGGGTGCCAAAACCCACCAGTGGAAAAATGGCCAAAAAACGGGTGGGCTATAGCCTTGGTGGGGCGCGTGGGCGAAGTTCTTCCGCCGGACTCGAATGGCCCGAGACTTTGTGGGTGGCCTCCGTGTGCCAAAAATAGGCCACGGGCAAAGCTGCGCACAAAAATTAGCGCCCGAAGGTCTGGATGCCAAAACCCCCCAACGGAAAAATGGCGAAAAAACGGGTGGGCTATAGCCTTGGTGGGGGGCGTGGGCGAAGTTCGTCCTCCGGACTCAGAATGGCCCGAGACTTTGCGGGCGGCCTCCGTGTGCCGAAAATAGGCCACGGGCACAGCCGCGCCCGAAGGTCGGGGTGCCAAAACCCACCAGCGTAAAAATGGCCAAAAAACGGGTGGGCTATAGCCTTGGTGGGGGGCGTAGGCGAAGTTCGTCCGCCGGACTCGGAATGGCCCGAGACTTTGTGGGTGGCCTCCGTGTGCCAAAAATAGGCCACGGGCACAGCCGTGCCCAAAAATTAGCGCCCGATGGTCGGGGTGCCAAAACCCACCAGCGGAAAAATGGACAAAAAACGGGTGGGCTATAGCCTTGGTGGGGGGCGTAGGCGAAGTTCGTCCGCCGGACTCGGAAGGGCCCGAGACTTTGTGGGTGGCCTCCGTGTGCCAAAAATAGGCCACGGGCACAGCCGCGCCCAAAAAATTAGCGCCCGAAGGTCGGGGTGCTAAAACCCCCCCGCGGAAAAATGGCCAAAAAACGGGTGGGCTATAGCCTTGGCGGGGGGCGTGGGCGAAGTTCGTCCGCCGGACTCGGAATGGCCCGAGACTTTGCGGGTGGCCTCAGTGCAAAAATAGGCCACGGGCAAAGCCGCAAGACAAAAATTAGCGCCCAAGGTCGGGATGCCAAAACCCCAGCGAAAAAATGGCGAAAAACGGGTGGGCTATAGCCTTGGCGGGGGCGTGGCGAAGTTCGCCGGCCGGACTCGGAATGGCCCGAGACTTTATGGTGGCCTCCGTGCCAAAAATAGGCCACGGCACAGCCGCGCCTAAAAATTAGCGCCCAAGGTCGGGTGCCAAACCCCGCGAAAAATGGCCAAAAACGGTGGGCTATAGCCTTGGCGGGGGCGAAGTTCGTCCGCCGGACTCGGAATGGACCGAGACTTTGCGGGCGGCTTCCGTATGCCAAAAATAGGCCACGGGCACAGCCGCGCCCGAAGGACGGGGTGCCAAAACACACCAGCGGAAAACTGCACAAAAAACGGGTGGGCTATAGCCTTGGTGGGGGCGAGGCGGTTCGTCCTCCGGACTCGGAAGGGCCCGAGACTTTGTGGGTGGCCTCTGTGTGCCAAAAATAGGCCACGGGCACAGCCGCGCCCAAAAAATTAGCGCCCGAAGGTCGGGGTGCCAAAACCCCCCAGCGGAAAAATGGCCAAAAAACGGGTGGGCTATAGCCTTGGTGGGGGGTGTAGGCGAAGTTCGTCCGCCGGACTCAGAATGGCCCGAGACTTTGTGGGTGGCCTCCGTGTGCCAAAAATAGGCCACGGGCAAAGCTGCGCACAAAAATTAGCGCCCGAAGGTCTGGATGCCAAAACCCCCCAACGGAAAAATGGCGAAAAAACGGGTGGGCTATAGCCTTGGTGGGGGGCGTGGGCGAAGTTCGTCCTCCGGACTCAGAATGGCCCGAGACTTTGCGGGCGGCCTCCGTTTTGAAAATAGGCCACGGGCACAGCCGCGCCCGAAGGTCGGGTTGCCAAAACCCACCAGCGCAAAATTGCCAAAAAACGGGTGGGCTATAGCCTTGGTGGGGGGCGTAGGCGAAGTTCGTCCGCCGGACTCGGAATGGCCCGAGACTTTGTGGGTGGCCTCCGTGTGCCAAAAATAGGCCACGGGCACAGCCGTGCCCAAAAATTAGCGCTAAGGTCGGGGTGCCAAAACCCCCAGCGGAAAATGGCCAAAAACGGGTGGGCTATAGCCTTGGTGGGGGCGTAGGCGGTTCGTCCGCCGGACTCGGAATGGCCCGAGACTTTGTGGGTGGCCTCCGTGTGCCAAAATAGGCCATGGGCACAGCCGCGCTAAAAATTAGCGCCCAAGGTCGGGTGCCAAACCCCAGCGGAAAAATGGCCAAAAACGGGTGGGCTATAGCCTTGGTGGGGGCGAGGCGAAGTTCGTCCGCCGGACTCGGAATGGCCCGAGACTTTGTGGGTGGCCTCCGTGGTGCCAAAATAGGCCACGGGCAAAGCCGCAAGACAAAAATTAGCGCCAAGGTCGGGATGCCAAAACCCCAGCGGAAAAATGGCGAAAAAACGGGTGGGCTATAGCCTTGGTGGGGGGCGTGGGCGAAGTTCGTCCTCCGGACTCAGAATGGCCCGAGATTTACCGGTCGGCCTCCGTGTGCGAAAAAATGGCCACGGGCATAGCCGCGCCCAAAAATTAGCGCCCGATGGTCGGGGTGCCAAAACCCCCCAGCGGAAAAATGGCCAAAAAACGTGTGGGCTATAGCCTTGGTGGGGGGTGTGGGCGAAGTTCGTCCTCCGGACTCAGAATGGCCCGAGACTTACCGGGCGGCCTCCGTGTGCCAAAAATAGGCCACGGGCACAGCCGCGCCCAAAAAATTAGCGCCCGATGGTCGGGGTGCCAAAACCCACCAGCGGAAAAATGGCCAAAAAACGGGTGGGCTATAGCCTTGGTGGGGGGCGTGGGCGAAGTTCTTCCGCCGGACTCGAAATGGCCCGAGACTTTGTGGGTGGCCTCCGTGTGCCAAAAATAGGCGACGGGCAAAGCCACGCACAAAAATTAGCGCCCGAAGGTCGGGATGCCAAAACCCCCCAGCGGAAAAATGGCGAAAAAACGGGTGGGCTATAGCCTTGGTGGGGGGCGTGGGCGAAGTTCGTCCGCCGGACTCGGAATGGCCCGAGACTTTGTGGGTGGCCTCCGTGTGCCAAAAATAGGCCATGGGCACAGCCACGCCCAAAAATTAGCGCCCGAAGGTCGGGGTGCCAAAACCCCCCAGCGGAAAAATGGCCAAAAAACGGGTGGGCTATAGCCTTGGTGGGGGGCGTGGGCGAAGTTCGTCCTCCGGACTCAGAATGGCCCGAGATTTACCGGTCGGCCTCCGTGTGCCAAAATATGGCCACGGGCATAGCCGCGCCCAAAAATTAGCGCCCGATGGTCGGGGTGCCAAAACCCCCCAGCGGAAAAATGGCCAAAAAACGTGTGGGCTATAGCCTTGGTGGGGGGTGTGGGCGAAGTTCGTCCTCCGGACTCAGAATGGCCCGAGACTTACCGGGTGGCCTCCGTGTGCCAAAAATAGGCCACGGGCACAGCCGCGCCAAAAAATTAGTGCCCGATGGTCGGGGTGCCAAAACCCACCAGCGGAAAAATGGCCAAAAAACGGGTGGGCTATAGCCTTGGTGGGGGGCGTGGGCGAAGTTCTTCCGCCGGACTCGAAATGGCCCGAGACTTTGTGGGTGGCCTCCGTGTGCCAAAAATAGGCGACGGGCAAAGCCACGCACAAAAATTAGCGCCCGAAGGTCGGGATGCCAAAACCCCAGCGAAAAATGGCGAAAACGGGTGGGATATATCCTTGGTGGGGGGCGTGGGCTAAGTTCGTCCGCCGGACTCGGAATGGCCCGAGACTTTGTGGGCGGCCTCCGTGTGCCAAAATAGGCCATGGGCACAGCCGCGCCCAAAAATTAGCGCCCGAAGGTCGGGTGCCAAAACCCCAGCGGAAAATGGCCAAAAACGGGTGGGCTATAGCCTTGGTGGGGGCGTAGGCGAAGTTCGTCCGCCGGACTCGGAATGGCCCGAGACTTTGTGGGTGGCCTCCGTGCCAAAATAGGCCACGGGAAAAGCCGCGCACAAAAATTAGCGCCCGAAGGTCGGGGTGCCAAAACCCCCCAGCGGAAAAATGGCCAAAAAACGGGTGGGCTATAGCCTTGGTGGGGGGCGTAGGCGAAGCTCGTCCGCCGGACTCGGAATAGCCCGAGACTTTGTGGGTGGCCTCCGTGTGCCAAAAATAGGCCACGGGCACAGCCGCGCCCAAAAATTAGCGCCCGAAGGTCGGGGTGCCAAAACCCCCCAACGGAAAAATGGCGAAAAAACGGGTGGGCTATGCCTTGGTGGGGGGCGTGGGCGAAGTTCGTCCTCCGGACTCAGAATGGCCCGAGACTTACCGGGCGGCCTCCGTGTGCCAAAAAATGGCCACGGGCATAGCCGCGCCCAAAAATTAGAGCCCGATGGTCGGGGTGCCAAAACCCACCAGCGGAAAAATGGCCAAAAAACGGGTGGGCTATAGCCTTGGTGGGGGGCGTAGGCGAAGTTCGTCCGCCGGACTCGGAATGGCCCGAGACTTTGTGGGTGGCCTCCGTGTGCCAAAAATAGGCCACGGGCAAAGCCGCGCACAAAAATTAGCGCCCGAAGGTCGGGATGCCAAAACCCCCCAGCGGAAAAATGGCGAAAAAACGGGTGGGCTATAGCCTTGGTGGGGGGCGTGGGCGAAGTTCGTCCTCCGGACTCAGAATGGCCCGAGACTTTGCGGGCGGCCTCCGTTTTGAAAATAGGCCACGGGCACTGCCGCGCCCGAAGGTCGGGGTGCCAAAACCCACCAGCGGAAAAATGGCCAAAAAACGGCTGGGCTATAGCCTTGGTGGGGGGCGTAGGCGAAGTTCGTCCGCCGGACTCGGAATGGCCCGAGACTTTGTGGGTGGCCTCCGTGTGCCAAAAATAGGCCACGGACAAAGCCGCGCACAAAAATTAGCGCCCGAAGGTCGGGATGCCAAAACCCCCCAGCGGAAAAATGGCGAAAAAACGGGTGGGCTATAGCCTTGGTGGGGGGCGGGGGCGAAGTTCGTCCGCCGGACTCGGAATGGCCCGAGACTTTGTGGGTGGCCTCCGTGTGCCAAAAATAGGCCACGGACCAAGCCGCGCACAAAAATTAGCGCCCGAAGGTCGGGATGCCAAAACCCCCCAGCGGAAAAATGGCGAAAAAACGGGTGGGCTATAGCCTTGGTGGGGGGCGTGGGCGAAGTTCGTCCTCCGGACTCAGAATGGCCCGAGACTTTGCGGGGGCCTCCAAAAATGGCCACGGGCATAGCCGCGCCAAAAATTAGCGCCCGAAGGTCGGGTGCCAAAACCCCAGCGGAAATATGGCCAAAAAACGGGTGGGCTATAGCCTTGGTGGGGGGCGTAGGCGAAGTTTGTCCGCCGGACTCGGAATGGCCCGAGACTTTGTGGGTGGCCTCCGTGTGCCAAAAATAGGCCATGGGCACAGCCGCGCCCAAAAATTAGCGCCCGAAGGTCGGGGTGCCAAAGCCCCCCAGCGGAAAAATGGCCAAAAAACGGGTGGGCTATAGCCTTGGTGGGGGGCGTAGGCGAAGTTCGTCCGCCGGACTCGGAATGGCCCGAGACTTTGTGGGTGGCCTCCGTGTGCCAAAAATAGGCCACGGGCAAAGCCGCGCACAAAAATTAGCGCCCGAAGGTCGGGATGCCGAAACCCCCCAGCGGAAAAATGGCGAAAAACGGGTGCGCTATAGCCTTGGTGGGGAGTTGCAAAATTCGTCCTCTGGACTCAGAATGGACCGAGACTTAGCGTGAGGCCTCCGTGTGCCTAAAAATGGCCACGGGCATAGCCGCGCCAAAAAATTAGCTCCCGATGGTCGGGGTGCGAAAACCCCCCAGCGGAAAAATGGCCAAAAAACGGGTGGGCTATAGCCTTGGTGGGGGTGTGGGCGGTTCGTCCGCTCGGACTCGGAATGGCCCGAGACTTTGTAGGTGGCCTCCGTGTGCCAAAAATAGGCCACGGACAAAGCCACAACAAAAATTAGTGCCCGAAGGTCGGGATGCCAAAACCCCCCAGCGGAAAAATGGCGAAAAAACGGGTGGGCTATAGCCTTGGTGGGGGGCGTGGGCGAAGTTCGTCCGCCGGACTCGGAATGGCCCGAGACTTTGTGGGTGGCCTCCGTGTGCCAAAAATAGGCCACGGACAAAGCCGCGCACAAAAATTAGCGCCCAAGGTCGGGATGCCAAAACCCCCAGCGGAAAATGGCGAAAAACGGTGGGCTATAGCCTTGGTGGGGGGCGTGGGCGAAGTTCGTCCGCCGGACTCGGAATGGCCCGAGACTTTGTGGGTGGCCTCCGTGTGCCAAAAATAGGCCACGGACAAAGCCGCGCACAAAAATTAGCGCCCGAAGGTCGGGATGCCAAAACCCCCCAGCGGAAAATGGCGAAAAACGGGTGGGCTATAGCCTTGGTGGGGGCGAAGTTCGTCCGCCGGACTCGGAATGGCCCGAGACTTTGTGGGTGGCCTCCGTGTGCCAAAAATAGGCCACGGACAAAGCCGCGCACAAAAATTAGCGCCCGAAGGTCGGGATGCCAAAACCCCCCAGCGGAAAAATGGCGAAAAAACGGGTGCGCTATAGCCTTGGTGGGGAGCGTGGGCGAAATTCGTCCTCTGGACTCAGAATGGACCGAGACTTACCGAGAGCCCTCCGTGTGCCAAAAAATGGCCACGGGCATAGCCGCGCCAAAAAATTAGCGCCCGATGGTCGGGGTGCGAAAACCCCCCAGCGGAAAAATGGCCAAAAAACGGGTGGGCTATAGCCTTGGTGGGGGGTGTGGGCGAAGTTCGTCCGCCGGACTCGGAATGGCCCGAGACTTTGTAGGTGGCCTCCGTGTGCCAAAAATAGGCCACGGACAAAGCCGCGCACAAAAATTAGCGCCCGAAGGTCGGGATGCCAAAACCCCCCAGCGGAAAAATGGCGAAAAAACGGGTGGGCTATAGCCTTGGTGGGGGGCGTGGGCGAAGTTCGTCCGCCGGACTCGGAATGGCCCGAGACTTTGTGGGTGGCCTCCGTGTACCAAAAATAGGCCACGGACAAAGCCGCGCACAAAAATTAGCGCCCGAAGGTCGGGATGCCAAAACCCCCCAGCGGAAAAATGGCGAAAAAACGGGTGGGCTATAGCCTTGGTGGGGGGCGTGGGCGAAGTTCGTCCGCCGGACTCAGAATGGCCCGAGACTTTTAGGGCGGCCTCCGTGTGCCAAAAATAGGCTAGGGGAAAAACTGCACACAAAAATTAGCGTCCGAAGGCCGGGGGTGCCAAAACACCCCAGCGGAAAAATAGCCAAAAAACGGGTGGGCTATAGCCTTGGTGGGGGGCGTTGGCGAAGTTCGTCCGCCGGACTCAGAATGGCCCGAGACTTTACGGGCGGCCTCTGTGTGCCAAAAATAGGCCACGGGGACAGACGCGCCCAAAAATTAGCGCCCGAAGGCCGGGCTACCAAAACCCCCCAGCGGAAAAATGGCCAAAAAACGGGTGGGCTATAGCCTTGGTGGCGGGCGTGGGCGAAGTTCGTCCGCTGGACTCAGAATGGCCCGAGACTTTGCGGGCGGCCTCCGTGTGCCAAAAATAGGCCACGGGCACAGCCGCACCCAAAAATTAGCGACCGAAGGTCGGGGAGCAAAAACCCCCCGGGCGGTAAAATGGCCAAAAAAAAGGTGGGCTATAGCCTTGTTGGGGGGCGTGGGCGAAGTTCGTCCGCGGGACTCGGAATGGTACGCGACTTTGCGGGTGGACTCCGTTTGCCAAAAATAGGCCACGGGTACAGCCGCGCCCAAAAATTAGCGCCCGAAGGTCGGGATGCCAAAACCCCCCAGCGGAAAAATGGCCAAAAAACAGATGGGCTATAGCCTTGGTGGGGGGCGTGGGCTAAGTTCGTCCGCCGGACTCGGAATGGCCCGAGACTTTGCGGGCGGCCTCCATGTGCCAAAAATAGGCTACGGGCATAGCCACGCCCAAAAATTAGCACCCGATGGTCGGGGTGCCAAAACCTCCCAGCGGAAAAATGGCCAAAAAACGTGTGGGCTATAGCCTTGGTGGGGGGTGTGGGCGAAGTTCGTCCGCCGGACTCGGAATGGCCCGAGACTTTGTGGGTGGCCTCCGTGTGCTAAAAATAGGCCACGGGCAAAGCCGCGCACAAAAATTAGCGCCCGAAAGTCGGGATGCCAAAACCCCCCAGCGGAAAAATGGCGAAAAACGGGTGGGCTATAGCCTTGGTGGGGGGCGTGGGCGAAGTTCGTCCTCCGGACTCGGAATGGCCCGAGACTTTGTGGGCGGTCTCCGTGTGCCAAAAATAGGCCACGGGCAAAGCCGCGCACAAAAATTAGCGCCCGAAGGTCGGGATGCAAAAACCCCCCAGCGGAAAAATGACGAAAAAATGGGTGGGCTATAGCCTTGGTGGGGGGCGTGGGCGAAGTTCGTCCTCCGGACTCAGAATGGCCTGAGACTTTGCGGGCGGCCTCCGTGTGCCAAAAAATGGCCACGGGCATACCGCGCCCAAAAATTAGCGCCCGATGGTCGGGGTGCCAAAACCCCCCAGCGGAAAAATGGCCAAAAAACGGGTGGGATATAGCCTTGTTGGGGTGTGTGGGCGAAGTTCGTCCGCCGGACTCGGAATGGCCCGAGACTTTGCGGGTGGCCTCCATGTGCCAAAAATAGGCCACGGACATAGCCGCGCACAAAAATTAGCGCCCGAAGGTCGGGATGCCAAAACCCCCCAGCGGAAAAATGGCGAAAAAACGGGTGGGCTATAGCCTTGTGGGGGCGTGGCGGTTCGTCCTCCGGACTCAGAATGGCCCGAGACTTTATGGGGCCTCCGTGTGCCAAAAATGGCCACGGTATAGCCAAGACAAAAATTAGCGCCCAAGGTCGGGATGCCAAAACCCCCCAGCGGAAAAATGGCGAAAAAACGGGTGGGCTATAGCCTTGGTGGGGGGCGTGGGCGAAGTTCGTCCTCCGGACTCAGTATGGCCCGAGACTTTGCGGGCGGCCTCCGTGTGCCAAAAAATGGCCACGGGCATAGCTGCGCCCAAAAATTAGCGCCCGATGGTCGGGGTGCCAAAACCCCCCAGCGGAAAAATGGCCAAAAAACGTGTGGGCTATAGCCTTGGTGCGGGGTGCGGGCGAAGTTCGTCCGCCGGACTCGTAATGGCCTGAGACTTTGCTGGCGGCCTCCGTGTGCCAAAAATAGGCCACGGGCACAGCCGCGCCCAAAAATTAGCGCCCGAAGGTCGGGATGCCAAAACCCCCCAGCGGAAAAATGGCGAAAAAACGGGTGGGCTATAGCCTTGGTGGGGGGCGTGGGCGAAGTTCGTCCTCCGGACTCAGAATGGCCCGAGACTTTGCGGGCGGCCCTTGTGTGCCGAAAAATGGCCACGGCCATAGGCGCGCCCAAAAATTAGCGCCCGATGGTCGGGGTGCCAAAAACCTCCAGCGGAAAAATGGCCAAAAAACGTGTGGGCTATAGCCTTGGTGGGGGGTGTCGGCGAAGTTCGTCCGCAGGACTCGGAATGGCCCGATACTTTGCGGGCGGCCTCCGTGTGCCAAAAATAGGCCACGGGGACAGACGCGCCCAAAAATTAGCGACCGAAGGCCGGGTTGCCAAAACCACCCAGCGGAAAAATGGCCAAAAAACCGAGTGGGCTTTAGCCTTGTTGGGGGGCGTGGGCGAAGTTCGTCTGCCGGATGAAGAATACCCCGAGACTTTGCGGGTAGCCTCCGTGTGCCAAAAATAGGCCACTGGCACAGCCGCGCCCAAAAATTAGAGCCCGAAGGTCGGGGTGCCAAAACCCACCAGCGGAAAAATGGCCAAAAAACGGGTGGGCTATAGCCTTGGTGGGGGGCGTGGGTGAAGTTCGTCCGCCGGACTCGGAATGGCCCGAGACTTTGTGGGTGGCCTCCGTGTGCCAAAAATAGGCCACGGGCAAAGCCGCGCACAAAAATTAGTGCCCTAATGTCGGGTTGCCAAAACCCCCCAGCGGAAAAATGGCGAAAAAACGGGTGGGCTATAGCCTTGGTGGGGGGCGTGGGCGAAGTTCGTCCTCCGGACTCAAATTGGCCCGAGACTTTGCGGGCGGCCTCCGTGTGCCAAAAAATGGCCACGGGCATAACCGCGCCCAAAAATTAGCGCCCGATGGTCGGGGTGCCAAAACCCCCCAGCGGAAAAATGGCCAAAAAACGTGTGGGCTATAGCCTTGGTGGGGGGTGTGGGCGAAGTTCGTCCGCAGGACTCGGAATGGCCCGAGACTTTGCTGGCGGCCTCCGTGTGCCAAAAATAGGCCACGGTCACAGCCGCACCCAAAAATTAGTGCCCAGAAGTCGGGGTGCCAAAACCCCCCAGCGGAAAAATGGCCAAAAAACGGGTGGGCTATAGCCTTGGTGGGGGGTGTGGGCGAAGTTCGTCCGCAGGACTCGGAATGGCCCGAGACTTTGCTGGCAGCCTCCGTGTGCCAAAAATAGGCCACGGGCACAGCCGCGCCCAAAAATTAGCGCCCGGAAGTCGGGGTGCCAAAACCCCCCAGCGGAAATGTGGCCAAAAAACGGGTGGGCTATAGCCTTGGTGGGGGGCGTGGGCGAAGTTCGTCCGCCGGACTCAGAATGGCCCGAGACTTTCAGGGCGGCCTCCGTGTGCCAAAAATAGGCTAGGGGAAAAACTGCGCACAAAAATTAGCGACCGAAGGCCGGGGGTGCCAAAACACCCCAGCGGAAAACTAGCCAAAAAACGGGTGGGCTATAGCCTTGGTGGGGGGCGTTGGCGAAGTTCGTCCGCCGGACTCAGAATGGCCCGAGACTTTACGGGCGGCCTCCGTGTGCCAAAAATAGGCCACGGGGACAGACGCGCCCAAAAATTAGTGCCCGAAGGTCAAGGCAAAACCCCAGCGGAAAACTTGCCAAAAAACGTGTGGGCTATAGCCTTGGTGGGGGGCGTGGGCGAAGTTCGTCTGCCGGACTAAGAATGGCCCGAGACTTTGCGGGCGGCCTCCGTGTGCCAAAAATAGGCCACTGGCACAGCCGCGCCCAAAAATTAGTGCCCGAAGGTCGGGGTGCCAAAACCCTCCAGCGGAAAAATGGCCAAAAAACGGGTGGGCTATAGCCTGGGTGGGGGCGGGCGAAGTTCGTCCGCCGGACTCGAATGGCCCGAGACTTTGTGGGTGGCCTACGGTGCCAAAATAGGCCACGGGCAAAGCCACGCACAAAAATTAGCGCTCAAGGTCGGGATGCCAAAACCCCAGCTGGAAAAATGGCGAAAAAACGGGTGGTCTATAGCCTTGGTGGGCGGCGAAGTTCATCCTCCGGACTCGAATGGCCCGAGAATTTGCGGACGGCCCGGTTAAAAATGGCCACGGGCATAGCCGCTACTCAAAATTAGCGCCCGATGGTCGGGGTGCCAAAACCCCAGCGAAAATGGCCAAAAACGTGTGGGCTATAGCCTTGTTGGGGTGGGCGAAGTTCGTCCGCCGGACTCGGAATGGCCCGAGACTTTATGGCGCCTCCGTGTGCCAAAAAAGGACACGGGAACAGCCACGCCCAAAAATTAGCGCCCGAAGGTCGGGGTGCCAAAACCCCCCGAGCGGAAAAATGGCCAAAAATCAAGTGGGCTATAGCCTTGGTGGGGGGCGTGGGCGAAGTTCGTCCGCGGGACTCAGAATGGTCCGAGACTTTGCAGGTGGCCTCCGTGTGCCAAAAATAGGCCACGGGAACAGCCGCCCCAAAAAATTAGCGCCCGAAGGTCCTGGTGCAAAAACCCCCCAGCGGAAAAATGGCCAAATAACGAGTGGGCTATAGCCTTGGTGGGGGGCGTGGGCGATGTTCGTCTGCCGGACTCGCAATGGCCCGAGACTTTGCGGGCGGCCTCCGTGTGCCAAAAATAAGCCACTGGCTCAGCCGCGCCCAAAAATTAGCCCCCGAAGGTCGGGGTGCCAAAACCCACCAGCGGAAAAATGGCCAAAAAACGGGTGGGCTATAGCCTTGGTGGGGGGCGTGGGCGAAGTTCGTCCGCCGGACTCGGAAGGGCCCAAGACTTTGCGGGCAGCCTCCGTGTGCCAAAAATAGGCCACGGGTACAGCCGCGCCCAAAAATTAGCGCCCGAAGGTCGGGGTGCCAAAACCCACCAGCGGAAAAATGGCCAAAAAACGGGTGGGCTATAGCCTTGGTGGGGGGCGTAGGCGAAGTTCGTCCGCCGGACTCGGAATGGCCCGAGACTTTGCGGGTGGCCTCCGTGTGCCAAACATAGGCCAGGGGCAAAGCCGCGGACAAAAATTAGAACCCGAAGGTCGGGATGCCAAAACCCCCCATCGGAAAAATGGCGAAAAAACGGGTGGGCTATAGCCTTGGTGGGGGGCGTGGGCGAAGTTCGTCCTCCGGACTCAGAATGGCCCGAGGCTTTCCGGGCGGCCTCCGTGTGCCAAAAATAGGCCAGGGGCAAAACCGCACCCAAAAATTAGTGACTGAAGGCCGGGGGTGCCAAACCCCGCAGCGGAAAAATGGCCAAAAAACGGGTGGGCTATAGCCTTGGTTGGGGGCATGGGCGAAGTTCGTCCGCCGGACTCGGAATGGCCCGAGACTTTGTGGGTGGCCTCCGTGTGCCAAAAATAGGCCACGGGCAAAGCCGCGCATAAAAATTAGTGCCCGAAGGTCTGGATGCCAAAACCCCCCAACGGAAAAATGGCGAAAAAACGGGTGGGCTATAGCCTTGGTGGGGGGCGTGGGCGAAGTTCGTCCTCCGGACTCAGAATGGCCCGAGACTTTGCGGGCGGCCTCCGTGTGCCGAAAATAGGCCACGGGGACAGACACGCCCAAAAATTAGCGCCTGAAGGCCGGGTTGCCAAAACCCCCCAGTGGAAAAATGGCCAAAAAACGAGTGGGCTATAGCCTTGGTGGGGGGCGTGGGCGAAGTTCGTCTGCCGGACTAAGAATGGCCCGAGACTTTGCGGGCGGCCTCCTTGTGCCAAAAATAGGCCACTGGCTCAGCCACGCCCAAAAATTAGCGCCCGAAGGTCGGGGTGCCAAAACCCCCCGAGCGGAAAAATGGCCAAAAATCAGGTGGGCTATAGCCTTGGTGGGGGGCGTGGGCGAAGTTCGTCCGCCGGACTCGGAATGGTCCTAGACTTTGTGGTGGCCTCCGTGTGCCAAAAATAGGCCACGGGAACAGCCACCCCCAAAAATTAGCGCCCGAAGGTCGTGGTGCCAAAACCCCCCAGCGGAAAAATGGCCAAAAAACGAGTGGGCTATAGCCTTGGTGGGGGGCGTGGGCGAAGTTCGTCTGCCGGACTCGGAATGGCCTGAGCCTTTGCGGGCGGCCTCCGTGTGCCAAAAATAGGCCACTGGCACAGCCGCTCCCAAAAATTAGCACCCGAAGGTCGGGGTACCAAAACCCACCAGCGGAAAAATGGCCAAAAAACGGGTGGGCTATATCCTTGGCGGGGGGCGTGGGCGAAGTTCGTCCGCCGGACTCGGAATGGACCGAGACTTTGTGGGCGGCCTCCGTGTGCCAAAAATAGCCCACGGGCACAGCCGCGCCCGAAGGTCGGGGTGCCAAAACCCACCAGCGGAAAAATGGACAAAAAACGGGTGGGCTATAGCCTTGGTGGGGGGCGTAGGCGAAGTTCGTCCGCCGGACTCGGAATGGCCCGAGACTTTGTGGGTGGCCTCCGTGTGCCAAAATAGGCCACGGGCAAAGCCGCGCACAAAAATTAGCACCCGAAGGTCGGGATGCCAAAACCCCCCAGCGGAAAAATGGCCAAAAAACGTGTGGGCTATAGCCTTGGTGGGGGGTGTGGGCGAAGTTCGTCCTCCGGACTCAGAATGGCCCGAGAGTTACCGGGCGGCCTCCGTGTGCCAAAAATAGGCCACGGGCACAGCCGCTCCCAAAAATTAGTGCCCGATGGTCGGGGTGCCAAAACCCACCAGTGGAAAAATGGCCAAAAAACGGGTGGGCTATAGCCTTGGTGGGGGGCGTGGGCGAAGTTCTTCCGCCGGACTCGAAATGGCCCGAGACTTTGTGGGTGGCCTCCGTGTGCCAAAAATAGGCCACGGGCAAAGCCGCGCACAAAAATTAGCGCCCGAAGGTCGGGATGCCAAAACCCCCCAGCGGAAAAATGGCGAAAAAACGGGTTTGCTATAGCCTTGGTGGGGGGCGTGGGCGAAGTTCGTCCTCCGGACTCGGAATGGCCCGAGACTTTGAGGGCGGCCTCCGTGGTGCTGTAAAATAGGCCACGGGCAAAGCCGCGCACAAAAATTAGCGCCCGATGGTCGGGATGCCAAAACCCCCCAGCGGAAAAATGGCGAAAAAACGGGTGGGCTATAGCCTTGGTGGGGGGGGTGGGCGAAGTTCGTCCTCCGGACTCAGAATGGCCCGAGACTTTGCGGGCGGCCTCCGTGAGCCGAAAATAGGCCACGGGCACAGCCGTGGCCGAAGGTCGGGGTGCCAAAACCCACCAGCGGAAAAATGGCCAAAAAACGGGTGGGCTATAGCCTTGGTGGGGGGCGTGGGCGAAGTTCGTCCGCCGGACTCGGAATGGCCCGAGACTTTCTGGGTGGCCTCCGTGTGCCAAAAATAGGCCACGGACACAGGCGCGCCCAAAAATTAGCGCCCGAAGGTCGGGGTGCCAAAACCCCCCAGCGGAAAAATGGCCAAAAAACGGGTGGGCTATAGCCTTGGTTGGGGGCGTAGGCGAAGTTCGTCCGCCGGACTCAGAATGGCCCGAGACTTTGTGGGTGGCCTCCGTGTGCCAAAAATAGGCCACGGGCAAAGCCGCGCACAAAAATTAGCGCCCGAAGGTCTGGATGCCAAAACCCCCCAACGGAAAAATGGCGAAAAAACGGGTGGGCTATAGCCTTGGTGGGTGGGGTGGGCGAAGTTCGTCCTCCGGACTCAGAATGGCCCGAGACTTACCGGGCGGCCTCCGTGTGCCAAAAAATGGCCACGGGCATAGCCACGCCCAAAAATTAGAGCCCGAAGGTCGGGGTGCCAAAACCCACCAGCGGAAAAATGGCCAAAAAACGGGTGGGCTATAGCCTTGGTGGGGGGCGTAGGCGAAGTTCGTCCGCCGGACTTGGAATGGCCCGAGACTTTGTGGGTGGCCTCCGTGTGCCAAAAATAGGCCACGGGAAAAGCCGCACACAAGAATTAGCGCCCGAAGGTCGGGATGCCAAAACCCCCCAGCGGAAAAATGGCGAAAAAACGGGTGGGCTATAGCCTTGGTGGGGGGCGTGGGCGAAGTTCGTCCTCCGGACTCAGAATGGCCCGAGACTTTGCGGGCGGCCTCCGTGGCCACGGGCACAGCCGCGTCCGAAGGTCGGGGTGCCAAAACCCACCAGCGGAAAAATGGCCAAAAAACGGGTGGGCTATAGCCTTGGTGGGGGGCGTAGGCGAAGTTCGTCCGCCGGACTCGGAATGGCCCGAGACTTTGTGGGTGGCCTCCGTGTGCCAAAAATAGGCCACGGACAAAGCCGCGCACAAAAAGTAGGGCCCGAAGGTCGGGATGCCAAAACCCCCCAGCGGAAAAATGGCCAAAAAACAGATGGGCTATAGCCTTGGTGGGGGGCGTGGGCGAAGTTCGTCCGCCGGACTCAGAATGGCCCGAGACTTTGCGGGCGGCCTCCGTGTGCCAAAAATAGGCCACGGGGACAGCCGCGCCCAAAAATTAGCGCCCGAAGGTCAGGATGCCAAAACCCCCCAGCGGAAAAATGGCGAAAAAACGGGTGGGCTATAGCCTTGGTGGGGGGTATGGGCGAAGTTCGTCCGCCGGACTCGGAATGGACCGAGACTTTGTGGGTGGCCTCCGTGGTGCCAAAATAGGCCACGGGCAAAGCCGCACAAAAATTAGCGCCCGAAGGTCGGGATGCCAAAACCCCAGCGGAAAAAATGGCGAAAAACGGGTGGGCTATAGCCTTGGTGGGGGCGTGGCGGTTCGTCCGCCTGACTCGAATGGCCCGAGACTTTGTGGGTGGCCTCCGTGTGCCAAAATAGGCCACGGACAAAGCCGCACACAAAAAATTACCGCCCGAAGGTCGGGATGCCAAAACCCCCCAGCGGAAAAATGGCGAAAAAACGGTGGGCTATAGCCTTGTGGGGGCGTGGGCGAAGTTCGCTCCTGACTCGGAATGGCCCGAGACTTTGTGGGCGGTCTCCGTGCCAAAAATAGGCCACGGGCAAAGCCGCACAAAAATTAGCGCCAAGGTCGGGATGCCAAAACCCCCAGCGGAAAATGACGAAAAAATGGGTGGGCTATAGCCTTGGTGGGGCGTAAGTTCGTCCTCCGGACTCAGAATGGCCCGAGACTTTATGGGGGCCTCCCAAAAATGGCCACGGGCATAGCCGCGCCAAAAATTAGCGCCCTAAGGTCGGGATGCCAAAACCCCAGCGGAAAAATGGCGAAAAAACGGGTGGGCTATAGCCTTGGTGGGGGCGCGTTCGTCCTCCGACTCAGAATGGCCCGAGACTTACCGGGCGACTCCAAAAATGGCCACGGGCATAGTCAAAAAAATTAGCACCCGAAGGTCGGGGTGCCAAAACCCACCAGCGGAAAAATGGGCAAAAAAGGGGTGGGCTATAGCCTTGGTGGGGGGCGTGGGCGAAGTTCATCCGCCGGACTCGGAATGGCCCGAGACTTTGCGGGCGGCCTCCATGTGCCAAAAATAGGCTACGGGCATAGCCACGCCCAAAAATTAGCGCCCGATGGTCGGGGTGCCAAAACCTCCCAGCGGAAAAATGGCCAAAAAACGTGTGGGCTATAGCCTTGGTGGGGGGTGTGGGCGAAGTTCGTCCGCCGGACTCGGAATGGCCCGAGACTTTGCGGGCAGCCTCCGTGTGCCAAAAATAGGCCACGAGCACAGCCGCGCCCAAAAATTAGCGCCCGAAGGTCGGGGTACCAAAACCCACCAGCGGAAAAATGGCCAAAAAACGGGTGGGCTATAGCCTTGGTGGGGGGCGTAGGCGAAGTTCGTCCGCCAAACTCGGAATGGCCCGAGACTTTGTGGGTGGCCTCCGTGTGCTAAAAATAGGCGACGGGCAAAGCCGCGCACAAAAATTAGCGCCCGGAAGTCGGGGTACAAAAACCCCCCAGCGGAAAAATGCCCAAAAAACGGGTGGGCTATAGCCTTGGTGGGGGGCGTGGGCGAAGTTCGTCCGCCGGACTCGGAATGGCCCGAGACTTTGCGGGTGGCCTCCGTGTGCCAAAAATTGGCCACTGGCATAACCGCGCCCAAAAATTAGCGCCCGATGGTCGGGGTGCCAAAACCCCGCAGCGGAAAAAATGCCAAAAAACGGGTGGGCTATAGCCTTGCTGGGCGGCGTGGGCGAATTTCGTCCGCCGGACTCGGAATGGCCCGAGACTTTGCGGGCGGCCTCCGTGTGCCAAAAATAGGCCACGGGCACAGCCGCGCCCAAAAATTAGCGATCAATGTCGGGTGCCAAAACACCCGAGCGGAAAATAGCCAAAAACAGGTGGGCTATAGCCTTTGTGGGGGCGTGGCGAAGTTCGTCCGCTGGACTCGGAATGGTACGCCGACTTTATGGTGAACGGCGCTTGCCAAAAATAGGCCACGGGCAAAGCCAAGCACAAAAATTAGCGCCCGAAGGTCGGGCTTAAAACCCCCAGCGGAAAATGGCGAAAAAACGGGTGGGCTATAGCCTTGGTGGGGGCGTAAGTTCGTCCTCCGGACTCGGAATGGCCCGAGACTTTGCGGGCGGCCTCCATGTGCCAAAAATAGGCTACGGGCATAGCCACGCCCAAAAATTAGCGCCCGATGGTCGGGGTGCCAAAACCTCCCAGCGGAAAAATGGCCAAAAAACGTGTGGGCTATAGCCTTGGTGGGGGGTGTGGGCGAACTTCGTCCGCCGGACTCGGAATGGCCCGAAACTTTGCGGGCAGCCTCCGTGTGCCAAAAATAGGCCACGAGCACAGCCGCGCCCAAAAATTAGCACCCGAAGGTCGGGGTACCAAAACCCACCAGCGGAAAAATGGCCAAAAAACGGGTGGGCTATAGCCTTGGTGGGGGGCGTAGGCGAAGTTCGTCCGCCAAACTCGGATTGGCCCGAGACTTTGTGGGTGGCCTCCGTGTGCTAAAAATAGGCCACGGGCAAAGCCGCGCACAAAAATTAGTCCCGAAAGTCGGGATGCCAAAACCCCCCAGCGGAAAAATGGCGAAAAACGGGTGGGCTATAACCTTGGTGGGGGGCGTGGGCGAAGTTCGTCCTCCGGACTCGGAATGGCCCGAGACTTTGTGGGCGGTCTCCGTGTGCCAAAAATAGGCCACGAGCACAGCCGCGCCAAAAAATTAGCGCCCGAAGGTCGGGGTACCAAAACCCACCAGCGAAAAAATGGCCAAAAAACGGGTGCGCTATAGCCTTGGTGGGGGGCGTAGGCGAAGTTCGTCCGCCGGCCTCGGAATGGCCCGAGACTTTGCGGGTGGCCTCCGTGTGCCAAAAATTGGCCACGGGCATAACCGCGCCCAAAAATTAGCGCGCGATGGTCGGGGTGCCAAAACCCCCCAGCGGAAAAATGGCCAAAAAACGTGTTGGCTATAGCCTTGGTGGGGGGTGTGGGCGAAGTTCATCCGCCGGACTCGGAATGGCCCGAGACTTTGCTGGCGGCCTCCATGTGCCAAAAATAGGCCACGGGCACAGCCGCGCCCAAAAATTAGCGCCCGGAAGTCGGGGTACAAAAACCCCCCAGCGGAAAAATGCCCAAAAAACGGGTGGGCTATAGCCTTGGTGGGGGGCGTGGGCGAAGTTCGTCCGCCGGACTCGGAATGGCCCGAGACTTTGCGGGTGGCCTCCGTGTGCCAAAAATTGGCCACGGGCATAACCGCGCCCAAAAATTAGCGCCCGATGGTCGGGGTGCCAAAACCCCGCAGCGGAAAAAATGCCAAAAAACGGGTGGGCTATAGCCTTGCTGGGCGGCGTGGGCGAATTTCGTCCGCCGGACTCGGAATGGCCCGAGACTTTGCGGGCGGCCTCCGTGTGCCAAAAATAGGCCACGGGCACAGCCGCGCCCAAAAATTAGCGACCGAATGTCGGGGTGCCAAAACACCCCGAGCGGAAAAATAGCCAAAAAACAGGTGGGCTATAGCCTTTGTGGGGGGCGTGGGCGAAGTTCGTCCGCGGGACTCGGAATGGTACGCGACTTTGCGGGTGAACGGCGTTTGCCAAAAATAGGCCACGGGCAAAGCCGCGCACAAAAATTAGCGCCCGAAGGTCGGGTTGCCAAAACCCCCCAGCGGAAAAATGGCGAAAAAACGGGTGGGCTATAGCCTTGGTGGGGGGCGTGGGCGAAGTTCGTCCTCCGGACTCAGAATGGCCCTAGACTTTGCGGGCGGCCTCCGTGTGCCAAAAAATGGCCACGGGCATAACCGCGCCCAAAAATTAGCGCCCGATGGTCGGGGTGCCAAAACCCCCCAGCGGACAAATGGCCAAAAAACTGGAGGGCTATAGCCTTGGTGGGGGTGTGGGCGGTTCGTCCGCCGGACTCGGAATGGCCCGAGACTTTGCGGGCAGCCTCCGTGGTGCCAAAATAGGCCACGAGCACAGCCGCGCCTAAAATTAGCGCCCAAGGTCGGGTACCAAAACCCACCAGCGGAAAAATGGCCAAAAAACGGGTGGGCTATAGCCTTGGTGGGGGGCGTAGGCGAAGTTCGTCCGCCAAACTCGGAATGGCCCGAGACTTTGTGGGTGGCCTCCGTGTGCTAAAAATAGGCCACGGGCAAAGCCGCGCACAAAAATTAGCGCCCGAAAGTCGGGATGCCAAAACCCCCCAGCGGAAAAATGGCGAAAAACGGGTGGGCTATAACCTTGGTGGGGGGCGTGGGCGAAGTTCGTCCTTCGGACTCGGAATGGCCCGAGACTTTGTGGGCGGACTCCGTGTGCCAAAAATAGGCCACGAGCACAGCCGCGCCCAAAAATTAGCGCCCGAAGGTCGGGGTACCAAAACCCACCAGCGAAAAAATGGCCAAAAAACGGGTGCGCTATAGCCTTGGTGGGGGGCGTAGGCGAAGTTCGTCCGCCGGCCTCGGAATGGCCCGAGACTTTGCGGGTGGCCTCCGTGTGCCAAAAATTGGCCACGGGCATAACCGCGCCCAAAAATTAGCGCCCGATGGTCGGGGTGCCAAAACCCCCCAGCGGAAAAAATGCCAAAAAACGGGTGGGCTATAGCCTTGCTGGGCGGGCGACTTTCCACTGGACTCGAATGGCCCGAGACTTTGCGGGCGGCCTCCGCAATAGGCCACGGCACAGCCGCGCCCAAAAATTAGCGATCAACGTCGGGTGCCAAAACACCCCGAGCGGAAAATAGCCAAAAACAGGTGGGCTATAGCCTTGTGGGGCGGGCGTTCGGTCCGCGGGACTCGGAATGGTACGCGACTTTGCGGGTGAACGGCGTTTGCTAAAAATAGACCACGGGCACAGCCGCGCCCAAAAATTAGCGCCCGAAGGTCGGGGTACCAAAACCCCCCAGCGGAAAAATGGCGAAAAAATAGGTGGGCTATAGCCTTGGTGGGGGGCGTGGGTGAAGTTCGTCCTCCGGACTCAGAATGGCCCGAGACTTTGCGGGCGGCCTCCAAAAATGGCCACGGGCATATCCGCGCCCAAAAATTAGCGCCCGATGGTCGGGGTGCCAAAACCCCCCAGCGGAAAAATGGCCAAAAAACGTGTGGGCTATAGCCTTGGTGGGGGGTGTGGGCGAAGTTCGTCCGCAGGACTCGGAATGGCCCGAGACTTTGCTGGCGGCCTCCGTTTGCCAAAAAATAGGCCACGGGCACAGCCGCGCCAAAAATTAGCGCCCGAAGTCGGGTGCAAAACCCTCCAGCGGAAAAATGCCCAAAAAACGGGTGGGCTATAGCCTTGGTGCGGGGCGTGGGCGAAGTTCGTCCGGAGGACTCGGAATGGTACGAGACTTTGCGGGTGGACTCCGTTTGCCAAAAATATGCCACGGGCACAGCCGCGCCTAAAAATTAGCGCTCAAGGTCGGGTGCCAAACCCACCAGCGAAAAATGGCCAAAAACGGGTGGCCTATACCCTTGGTGGGGGCGTGGCGGTTCGTCCACGGACTCGGAATGGCCCGAGACTTTACGGGTGGCCTCCGTGTGCCAAAAATTGGCCACGGGCATAACCGCGCCCAAAAATTAGCGCCCGATGGTCGGGGTGCCAAAACCCCCCAGCGGAAAAATTGCCAAAAAACGTGTGGGCTATAGCCTTGGTGGGGGGCGTGGGCGAAGTTCGTCCGCCGGACTCAGAATGGCCCGAGACTTTCCGGGCGGCCTCCGTGTGCCAAAAATAGGCCACGGGCACAGCCGCACCCAAAAATTAGCGCCCGAAGGTCGGGGTGCCAAAACCCACCAGCGGAAAAAAGGCCAAAAAACGGGTGGGCTATAGCCTTGGTGGGGGGTGTAGGCGAAGTTCGTCCGCCGGACTCGGAATGGCCCGAGACTTTGCGGGCGGCCTCCTTGTGCCAAAAATAGGCCACGGCCACAGCTGCGCCAAAAAATTAGCGCCCGAAGGTCGGGTTGCCAAAAAACCCCCCAGCGGAAAAATGGCCAAAAAACAGGTGGGCTATAGCCTTGGTACGGGGCGTGGGCGAAGTTCGTCCGGAGGACTCGGAATGGTACGAGACTTTGCGGGTGGACTCCGTTTGCCAAAAATATGCCACGGGCACAGCCGCGCCCAAAAATTAGCGCCCGAAGGTCGGGGTGCCAAAACCCACCAGCGGAAAAATGGCCAAAAAACGGGTGGCCTATACCCTTGGTGGGGGGCGTGGGCGAAGTTCGTCCGCCGGACTCGGAATGGCCCGAGACTTTCTGGGCGGCCTCCATGTGCCAAAAATAGGCCACGGGCACAGCCGCGCCCAAAAATTAGCGCCCGAAGGTCGGGATGCCAAAACCCCCCAGCGGAAAAATGGCGAAAAAACGGGTGGGCTATAGCCTTGGTGGGGGGCGTGGGCGAAGTTCGTCCGCCGGACTCGGAATGGCCCGAGACTTTGTGGGTGGCCTCCGTGTGCCAAAAATAGGCCACAGGGACAGACGCGCCCAAAAATTAGTGCCCGAGTGCCGGGGTGCCAAAACCCCCCAGCCGAAAAAATGCCAAAAAACGGGTGGGCTATAGCCTTGGTGGGGGGCGTGGGCGAATTTCGTCCGCCGGACTCGGAATGGCCCGAGACTTTGCAGGCGGCCTCCGTGTGCCAAAAATAGGCCACGGCCATAGCCGCGCTAAAAAATTAGCGCCCAATGGTCGGGGTGCCAAAACCCCCCAGCGGAAAAATAGCCAAAAAACGTGTGGGCTATAGCCTTGGTGGGGGGTGTGGGCGAAGTTCGTCCGCCGGACTCGGAATGGCCCGAGACTTTGCTGGCTTCCTCCTTGTGCCAAAAATAGGCCTCGGGCACTGCCGCGCGAAAATATTAGCGCCCGTAAGTCGGGGTGCCAAAACCCCCCAGCGGAAAAATGGCCAAAAAACGGGTGGGCTATAGCATTGGTGGGGGCGTGTTCGTCCGCCGGACTCGGAATGGCCCGAGACTTTGCGGGTGGCCCCGTGTTCCAAAAAATTGGCCACGGCATAACCGCCCAAAAATTAGCGCCACATGGTCGGGTGCCAAAACCCCCAGCGGAAAATTGCCAAAAACGTGTGGGCTATAGCCTTGGTGGGGGGCGTGGGCGAAGTTCGTCCGCCGGACTCAGAATGGCCCGAGACTTTCCGGGTGGCCTCCGTGTGCCAAAAATAGGCCACGGGCACAGCCGCGCCCAAAAATTAGCGCCCAAAGGTCGGGGTGCCAAAACCCACCAGCGGAAAAAAGGCCAAAAAACGGGTGGGCTATAGCCTTTGTGGGGGGCGTAGGCCAAGTTCGTCCTCCGGACTCGGAATGGCCCGAGACTTTGCGGGCGGCCTCCGTGTGCCAAAAATAGGCCACGGCCACAGCTGCGCCCAAAAATTAGCGCCCGAAGGTGGGGTTGCCAAAACCCCCCAGAGGAAAAATGGCCAAAAAACGGGTGGGCTATAGCCTTGGTGGGGGGCGTGGGCGAAGTTCGTCCGCCGGACTCGGAATGGCCCGAGACTTTGCGGGTGGACTCCGTTTGCAAAAAATATGCCACGGGCACAGCCGCGCCCAAAAATTAGCGCCCGAAGGTCGGGGTGCCAAAACCCACCAGCGGAAAAATGGCCAAAAAACGGGTGGGCTATACCCTTGGTGGGGGGCGTGGGCGAATTTCGTCCATTGACTCAAATGGCCCGAGACTTTCTGGGTGGCCTCCGTGTGCCAAAATAGGCCACGGCAAAGCCGCACAAAAATTAGCGCCCGAAGGTCGGGATGCCAAAACCCCAGCGGAAAATGGCGAAAAACGGGTGGGCTATAGCCTTGGTGGGGGCGTGGCGAAGTTCGTCCTCCGACTCAGAATGGCCCGAGACTTTGCAGGCGGCCTCCGTGTGCCGGGGAATAGGCCACGGGCACAGCCGCCTCAAGGTCAAAACCCACCAGCGGAAAATGGCCAAAAACGGTGGGCTATAGCCTTGGTGGGGAGTAGGCGGTTCGTCCTCCGGACTCGGAATGGCCCGAGACTTTGTGGGTGGCCTCCGTGTGCCAAAAATAGGCCACGGGCACAGCCGCGCCAAAAAATTAGCGCCCGAAGGTCGGGGTGCCAAAACCGCCCAGCGGAAAAATGGCCAAAAAACGGGTGGGCTATAGCCTTGGTGGGGGGCGTAGGCGAAGTTCGTATGCCGGACTCGGAATGGCCCGAGACTTTGTGGGTGGCCTCCGTGTGCCAAAAATAGACAACGGGCAAAGCCGCGCACAAAAATTAGCGCCCGAAGGTCTTGATGCCAAAACCCCCCAACGGAAAAATGGCGAAAAAACGGGTGGGCTATAGCCTTGGTGTGGGGCGTGGGCGAAGTTCGTCCTCCGGACTCAGAATGGCCCGAGACTTTGCGGGCGGCCTCCGTGTGCCGAAAATAGGCCACGGGCACAGCCGCGCCCGAAGGTCGGGGAGCCAAAACCCACCATAATAAAAATGGCCAAAAAACGGGTGGGCTATAGCCTTGGTGGGGGGCGTAGGCGAAGTTCGTCCGCCGGACTCGGAATGGCCCGAGACTTTGTGGGTGGCCTCCAGGCCAAAATAGGCCACGGGCACAGCCGCTAAAAATTAGCGCCCGAAGGTCGGGGTGCCAAAACCCCCCAGCGGAAAAATGGCCAAAAAACGGGTGGGCTATAGCCTTGGTGGGGGGCATAGGCGATGTTCGTCCGCCGGACTCGGAATGGCCCGAGACTTTGTTGGTGGCCTCCGTGTGCCAAAAATAGGCCACGGCCAAAGCCGCGCACAAAAATTAGCGCCCGAAGGTCTGGATGCCAAAACCCCCCAACGGAAAAATGGCGAAAAAACGGGTGGGCTATGCCTTGGTGGGGGGCGTGGCGGTTCGTCCGGACTCTGAATGGCCCGAGACTTTCCGGGCGGCCTCCGTGTGCCAAAAAATGGCCACGGGCATAGCCACGCCCAAAAATTAGAGCCCGAAGGTCGGGGTGCCAAAACCCACCAGCGGAAAAATGGCCAAAAAACGGGTGGGCTATAGCCTTGGTGGGGGGCGTAGGCGAAGTTCGTCCGCCGGACTTGGAATGGCCCGAGACTTTGTGGGTGGCCTCCGTGTGCCAAAAATCGGCCACGGGAAATGCCACGACAAAAATTAGCTCCCGAAGGACGGGGTGCCAAAACCCCCCTGCGGAAAAATGGCGAAAACGGGTGGGCTATAGCCTTGGTGGGGGCGGGCGAAGTTCGCTCTCTGGACTCAGAATGGCCCGAGACTTTGCGGGGCGGCCTCCGTGGTGCCAAAGGCCACGGCACAGCCGCGCCCAAGGTCGGGGTGCCAAAACCCACCAGCGGAAAATGGCCAAAAACGGGTGGGCTATAGCCTTGGTGGGGGCGAGGCGGTTCGTCCGCCGGACTCGGAATGGCCCGAGACTTTGTGGGTGGCCTCCGTGCCAAAAATAGGCCACGGACAAAGCCGCAAGACAAAAGTAGCGCCCGAAGGTCGGGATGCCAAAACCCCAGCGGAAAAATGGCGAAAAACGGGTGCGCTTATAGCCTTGGTGGGGAGCGTAAATTGGCCCTCCGGACTCAGAATGGCCCGAGACTTACCGGGAGGCCTCCGTGTGCCAAAAAATGGCCACGGGCATAGCCGCGCCAAAAAATTAGCCCCCGATGGTCGGGGTGCGAAAACCCCCCAGCGGAAAAATGGCCAAAAAACGGGTGGGCTATAGCCTTGGTGGGGGGTGTGGGCGAAGTTCGTCCGCCGGACTCGGAATGGCCCGAGACTTTGTGGGTGGCCTCCGTGTGCCAAAAATAGGCCACGGGCAAAGCCGCGCACAAAAATTAGCGCCCGAAGGTCGGGATGCCAAAACCCCCCAGCGGAAAAATGGCGAAAAAACGGGTGGGCTATAGCCTTGGTGGGGGGCGTGGGCGAAGTTCGTCCACAGGACTCGAATAGCCCGAGACTTTGTGGGTGGCCTCCGTGTGCTGGGTAAAAATAGGCCACGGACAAAGTCAAGACAAAAATTAGCGCGCCAAGGTCGGGATGCCAAAACCCCAGCGGAAAATGGCGAAAAACGGGTGGGCTATAGCCTTGGTGGGGGCGTGGCAAGTTCGTCCTCCTGACTCGGAATGGCCCGAGACTTTGTGGGCGGTCCCGTGTGCCAAAAATAGGCCACGGGCAAAGTCACAGACAAAAATTAGCGCCGAAGGTCGGGATGCCAAAACCCCCCAGCGGAAAAATGACGAAAAAATGGGTGGGCTATAGCCTTGGTGGGGGGCGTGGGCGAAGTTCGTCCTCCGGACTCAGAATGGCCCGAGACTTTGCGGGCGGCCTCCGTGTGCCAAAAAATGGCCACGGGCATAGCCGCGCTAAAAAATTAGCGCCCGATGGTCGGGGTGCCAAAAGCCCCCAGCGGAAAAATGGCCAAAAAACGTGTGGGCTATAGCCTTGTTGGGGTGTGTGGGCGAAGTTCGTCCGCCGGACTCCGAATGGCCCGAGACTTTACGGGTGGCCTCCATGTGCCAAAAATAGGCCACGGACAAAGCCGCACACAAAAATTAGCGCCCGAAGGTCGGGATGCCAAAACCCCCCAGCGGAAAAATGGCGAAAAAACGGGTGGGCTATAGCCTTGGTGGGGGGCGTGGGCGAAGTTCGTCCTCCGGACTCAGAATGGCCCGAGACTTTGCGGGGGGCCTCCGTGTGCCAAAAAATGGCGACGGGCATAGCCGCGCCCAAAAATTAGCGCCCGAAGGTCGGGATGCCAAAACCCCCCAGCGGAAAAATGGCGAAAAAACGGGTGGGCTATAGCCTTGGTGGGGGGCTAGGACGAAGGTCGTCCTCCGGACTCCGAATGGCCCGAGACTTGGGCGACTCCGGTGCTGCCAAAATGGCCACGGGCATAGCCGCTGAAAATTAGCACCCGAAGGTCGGGGTGCCAAAACCCCCCAGCGGAAAAATGGCCAAAAAACGGGTGGGCTATAGCCTTGGTGGGGGGCGTGGGCGAAGTTCATCCGCCGGACTCGGAATGGCCCGAGACTTTGCGGGCGGCCTCCATGTACCAAAAATAGGCTACGGGCATAGCCACGCCCAAAAATTAGCGCCCGATGGTCGGGGTGCCAAAACCTCCCAGCGGAAAAATGGCCAAAAAACGTGTGGGCTATAGCCTTGGTGGGGGGTGTGGGCGAAGTTCGTCCGCCGGACTCGGAATGGCCCAAGACTTTGCGGGCAACCTCCGTGTGCCAAAAATAGGCCACGAGCAAAGCCGCGCCCAAAAATTAGCGCCCGAAGGTCGGGGTACCAAAACCCACCAGCGGAAAAATGGCCAAAAAACGGGTGGGCTATAGCCTTGGTGGGGGGCGTAGGCGAAGTTCGTCCGCCGGACTCGGAATGGCCCGAGACTTTGTGGGTGCCCTCCGTGTGCTAAAAATAGGCCACGGGCAAAGCCGCGCACAAAAATTAGCGCCCGAAAGTCGGATGCCAAAACCCCAGCGGAAAATGGCTTAAAAACGGGTGGGCTATAGCCTTGGTGGGGGTGTAGGCGGTTCGTCCGGACTCGGAATGGCCCGAGACTTGCGGGCGGCCTCCTTGTGCCAAAATAGGCCACGGGCACCACCGCGCCTAAAATTAGCGCCCAAGGTCGGGTGCCAAAACCCACCAGCGGAAAATGGCCAAAAACGGGTGGGCTATAGCCTTGGTGGGGCGAGGCGAAGTTCGTCCGGACTCGGAATGGCCCGAGACTTTGCGGGCGACCTCCGTGTGCCAAAAATAGGCCACGGGCACCACCGCGCCAAAAAATTAGCGCCCGAAGGTCGGGTTGCCAAAACCCCCCAGCGGAAAAATGGCCAAAAAACGGGTGTGCTATAGCCTTGGTGCGGGGCGTGGGCGAAGTTCGTCCGGAGGACTCGGAATGGTACGAGACTTTGCGGGTGGACTCCGTTTGCCAAAAATATGCCACGGGCACAGCCGCGCCCAAAAATTAGCTCCCGAAGGTCGGGGTGCCAAAACCCCCCAGCGGAAAAATGGCCAAAAAACGGGTGGGCTATACCCTTGGTGGG
The DNA here is from genome assembly GCA_030449895.1 of Citrus mangshanensis. Taxonomy (NCBI): domain Eukaryota; kingdom Viridiplantae; phylum Streptophyta; class Magnoliopsida; order Sapindales; family Rutaceae; genus Citrus; species Citrus mangshanensis. The sequence goes on from JASUUJ010000180.1 coordinate 131,086, forward strand.
GGCGTGGCAAGTTCGGTCCATGGACTCGGAATGGCCCGAGACTTTGTGGGCGGCCTCCATGTGCCAAAAATAGGCCACGGGCACTGCCGCGCCCAAAAATTAGCGCCCGAAGGTCCGGTTGCCAAAACCCCCCAGCGGAAAAATGGCCAAAAAACGGGTGGGCTATAGACTTGGTGGGGGGCGTGGGCGAATTTCGTTCGCCGGACTCAGAATGGCCCGAGACTTTGCGAGCGGCCTCCGTGTACCAAAAATAGGCCACGGGGACAGACGCGCCCAAAAATTAGTGCCCGAGTGCCGGGGTGCCAAAACCCCCCAGCCGAAAAAATGCCAAAAAACGGGTGGGCTATAGCCTTGGTGGGGGGCGTGGGCGAATTTCGTCCGCCGGACTCGGAATGGCCCGAGACTTTGCGGGCGGCCTCCGTGTGCCAAAAATAGGCCACGGGCATAGCCGCGCTAAAAAATTAGCGCCCAATGGTCGGGGTGCCAAAACCCCCCAGCGGAAAAATAGCCAAAAAACGTGTGGGCTATAGCCTTGGTGGGGGGTGTGGGCGAAGTTCGTCCGCCGGACTCGGAATGGCCCGAGACTTTGCTGGCGGCCCCCGTGTTCCAAAAATTGGCCACGGGCATAACCGCGCCCAAAAATTAGCGCCCGATGGTCGGGGTGCCAAAACCCCCCAGCGGAAAAATTGCCAAAAAACGTGTGGGCTATAGCCTTGGTGGGGGGCGTGGGCGAAGTTCGTCCGCCGGACTCAGAATGGCCCGAGACTTTCCGGGCGGCCTCCGTGTGCCAAAAATAGGCCACGGGCACAGCCGCGCCCAAAAATTAGCGCCCAAAGGTCGGTGTGCCAAAACCCACCAGCGGAAAAAAGGCCAAAAAACGGGTGGGCTATAGCCTTGGTGGGGGGCGTAGGCCAAGTTCGTCCGCCGGACTCGGAATGGCCCGAGACTTTGCGGGCGGCCTCCGTGTGCCAAAAATAGGCCACGGCCACAGTTGCGCCCAAAAATTATCGCCCGAAGGTGGGGTTGCCAAAACCCCCCAGCGGAAAAATGGCCAAAAAACGGGTGGGCTATAGCCTTGGTGGGGGGCGTGGGCGAAGTTCGTCCGCCGGACTCGGAATGGCCCGAGACTTTGTGGGCGGCCTCCATGTGCCAAAAATAGGCCACGGGCACTGCCGCGCCCAAAAATTAGCGCCCGAAGGTCCGGTTGCCAAAACCCCCCAGCGGAAAAATGGCCAAAAAACGGGTGGGCTATAGACTTGGTGGGGGGCGTGGGCGAAGTTCGTTCGCCGGACTCAGAATGGCCCGAGACTTTGCGAGCGGCCTCCGTGTGCCAAAAATAGGCCACGGGGACAGACACGCCCAAAAATTAGTGCCCGAGTGCCGGGGTGCCAAAACCCCCCAGCCGAAAAAATGCCAAAAAACGGGTGGGCTATAGCCTTGGTGGGGGGCGTGGGCGAATTTCGTCCGCCGGACTCGGAATGGCCCGAGACTTTGCGGGCGGCCTCCGTGTGCCAAAAATAGGCCACGGGCATAGCCGCGCTAAAAAATTAGCGCCCAATGGTCGGGGTGCCAAAACCCCCCAGCGGAAATATTGCCAAAAAACGTGTGGGCTATAGCCTTGGTGGGGGACGTGGGCGAAGGTCGTCCGCCGGACTAAGAATTGCCCGAGACTTTCCGGGCGGCCTCCGTGTGTCAAAAATAGGCCAGGGGCAAAACCGCGCCCAAAAATTAGCGACCGAAGGCCGGGGGTGCCAAAACCCCCCAGCGGAAAAATGGCCAAAAAACGAGTGGGCTATAGCCTTGGTGGGGGGCGTGGGCGAAGTTCGTCTGCCGGACTCGGAATGGCCCGAGACTTTGCGGGCGGCCTCCAAAAATGGCCGTGGCATAGCCGCTAAAAATTAGAGCCCGATGGTCGGGGTGCCAAAACCCCCCAGCGGAAAAATGGCCAAAAAACGAGTGGGCTATAGCCTTGGTGGGGGGCGTGGGCGAAGTTCGTCTGCCGGACTCGGAATGGCCCGAGACTTTGCGGGCGGCCTCCGTGTGCCAATAATAGGCCACTAGCACAGCCGCGCCCTAAAATTAGCACCCGAAGTTCGTGATGCCAAAACCCCCCAGCGGAAAAATGGCCAAAAAACAGATGGGCTATAGCCTTGGTGGGGGGCGTGGGCGAAGTTCGTCCTCCGGACTCAGAATGGCCCGAGAATTTGCGGACGGCCTCCGTGTGCCAAAAAATGGCCATGGGCATAGCCGCGCCCAAAAATTAGAGCCCGATGGTCGGGGTGCCAAAACCCCCCAGCGGAAAAATGGCCAAAAAACGAGTGGGCTATAGCCTTGGTGGGGGGCGTGGGCGAAGTTCGTCTGCCGGACTCGGAATGGCCCGAGACTTTGCGGGCGGCCTCCGTGTGCGAATAATAGGCCACTAGCACAGCCGCGCCCTAAAATTAGCGCCCGAAGTTCGTGATGCCAAAACCCCCCAGCGGAAAAATGGCAAAAAAACAGATGGGCTATAGCCTTGTGGGGGCGCGGTTCGGACTCGTAATGGCCCGAGAATTTGCGGACGGCCTCCGGTGCCAAAAATGGCCATGGGCATAGCAAAAATTAGAGCCCGATGGTCGGGTGCCAAAACCCCCAGCGGAAAATGGCCAAAAACGAGTGGGCTATAGCCTTGGTGGGGGCGTAAGTTCGTCCGCTGACTCGGAATGGCCCGAGACTTTGGGCGGCCTCCGTAGCCAATAATAGGCCACTAGCACAGCCGCTACTAAAATTAGCGCCCAAAGGTCGGGTGCCAAAACCCCAGCGGAAAAATGGCCAAAAAACGTGTGGGCTATAGCCTTGGTGGGGGGTGTGGGCGAAGTTCGTCCTCCGGTCTCAGAATGGCCCGAGACTTTACGGGCGGCCTCCGTGTGCCAAAAATAGGCCACGGGGACAGACGCGCCCAAAAATTAGCGCCCGAAGGCCGGGTTGCAAAAACCCCCCAGCGGAAGAATGGCCAAAAAACGAGTGGGCTATAGCCTTGGTGGGGGGCGAAGTTCGTCATTGACTAAGAATGGCCCGAGACTTTGCGGGCGGCCTCCGTGGTGCCAAAATGGGCCACTGGCACAGCCGCGCCTAAAATTAGTGCCCAAGGTCGGGTGCCAAAACCCACCAGCGGAAAAATGGCCAAAAAACGGGTGGGCTATAGCCTTGGTGGGGAGCGTGGGCGTTGGTCGTCCGCCGGACTCGGAATGGCCCGAGACTTTGTGGGTGGCCTCCGTGTGCCAAAAATAGGCCACGGGCAAAGCCGCACACAAAAATTAGCGCCCGAAGGTTGGGATGCCAAAACCCACCAGCGGAAAAATGGCGAAAAAACGGGTGGGCTATAGCCTTGGTGGGGGGCGTGGGCGAAGTTCGTCCTCCGGACTCAGAATGGCCCGAGACTTACCGGGCGGCCTCCGTGTGCCAAAAAATGGCCACGGGCATAACCGCGCCCAAAAAGTAGTGCCCGATGGTCGGGGTGCCAAAACCCCCCAGCGGAAAAATAGCCAATAAACGGGTGGGCTATAGCCTTGGTGGGGGGCGTGGGCGAAGTTCGTCCTCCGGACTCAGAATGGCCCGAGACTTTGCGGGCGGCCTCCGTGTGCCAAAAAATGGCCACGGGCATAGCCACGCCCAAAAATTAGCACCCGATGGTCGGGGTGCCAAAACCCCCCAGCGGAAAAATGGCCAAAATACATTTGGGCTATAGCCTTGGTGGGGGGTGTGGGCGAAGTTCGTCCTCCGGACTCAGAATGGCCCGAGACTTACCGGGCGGACTCCGTGAGCCAAAAATATGCCACTTAGCACAGCCGCCTAAAAATTAGCACCCGATGGTCGGGTGCCAAAACCCACCAGCGGAAAATGGCCAAAAACGGTGGGCTATAGCCTTGTGGGGGCGGCGAAGTTTGTCCGCAGGACTCGGAATGGCCCGAGACTTTGTGGGTGGCCTCTGTGTGCCAAAAATAGGCCACGGGCAAAGCCGCGCACAAAAATTAGCGCCCGAAGGTCGGGATGCCAAAACCCCCCAGCAGAAAAATGGCGAAAAAACGGGAGGGCTATAGCCTTGGTGGGGGGCGTGGGCGAAGTTCGTCCTCCGGACTCGGAATGGCCCGAGACTTTGGGGGCGGTGTCCGTGCACCAAAAATATGCCACGGGCAAAACCGCGCACAAAAATTAGCGCCCGAAGGTCGGGATGCCAAAACCCCCCAGCGGAAAAATGGCGAAAAAACGGGTGGGCTATAGCCTTGGTGGGGGCGTAAGTTCGTCCGGACTCGAATGGCCCTAGACTTTCCGGGCGGCCTCGTGCCAAAAATAGGCCACGGGCAAAGCCGCGACAAAAATTAGCGCCCAAGGTCGGGATGCCAAAACCCCCAGCGGAAAATGGTGAAAAACGGGTGGGCTATAGCCGTGGTGGGGGGCGTGGGCGAAGTTCGTCCTCCGGACTCAGAATGGCCTGAGACTTTCCGGGCGGCCTCCGTGTGCCAAAAATAGGCCACGGGCAAAGCCGCGCACAAAAATTAGCGCCCGAAGGTCGGGATGCCAAAACCCCCCAGCGGAAAAATGGCAAAAAAATGTGTGGGCTATAGCCTTGGTGGGGGGTGTGGGCGAAGTTCGTCCGCCGGACTCGGAATGGCCCGAGACTTTGCGGACGGCCTCCGTGTGTCAAAAATAGGCCACGGGCACAGCCACGCCCAAAAATTAGCGCCCGAAGGTCCTGGTGCCAAAACGCCCCAGCGGAATAATGGCCAAAAAACGAGTGGGCTATAGCCGTGGTGGGGGGCGTGGGCGAAGTTCGTCCGCCGGACTCAGAATGGCCCGAGACTTTGCGGGCGGCCTCCGTGTGCCAACAATAGGCCACGGGGACAGACGCGCCCAAAAATTAGCGCCCGAAGGCCGGGTTGCAAAAACCCCCCAGCGGAAAAATGGCCAAAAAACGAGTGGACTAAAGCCTTGGTGGGGGGGGTGGGCGAAGTTCGTCTTCCGGACTAAGAATGGCCCGAGACTTTGCGGGCGGCCTCCGTGTTCCAAATAAAGGCCACTGGCACAGCCGCGCCCAAAAATTAGCGCCCGAAGGTCGGGGTGCCAAAACCCACCAGCGGAAAAATGGCCAAAAAACGGGTGGGCTATAGCCTTGGTGGGGAGCGTGGGCGAAGTTCGTCCGCTGGACTCGGAATGGCCCGAGACTTTGTGGGTGGCCTCCGTGTGCCAAAAATAGGCCACGGGCAAAGCCGCGCACAAAAATTAGCGCCCGAAGGTCGGGATGCCAAAACCTCCCAGCGGAAAAATGGCGAAAAAACGGGTGGGCTATAGCCTTGGTGGGGGGCGTGGGCGACGTTCGTCCTCCGGACTCAGAATGGCCCGAGATTTACCGGGCGGCCTCCGTGTGCCAAAAAATGGCCACAGGCATAGGCGTACCCAAAAATTAGCGCCCGATGGTCGGGTTACCAAAACCCCCCAGCGGAAAAATGGTGAAAAAACGGGTGGGCTATAGCCTTGGTGGGGGGCGTGGGCGAAGTTCGTCCTCCGGACTCAGAATGGCCCGAGACTTTGCGGGCGGCCTCCGTGTGCCAAAAATTGGCCACGAGCAATACCACGCCCCAAAATTAGCGCCCGATGGTCAGGGCGCCAAAACCCCCCAGCGGAAAAATGGCCAAAAAACGTGTGGGCTATAGCCTTGCTTGGGGGTGTGGGCGAAGTTCGTCCGCCGGACTCGGAATGGCCCGAGACTTTGCTGGCGGCCTCCGTGCGTCAAAAATAGGCCACGGGCACAGCCACGCCCAAAAATTAGCGCCCGAAGGTCGGGGTGCCAAAACCCCCCAGCGGAAAAATGGCCAAAAAACGTGTGGGCTATAGCCTTTGTGGGGGGTGTGGGCGAAGTTCATCCGCCGGACTCGGAATGGCCCGAGACTTTGCTGGCGGCCTCCGTGCGCTAAAAATAGGCCAATGGATAAGCCGCATAAAAATTAGCGCCGAAGGTCGGGATGCCAAAACCCCCGCGAAAAAATGGCGAAAAACGGGTGGGCTATAGCCTTGGTGGGGGCGTATGGCTCCGGACTGAGAATGGCCTGAGACTTTGCGCGCGGCCTCCGTGGTGCAAAAATGGGCATCGGGCATAGCCGCCAAAAAATTAGCGCCCGATGGTCGGGTGCCAAAACCCTCAGTGGAAAATGGCCAAAAACGTGTGGCTATAGCCTTGTTGGGGGCGTGGCGGTTCGTCCTCCGGACTCAGAATGGCCCGAGACTTTGCGGGTGGCCTCTGTGTGCCAAAAATAGGCCACAGGAACAGCCGCCCCCAAAAATTAGCGCCCGAAGGTCCTGGTGCCAAAACGCCCCAGCGGAATAATGGCCAAAAAACGAGTGGGCTATAGCCTTGGTGGGGGGCGTGGGCGAAGTTCGTCTGCCGGACTAAGAATGGCCCGAGACTTTGCGGGCGGCCTCCGTGTGCCAAAAATAGGCCACTGGCACAGCCGCGGTTAAAAATTAGCGCCCGAAGGTCGGGGTGCCAAAACCCACCAGCGGAAAAATGGCCAAAAAACGGGTGGGCTATAGCCTTGGTGGGGAGCGGGGTTCGTCCATTGACTCGAATGGCCCGAGACTTTGTGGGTGGCCTCCGTGTGCAAAATAGGCCTCGGGCAAAGCCACAAAAATTAGCGCCCAAGGGCGGGATGCCAAAACCCCCAGCGGAAAATGGCGAAAAACGGTGGGCTATAGCCTTGGTGGGGGCGTGGTTCGTCCGGACTCAGAATGGCCCGAGACTCTACTGGCGGCCTCAGCAAAAAATGGCCACGGCATAGGCGCATCTAAAATTAGCGCCCGATGGTCGGGTTGCCAAAACCCCCAGCGGAAAAATGGCGAAAAACGGGTGGGCTATAGCCTGGTGGGGGGCGGTTTGTCCTCCGACCTGCATGGTCCGAGACTTTGCGGCGGCCTCGCAAAAATTGGCCACGGGCATAACCGCGCCAAAAATTAGCGCCCGATGGTCAGGTGCCAAAACCCCAGCGGAAAATGGCCAAAAACGTGTGGGCTATAGCCTTGTTGGGGGTGGGTGAAGTTCGTCCGCCGGACTCGGAATGGCCCGAGACTTTGGCGGCTCCGTGTGCCAAAATAGGCCACTGGCACAGCCGCGCTAAAATTAGCGCCCAAGGTCGGGGTGCCAAAACCCACCAGCGGAATAATGGCCAAAAAACGGGTGGGCTATAGCCTTGGTGGGGAGCGTGGGCGAAGTTCGTCCGTCGGACTCGGAATGGCCCGAGACTTTGTGGGTGGCCTCCGTGTGCAAAAAATAGGCCTCGGGCAAAGCCGCGCACAAAAATTAGCGCCCGAAGGGCGGGATGCCAAAACCCCCCAGCGGAAAAATGGCGAAAAAACGGGTGGGCTATAGCCTTGGTGGGGGGCGTGGGCGAAGTTCGTCCTCCGGACTCAGAATGGCCCGAGACTTACCGGGCGGCCTCAGTGTGCCAAAAAATGGCCACGGGCATAGGCGCACCCAAAAATTAGCGCCCGATGGTCGGGTTGCCAAAACCCCCCAGCGGAAAAATGGCGAAAAAACGGGTGGGCTATAGCCTTGGTGGGGGGCGTGGGCGAAGTTTGTCCTCCGGACCCAGAATGGTCCGAGACTTTGCGGGCGGCCTCCGTGTGCCAAAAATTGGCCACGGGCATAACCGCGCCCAAAAATTAGCGCCCGATGGTCAGGGTGCCAAAACCCCCCAGCGGAAAAATGGCCAAAAAACGTGTGGGCTATAGCCTTGTTGGGGGGTGTGGGTGAAGTTCGTCCGCCGGACTCGGAATGGCCCGAGACTTTGCGGGCGGCCTCCGTGTGTCAAAAATAGGCCACGGGCACAGCCACGCCCAAAAATTAGCGCCCGAAGGTCGGGGTGCCAAAACCCCCCAGCGGAAAAATGGCCAAAAAACGTGTGGGCTATAGCCTTGGTGGGGGGTGTGGGCGAAGTTCATCCGCCGGACTCGGAATGGCCCGAGACTTTGCTGGCGGCCTCCGTGCGCCAAAAATAGGCCACGGGATAAGCCGCGCATAAAAATTAGCGCCCGAGGGTCGGGATGCCAAAACCCCCCAGCGGAAAAATGGCAAAAAAACGGGTGGGCTATAGCCTTGGTGGGGGGCGTGGGCGAAGTTCCTCCTCCGGACTCAGAATGGCCTGAGACTTTGCGTGCGGCCTCCGTGTGCCAAAAAATGGCCACGGGCATAGCCGCGCCCAAAAATTAGCGCCCGATGGTCGGGGTGCCAAAACCCCCCAGCGGAAAAATGGCCAAAAAACGTGTGGGCTATAGCCTTGTTGGGGGGTGTGGGCGAAGTTCGCCCGCCGAACTCGGAGTGGCCCGAGACTTTGCGGGCGGCCTCAGTGTGCGAAAAATAGCCCACGGGAACAGCCGCCCCCAAAAATTAGCGCCCGAAGGTCCCGGTGCCAAAACCCCCCAGCGGAAAAATGGCCAAAAAATGAGTGGGCTATAGCCTTTGTGGGGAGCGTGGGCGAAGTTCGTCTGCCGGACTAAGAATGGCCCGAGACTTTGCGGGCAGCCTCCGTGCGCCAAAAATAGGCCACGGGGACAGACGCGTCCAAAAATTAGCGCCCGAAGGCCGGGTTGCCAAAACCCCCCAGCTGAAAAATGGCCAAAAAACGAGTGGGCTATACCCTTGGTGTGGGGCGTGGGCGAAGTTCGTCTGCCGGATTTGGAATGGCCCGAGACTTTGCGGGCGGCCTCCGTGTGCATAAAATAGGCCACTGGCACAGCCGCGCCCAAAAATTATCGCCCGGGTGCCAAAACCCACCAGCAGAAAAATGGCCAAAAACGGGTGGGCTATAGCCTTGTGGGGGCGTGGAGAAGTTCGTCCGGACTCGGAATGGCCCGAGACTTTGTGGGTGGCCTCCGTGTGCCAAAAATAGGCCACGGGATAATCCGCGCATAAAAATTAGCACCCGAAGGTCAGGATGCCAAAACCCCCCAGCGGAAAAATGGCGAAAAAACGGGTGGGCTATAGCCTTGGTGGGGCGTGAGAAGTTCGTCCTCCGGACTCGAATGGCCTGAGACTTTGCGTCGGCCTCCGTGTGCCAAAAATGGCCACGGGCATAGCCGCGCTTAAAAATTAGCGCCCGATGGTCGGGTGCCAAAACTCTAGCGGAAAATGGCCAAAAACGTGTGGGCTATAGCCTTGTTGGGGGTGTGGGCGTTCGTCCGCTGGACTCGAATGGTCCGAGACTTTACGGGTGGCCTCCGTGGTGCCAAAATAGGCCACGGAACAGCCGCCCAAAAATTAGCACCCGAAGGTCGGGTGCCAAAACCCCAGCGGAAAATGGCCAAAAACGAGTGGGCTATAGCCTTGGTGGGGGGCGTGGGCGAAGTTCGTCTGCCGGACTCTGAATGGCCCGAGACTTTGCAGGCGGCCTCCGTGTTCCAAAAATAGGCCACTGGCACAGCCGCGCCCAAAAATTAGCACCCGAAGGTCGTGGTGCCAAAACCCCCCAGCGGAAAAATGGCCAAAAAACGAGTGGGCTATAGCCTTGGTGGGGGGCGTGGGCGAAGTTCGTCTGCCGGACTCGGAATGGCCCGAGACTTTGCAGGCGACCTCCGTGTGCCAACAATAGGCCATGGCCACAGCCACGCCCAAAAATTAGCGCCCGATGGTCGGCGTGCCAAAACCCCCCAGCGGAAAAATGGCCAAAAAACGTGTGGGCTATAGCCTTGGTGGGGGGTGTGGGCGAAGTTCGTCCGCGGGACTCGGAATGGTCCGAGACTTTACGGGTGGCCTCCGTGTGCCAAAAATAGGCCACGGGAACAGCCGCCCCCAAAAATTAGCACCCGAAGGTCGTGGTGCCAAAACCCCCCAGCGGAAAAATGGCCAAAAAACGAGTGGGCTATAGCCTTGGTGGGGGGCGTGGGCGAAGTTCGTCTGCCGGACTCTGAATGGCCCGAGACTTTGCAGGCGGCCTCCGTGTTCCAAAAATAGGCCACTGGCACAGCCGCGCCCAAAAATTAGCGCCCGAAGGTCGGGGTGCCAAAACCCACCAGCGGAAAAATGGCCAAAAAACTGGTGGGCTATAGCCTTGGCGGGGGGCGTGGGCGAAGTTTGTCCGCCGGACTCGGAATGGCCCGAGACTTTGTGGGCGTCCTCCGTGTGCCAAAAATAGGCCACTGGCACAGCCGCGCCCAAAAATTAGCGCCCGAAGGTCGGGGTGCCAAAACCCACCCAGAGGCCAAAAATAGGGTGGGCTATAGCCTTGGTGGGGGGCGTGGGCGAAGTTCGTCCGCCGGACTCGGAATGGCCCGAGACTTTGCGGGCGGCCTCCGTGTGCCAAAAATAGGCCACGGACACAGTCGCGCCCAAAAATTAGCACCCGAAGGTCGGGATGCCAAAACCCCCCAGCGGAAAAATGGCGAAAAAACGGGTGGGCTATAGCCTTGGTGGGGGGCGTGGGCGAAGTTCGTCCTCCGGAATCAGAATGGCCTGAGACTTTGCGTGCGGCCTCCGTGTGCCAAAAAATGGCCACGGGCATAGCCGCGCCCAAAAATTAGCGCCCGATGGTCTGGGTGCCAAAACCCCCTAGCGGAAAAATGGCCAAAAAACGTGTGGGCTATAGCCTTGTTGGGGGGTGTGGGCGAAGTTCGTCCGCCGGACTGGGAATGGCCCGAGACTTTGCCGGCGTCCTCCGTGTGCCAAAAATAGGCCACGGGGACAGACGCGCCCAAAAATTAGCGCCCGAAGGCCGGGTTGCAAAAACCCCCCAGCGGAAAAATGGCCAAAAAATGAGTGGGCTATAGCCTTGGTGGGGGGCGTGGGCGAAGTTCGTCTGCCGGACTAAGAATGGCCCGAGACTTTGCGGGCGGCCTCCGTGTGCCAAAAATAGGCCACTGGCACAGCCGCGCCCTAAAATTAGCGCCCGAAGGTCGGGGTGCCAAAACCCACCAGCGGAAAAATGGCCAAAAAACGGGTGGGCTATAGCCTTGGTGGGGAGCGTGGGCGAAGTTCGTCCGCCGGACTCGGAATGGCACGAGACTTTGTGGGTGGCCTCCGAGTGCCAAAAATAGGCCACGGACAAAGCCACAAGACAAAAATTAGCTCCCGGTCGGGATGCCAAAGCCCCCAGCGGAAAAATGGCGAAAAATGGGGGCTATAGCCTTGGTGGGGGCGTGGCGGTTCGTCCTCCGGACTCAGAATGGCCCGAGACTTACCGGGCGGCCTCCGTGTGCCAAAAAATGGCCACGGGCATAGCCGCGCCCAAAAATTAGCGCCCGATGGTCGGGTTGCCAAAACCCCCCAGCGGAAAAATGGCGAAAAAACGGGTGGGTTATAGCCTTGGTGGGGGGCGTGGGCGAAGTTCGTCCGCCAGACTCGGAATGGGCCGAGACTTTGCGGGCGGCCTCCGTGTGCCAAAAATAGCCACGGGGACAGACGCGCCAAAAAATTAGCGCCCGATGGTCGGGGTGTCAAAACCCCCCAGCGGAAAAATGGCCAAAAAACGTGTGGGCTATAGCCTTGTTGGGGGGTGTGGGCGAAGTTCGTCCGCCAGACTCGGAATGGCCCGAGACTTTGCGGGCGGCCTCCGTGTGCCAAAAATAGGCCACGGGGACAGACGCGCCAAAAAATTAGCGCCCGAAGGCCGGGTTGAAAAAACCCCCCAGCGGAAAAATGGCCAAAAAACGAGTGGGCTATAGCCTTGGTGGGGGGTGTGGCCGAAGTTCGTCTGCCGGACTAAGAATGGCCCGAGACTTTGCGGGCGGCCTCCGTGTGCCAAAAATAGGCCACTGGCACAGCCGTGCCCAAAAATTAGCGCCCGAAGGTCGGGGTGCCAAAACCCACCAGCGGAAAAATGTCCAAAAAACGGGTGGGCTATAGCCTTGGTGGGGAGCGTGGGCGAAGTTCGTCCGCCGGACTCGGAATGGCACGAGACTTTGTGGGTGTCCTCCGTGTGCCAAAAATAGGCCACAGGCAAAGCCGCGAACAAAAATTAGCGCCCGAAGGTCGGGATGCCAAAACCCCCCAGCGGAAAAATGGCGAAAAAACGGGTGGGCTATAGCCTTGGTGGGGGGCGTGGGCGAAGTTCGTCCTCCGGACTCAGAATGGCCCGAGACTTTGCGGGCGGCCTCCTTGTGCCAAAAATTGGCCACGGGCAAAACCGCGCCCAAAAATTAGCGCCCGATGGTCGGGGTGCCAAAACCCCCCAGCGGAAAAATGGCCAAAAAACGTGTGGGCTATAGCCTTGTTGGGGGGTGTGGGCGAAGTTCGTCAGCCGGATTCGGAATGGCCCGAGACTTTACGGGCGGCCTCCGTGTGTCAAAAATAGGCCACGGGCACAGCCACGCATAAAAATTAGCGCCCGAAGGTCGGGATGCCAAAACCCCCCAGCGGAAAAATGGCGAAAAAACTTGTGGGCTATAGCCTTGGTGGGGGGTGTGGGCGAAGTTCGTCCGCCGGACTCGGAATGGCCCGAGACTTTGCGGGCGGCCTCCGTGTGCCAAAAATAGGCCACGGACAAAGCCGCGCACAAAAATTAGCGCCCGAAGGTCGGGATGCCAAAACCCCCCAGCGGAAAAATGGCGAAAAAACGGGTGGGCTATAGCCTTGGTGGGGGGCGTGGGCGAAGTTCGTCCTCCGGACTCAGAATGGCCCGAGACATACCGGGCGGCCTCCGTGTGCCAAAAAATGGCCACGGGCATAGCCGCGCCCAAAAATTAGCGCCCGATGGTCTGGGTGCCAAAACCCCCCAGCGGAAAAATGGCCAAAAAACGTGTGGACTATAGCCTTGGTGGGGGGTGTGGGCGAAGTTCGTCCGCCGGACTCGGAATGGCCCGAGATTTGCGGGCGGCCTCCGTGTGGCAAAAATAGGCCACGGGCACAGCCGCGCATAAAAATTAGTGCCCGAAGGTCGGGGTGCCAAAACCCACCAGCGGAAAAATGGGCAAAAAACGGGTGGGCTATAGCCTTGGTGGGGGGCGTAGGCAAAGTTCGTCCGCCGGACTCGGAATGGCCGGAGACTTTGTGGGTGGCCTCCGTGTGCCAAAAATAGGCCACGGGCAAAGCCGCGCAAAAAAATTTGCGCCCGAAAGTCGGGATACCAAAACCCCCCAGCGGAAAAATGGCCAAAAAACAGATGGGCTATAGCCTTGGTGGGGGGCGTGGGCGAAGTTCGTCCTCCGGACTCAAAATGGCCCGAGACTTTGCGGGCGGCCTCCGTGTGCCAAAAATAGGCCACGGGGACAGACGCGCCCAAAAATTAGAGCCCGAAGGCCGGGATGCCAAAACCCCCCAGCGGAAAAATGGCCAAAAAACGAGTGGGCTATATCCTTGGTGGGGGGCGTGGGCGAAGTTCGTCTGCCGGACTAAGAATGGCCCGAGACTTTGCGGGCGGCCTCCGTGTGCCAAAAATAGGCCACTGGCACAGCCGCGCCCAAAAATTAGAGCCCGAAGGTCGGGGTGCGAAAACCCACCAGCGGAAAAATGGCCAAAAAACGTGTGGGCTATAGCCTTGGTGGGGGGTGTGGGCGAAGTTCGTCCGCCGGACTCGGAATGGCCCGAGACTTTTTGGGTGGCCTCCATGTGCCAAAAATAGGCCACGGGCAAAGCCGCGCACAAAAATTAGCGACCGAAGGTCGGGGGTGCCAAAACCCCCCAGCGGAAAAATGGCCAAAAAACGAGTGGGCTATAGCGTTGGTGGGGGGCGTGGGCGAAGTTCGTCCGCGGGACTCGGAATGGTACGTGACTTTGCGGGTGTACTCCGTTTGCCAAAAATAGGCCACGGGCACAATCGCGCCCATAAATTAGCGCCCGAAGGTCGTGATGCCAAAACCCCCCAGCGGAAAAATGGCCAAAAAACATATGGGCTATAGCCTTGGTGGGGGGCGTGGGCGAAGTTCGTCCTCCGGACTCAGAATGGCCCGAGACTTTGCGGGCGGCCTCCGTGTGCCAAAAAATGTCCACGGGCATAGCCGCGCTAAAAAATTAGCGCCCGATGGTCGGGGTGCCAAAACCCCCCAGCGGAAAAATGGCCAAAATACGTGTGGGCTATAGCCTTGGTGGTGGGTGTGGGCGAAGTTCGTCCGCCGGACTCGGAATGGCCCGAGACTTTGCTGGCGGCCTCCGTGTGCCAAAAATAGGCCACGGGCATAGCCGCGCCCAAAAATTAGCACCCGGAAGTCGGGGTGCCAAAACCCCCCAGCGGAAAATGGCCAAAAACGGGTGGGCTATAGCCTTGGTGGGGGCGTGGCGAAGTTCGTCCGCCTGACTCTGAATGGCCCGAGACTTTGCGGGCGGCCTCCGTGTGCCAAAAATAGGCCACGGGGACAGACGCGCCCAAAAATTAGCGCCGGAAGGCTGGGTTGCCAAAACCCTCCAGCGGAAAAATGGCCAAAAAACGAGCGGGCTATAGCCTTGGTGGGGGGCGTGGGCGAAGTTCGTCTGCCGGACTCGGAATGGCCCGAGACTTTGCGGGCGGCCTCCGTGTGCCAATAATAGGCCACTGGCACAGCCGCGCCCAAAAATTAGCGCCCGAAGGTCGTGATGCCAAAACCCCCCAGCGAAAAAATGGCCAAAAAACAGATGGGCTATAGCCTTGGTGGGGGGCGTGGGCGAAGTTCGTCCTCCGGACTCAGAATGGCCCGAGACTTTGCGGGCGGCCTCCGTGTGCCAAAAAATGGCCACGGGCACAGCCGCGCTAAAAAATTAGCGCCCGAAGGTCGGGCGTACAAAACCCCAGCGAAAAATGGCCAAAAACATGTGGGCTATAGCCTTGGTGGGGTGTGGGCGGTTCGTCCGCCTGGACTCGGAATGGCCCGAGACTTTGGGGGCGGCCTCCGTGTGCCAAAAATTGGCCACGGGCACAGCCGCGCTAAAAAATTAGCGCCCGGATGTCGGGCTGCCAAAACCCCCCAGCGGAAAAATGGCCAAAAAACGTGTGGGCTATAGCCTTGGTGGGGGGTGTGGGCGAAGTTCGTCCGCCGGACTCCGAATGGCCCGAGACTTTGCTGGCGGTCTCCGTAGCCAAAATAGGCCACGGCACAGCTCGCAAAAATTAGCACCCGGAAGTCGGGTGCCAAAACCCCCCAGCGGAAAAATGGCGAAAAAACGGGTGGGCTATAGCCTTGGTGGGGGGCGTGGGCGAAGTTCGTCCGCCGGACTCGGAATGGCCCGAGATTTTGCGGGTGGCCTCCAGGTGCCAAAAATTGGCCACGGGCATAACCGCGCCCAAAAATTAGTGCCCGATGGTCGGGGTGCCAAAACCCACCAGCGGAAAAATTGCCAAAAAACGTGTGGGCTATAGCCTTGTGGGGCGTGGCAAGGTCGTCCGGACTAAGAATGGCCCGAGACTTTCCGGTAGCCTCCGTGGTGCCAAAAATAGGTCAGGGGCAAAACCGCGCCAAAAATTAGCGATCAAGGCCGGGGTGCCAAACCCCCAGCGGAAAATGGCCAAAAACGGGTGGGCTCTAGCCTTGGTGGGGGGCGTGGGCGAAGTTCGTCTGCCGGACTCGGAATGGCCAGAGACTTTGCGGGTGGCCTCCGTGTACCAATAATAGGCCACGGGGACATACGCGCCCAAAAATTAGCGTCCGAAGGTCGGGGTGCCAAAATCCACCAGCGGAAAAATGGCCAAAAAACGGGTGGGCTATAGCCTTGGTGGGGGGTGTGGGCGAAGTTCGTCCGCCGGACTCGGACTGGCCCGAGACTTTGCTGGCGGCCTCCGTGTGCCAAAAATAGGCCACGGGAAAAGCCGCGCACAAAAATTAGCACCCGAAGGTCGGGATGCCAAAACCCCCCAGCGGAAAAATGGCCAAAAAACGGGTGGGCTATAGCCTTGGTGGGGGGCGTGGCCGAAGTTCGTCCTCCGGACTCGGAATGGCCCGAGACATTGTGGGCGGCCTCCGTGTGCCAAAAATAGGCCACGAGCAAAGCCGCGCACAAAAATTAGTGCCCGAAGGTCGGGATGCCAAAACCCCCCAGCGGAAAAATGGCGAAAAAACGGGTGGGCTATAGCCTTGGCGGGGGGCGTGGGCGAAGTTCGTCCTCCGGACTCAGAATGGCCCGAGACTTTGCGGGCGGCCTCCGTGTGCCAAAAAATGGCCACGGGCATAGCCGCGCCCAAAAATTAGCGCCCGATGGTCGGGATGCCAAAACCCCCCAGCGGAAAAATGGCGAAAAAACGGGTGGGCTATAGCCTTGGTGGGGGGCGTCGGCGAAGTTCGTCCTCCGGACTCAGAATGGCCCGAGACTTTGCGGTCGGCCTCTGTGTGCCAAAAAATGGCCACGGGCATAGCCGCGCCCAAAAATTAGCGCCCGATGGTCGGGGTGCCAAAACCCCCCAGCGGAAAAATGGCCAAAAAACGTGTGGGCTATAGCCTTGTTGGGGGGTGTGGGCGAAGTTCGTCCGCCGGACTCGGAATGGCCCGAGACTTTGCGGGCGGCCTCCGTGTGCCAAAAATAGGCCACGGGCAAAGCCGCACACAAAAATTTGCGCCCGAAGGTCGGGATGCCAAAACCCCCCAGCGGAAAAATGGCGAACAAACGGGTGGGCTATAGCCTTGGTGGGGTGCGTGGGCGCAGTTCGTCCTCCGGACTCAGATGGCCCGAGACTTACCGGGCGGCCTCCGTGTGCCAAAAAATGGCCACGGGCATAGCCGCCCCCAAAAATTAGCGCCCGATGGTCGGGGTGCCAAAACCCCCCAGCGGAAAAATGGCCAAAAAATGTGTGGGCTATAGCCTTGGTGGGGGGTGTGGGCGAAGTTCGTCCGCCGGACTTGGAATGTCCCGAGACTTTGCGGGAGGCCTCCGTGTGCCAAAAATAGGCCATGGGCACAGCCGCACCCAAAAATTAGAGCCCGATGGTCGGGGTACCAAAACCCCCCAGCGGAAAAATGGCGAAAAAACGGGTGGGCTATAGACTTGGTGGGAGGCGTAGGCGAAGTTCGTCCGCCGGACTCGGAATGGCCGGAGACTTTGTGGGTGGCCTCCGTGTGCCAAACATAGGCCACGGGCAAAGCCACAAGACAAAAATTAGCGCCCGAAAGTCGGGATGCCAAAACCCCCCAGCGGAAAAATGGCCAAAAAACAGATGGGCTATAGACTTGGTGGGGGGCATAGGCGAAGTTCGTCCGCCGGACTCGGAATGGCCCGAGACTTTGTGGGTGGCCTCCGTGTGCCAAAAATAGGCCACGGGCAAAGCCGCGCACAAAAATTAGCGCCCGAAAGTCGGGATGCCAAAACCCCCCAGCGGAAAAATGGCCAAAAAACAGATGGGCTATAGCCTTGGTGGGGGGCGTGGGCGAAGTTCGTCCTCCGGACTCAGAATGGCCCGAGACTTTGCGGACGGCCTCCGTGTGCCAAAAATAGGCCACGGGGAGAGACGCGCCCAAAAATTAGCGCCCGAAGGCCGGGTTGCCAAAACCCCCCAGCGGAAAAATGGCCAAAAAACGAGTGGGCTATAGCCTTGGTGGGGGGCGTGGGCGAAGTTCGTCTGCCGGACTAAGAATGGCCCGAGACTTTGCGGGCGGCCTCCGTGTGCCAAAAATAGGCCACTGGCACAGCCGCGCCCAAAAATTAGAGCCCGAAGGTCGGGGTGCCAAAACCCACCAGCGGAAAAATGGCCAAAAAACGGGTGGGCTATAGCCTTGGTGGGGGGAGTGGGCGAAGTTCGTCCGCCGGACTCGGAATGGCCCGAGACTTTGTGGGTGGCCTCCGTGTGCCAAAAATAGGCCACGGGCAAAGCCGCGCACAAAAATTAGCGCCCGAAAGTCGGGATGCCAAAACCCCCCAGCGGAAAAATGGCCAAAAAACAGATGGGCTATCGACTTGGTGGGGGGCGTAGGCGAAGTTCGTCCGCCGGACTCGGAATGGCCTGAGACTTTGTGGGTGGCCTCCGTGTGCCAAAAATAGGCCACGGGCAAAGCCGCGCACAAAAATTAGCGCCCGAAGGTCGTGTTGCCAAAACCCCCCAGCGGAAAAATGGCGAAAAAACGGGAGGGCTATAGCCTTGCTGGGGGGCATGGGCGAAGTTCGTCCTCCGGACTCAGAATGGCCCGAGACTTTGCGGGCGGCCTCCGTGTGCCAAAAATAGGCCACGGGGAGAGACGCGCCCAAAAATTAGCGCCCGAAGGCCGGGTTGCCAAAACCCCCCAGCGGAAAAATGGCCAAAAAACGAGTGGGCTATAGCCTTGGTGGGGGGCGTGGGCGAAGTTCGTCTGCCGGACTAAGAATGGCCCGAGACTTTGCGGGCGGCCTCCGTGTGCCAAAAATAGGCCACTGGCACAGCCACGCCCAAAAATTAGAGCCCGAAGGTCGGGGTGCCAAAACCCACCAGCGGAAAAATGGCCAAAACACGGGTGGGCTATAGCCTTGGTGGGGGGCGTGGGCGAAGTTCGTCCGCCTGACTCGGAATGGCCCGAGACTTTGTGGGTGGCCTCCGTGTGCCAAAAATAGGCCACGGGCAAAGCCGCGCACAAAAATTAGCACCCGAAGGTCGTGTTGCCAAAACCCCCCAGCGGAAAAATGGCGAAAAAACGGGTGGGCTATAGCCTTGGTGGGGGGCATGGGCGAAGTTCGTCCTCCGGACTCAGAATGGCCCGAGACTTTGCGGGCGGCCTCCGTGTGCCAAAAAATGGCCACGGGCATAACCGCGCCCAAAAATTAGCACCCGATGGTCGGGGTGCCAAAACCCCCTAGCGGAAAAATGGCCAAAAAACGTGTGGGCTATAACCTTGGTGGGGGGTGTGGGCGAAGTTCATCCGCCGGACTCGGAATGGCCCGAGACATTGCTGGCGGCCTCCGTGCGCCAAAAATAGGCCACGGGCACAGCTGCGCCCAAAAATTAACGCCCGGAAGTCGGGGTGCCAAAACCCCCCAGCGGAAAAATGGCCAAAAACGAGTGGGCTATAGCCTTGGTGGGGGGCGTGGGTGAAGTTCCTCCGCCGGACTCGGAATGGCCCGAGACTTTGCGGGTGGCCTCCGTGTGCCAAATATTGGCCACAGTCCTAACCGCGCCCAAAAATTAGCGCCCGAAGGTGTGCCAAAACCCACCAGCGGAAAAATGGCCCAAAAACGGGTGGGCTATAGCCTTGGTGGGGGGCGTAGGCGAAGTTCGTCCGCCGGGCTCGGAATGGCCCAAGACTTTGTGGGTGGCCTCCGTGTGCCAAAAATTGGCCACGGGCAAAGCCGCGCAGAAAAATTAGCGCCCGAAAGTCGGGATGCCAAAACCCCCCAGCGGAAAAATGGCGAAAAAACGTTTGGGCTATAGCCTTGGTGGGGGCGTTGGCGAAGTTCGTCCTCCGGTCTCAGAATGGCCCGAGACTTTGCGGGCGGCCTCCGTGTGCCAAAAAATGGCCACGGGCATAGCCGCGCCCAAAAATTAGCGCCCGAAGGTCGGGATGCCAAAACCCCCCAGCGGAAAAATGGCGAAAAAACGTTTGGGCTATAGCCTTGGTGGGGGGCGTGGGCGAAGTTCGTCCTCCGGACTCAGAATGGCCCGAGACTTTGCGGGCAGCCTCCGTGTGCCAAAAAATGGCCACGGGCATAGCCGCGCCCAAAAATTAGCGCCCGATGGTCGGGATGCCAAAACCCCCCAGCGGAAAAATAGCGAAAAAACGAGTGGGCTATAGCCTTGGTGGGGGGCGTGGGCGAAGTTCATCCTCCGGACTCAGAATGGCCCGAGACTTACTGGGCGGCCTCCGTGTGCCAAAAAATGGCCACGGGCATAGCCGCGCCAAAAAATTAGCG
Source organism: Citrus mangshanensis (assembly GCA_030449895.1). Classification (NCBI taxonomy): domain Eukaryota; kingdom Viridiplantae; phylum Streptophyta; class Magnoliopsida; order Sapindales; family Rutaceae; genus Citrus; species Citrus mangshanensis. The sequence continues at coordinate 150,812 of JASUUJ010000180.1, forward strand.
CCCGATGGTCGGGGTGCCAAAACCCCCCAGCGGAAAAATGGCCAAAAAACGGGTGGGCTATAGCCATGGTGGGGGGCGTGGGCGAAGTTCGTCCGCCGGACTCAGATGGCCCAAGACTTACCGGGCGGCCTCCGTGTGCCAAAAATAGGCCACGGGCAAAGCCGCGCACAAAAATTAGCGCCCGAAGGTCGGGATGCCAAAACCCCCCAGAAGAAAAATGGCCAAAAAACGGGTGGGCTATAGCCTTGGTGGGGGGCGCGGCCGAAGTTCGTCCTCCGGACTCGGAATGGCCCGAGACTTTGTGGGCGGCCTCCGTGTGCCAAAAATAGGATACGGGCAAAGCCGCGCACAAAAATTAGCGCCCGAAGGTCGGGATGCCAAAACCCCCCAGCGGAAAAATGGCGAACAAACGGGTGGGCTATAGCCTTGGTGGGGGGGGTAGGCGAAGTTCGTCCGCCGGACTCGGAATGGCCCAAGACTTTGTGGGTGGCCTCCGTGTGCTAAAAATTGGCCACGGGAAAAGCCGCGCACAAAAATTAGCGCCCGATGGTCGGGGTACCAAAACCCCCCAGCGGAAAAATGGCGAAAAAACGGGTGAGCTATAGACTTGGTGGGGGGCGTAGGCGAAGTTCGTCCGCCGGACTCGGAATGGCCCGAGACTTTGTGGGTGGCCTCCCAGTGCCAAAAATAGGCCACGGGCAAAGCCGCGCACAAAAATTAGCGCCCGAAAGTTGGGATGCCAAACCCCCCCAGCGGAAAAAGTGCCAAAAAACAGATGGGCTATAGCCTTGGTGGGGGGCGTGGGCGAAGTTCGTCCTCCGGACTCAGAATGGCCCGAGACATTGCGGGCGGCCTCCGTGTGCCAAAATATGGCCACGGGCATAGCCGCGCCCAAAAATTAGCGCCCGATGGTCGGGATGCCAAAACCCCCCAGCGGAAAAATAGCGAAAAAACGAGTGGGCTATAGCCTTGGTGGGGGGCGTGGGCGAAGTTCATCCTCCGGACTCAGAATGGCCCGAGACTTACCGGGCGGCCTCCGTGTGCCAAAAAATGGCCACGGGCATAGCCGCGCCAAAAAATTAGCGCCCGATGGTCGGGGTGCCAAAACCCACCAGCGGAAAAATGGCCAAAAAACGGGTGGGCTATAGCCTTGGTGGGGGGCTGTTCGTCCGCCGGACTCGAATGGCCCGAGACTTTGTGGGTGGCCTCCGTGTGCCAAAAATAGGCCACGGGTAAAGCCACAAGACAAAAATTAGCGCCCAAGGTCGGGATGCCAAAACCCCCAGCGGAAAATGGCGAAAAACGGGTGGGCTATAGCCTGGGTGGGGTGCGTCGCCGAAGTTCGTCCTCCGGACTCAGAATGGCCCGAGACATTGCGGGCGGCCTCCGTGTGCCAAAAATAGGCCACGGGGACAGACGCGCCGAAAAATTAGTGCCCGAAGGCCGGGCTACCAAAACCCCCCAGCGGAAAAATGGCCAAAAAACGGGTGGGCTATAGCCTTGGTGGGGGGCGTGGGCGAAGTTCGTCCGCCGGACTCAGAATGGCCCGAGACTTACCGGTCGGCCTCCGTGTGCCAAAAATAGGCCACGAGCACAGCCGCGCCAAAAAATTAGCGCCCGATGGTCGGGGTGCCAAAACCCACCTGCGGAAAAATGGCCAAAAAACGGGTGGGCTATAGCCTTGGTGGGGGGCGTGGGCCAAGTTCGTCCGCCGGACTCGGAATGGCCCGAGACTTTGTGGGTGGCCTCCGTGTGCCAAAAATAGGCCACGGGTAAAGCCAAGACAAAAATTAGCGCCCAAGGTCGGGATGCCAAAACCCCAGCGGAAAATGGCGAAAACGGGTGGGCTATAGCCTTGGTGGGGGCGGGCGAAGTTCGTCCCTCCGACTCAGAATGGCCCGAGACTTTGCGGGCGGCCTCCGTGTGCCAAAAATAGGCCACGTGGACAGACGCGCCGAAAAATTAGTGCCCGAAGGCCGGGGTGCCAAAACCCCCCAGCGGAAAAATGGCCAAAAAACGCGTGGGCTATAGCCTTGGTGGGGGGTGTGGGCGAAGTTCGTCCTCCGGTCTCAGAATGGCCCGAGACTTTGCGGTCGGCCTCCTGGTGCCAAAATAGGCCACGGGCACAGCCGCTTAAAAATTAGCGACCGAAGGTCGGGTGCCCAAACCCCGAGCGGAAAATGGCCAAAAAAAGGTGGGCTATAGCCTTGGTGGGGGCGTGGCGGTTCGTCCGCTGGACTCGGAATGGTAAGCGACTTTGCGGGTGGACTCCGCTTGCCAAAATAGGCCACGGCACAGCCGCCCCAAAAATTAGCGCCCGAAGTCCGTGCTGCCAAAACCCCCCAGCGGAAAAATGTCCAAAAAGCATATGGGCTATAGCCTTGGTGGGGGGCGTGGGCGAAGTTCGTCCTCCGGACTCAGAATGGCCCGAGACTTTACGGGCGGCCTCCGTGTGCCAAAAAATGGCCACGGGCATAGCCATGCTAAAAAATTAGCGCCCGATGGTCGGGGTGCCAAAACCCCCCAGCGGAAAAATGGCCAAAAAACGTGTGGGCTATAGCCTTGGTGGGGGGTGTGGGCGAAGTTCGTCCTCCGGACTCAGAATGGCCCGAGACTTTGATGGCGGCCTCCATGTGCCAAAAATAGGCCACGGGCACAGCCGCGCCCAAAAATTAGCGCCCGGAAGGCCGGGCTACCAAAACCCCCCAGCGGAAAAATGGCCAAAAAACGGGTGGGCTATAGCCTTGGTGGGGGGCGTGGGCGAAGTTCGTCCGCCGGACTCAGAATGGCCCGAGACTTTGCGGGCGGCCTCCGTGTGCCAAAAATAGGCCACGGGCACAGCCGCGCCCAAAAATTAGCGACCGAAGGTCGGGGTGCCCAAACCCCCCGAGCGGAAAAATGGCCAAAAAAAAGGTGGGCTATAGCCTTGGTGGGGGGCGTGGGCGAAGTTCGTCCGCGGGACTCGGAATGGTAAGCGACTTTGCGGGTGGACTCCGTTTGCCAAAAATAGGCCACGGGCACAGCCGCGCCCAAAAATTAGCGCCCGAAGATCGTGATGCCAAAACCCCCCAGCGGAAAAATGTCCAAAAAGCATATGGGCTATAGCCTTGGTGGGGGGCGTGGGCGAAGTTCGTCCTCCGGACTCAGAATGGTCCGAGACTTTACGGGCGGCCTCCGTGTGCCAAAAAATGGCCACGGGCATAGCCATGCTAAAAAATTAGCGCCCGATGGTCGGGGTGCCAAAACCCCCCAGCGGAAAAATGGCCAAAAAACGTGTGGGCTATAGCCTTGGTGGGGGGTGTGGGCGAAGTTCGTCCTCCGGACTCAGAATGGCCCGAGACTTACCGGTCGGCCTCCGTGTGCCAAAAATAGGCCACGAGCACAGCCGCGCCAAAAAATTAGCGCCCGATGGTCGGGGTGCCAAAACCCACCAGCGGAAAAATGGCCAAAAAACGGGTGGGCTATAGCCTTGGTGGGGGGCGTGGGCCAAGTTCGTCCGCCGGACTCGGAATGGCCCGAGACTTTGTGGGCGGCCTCCGTGTGCCAAAAATAGGCCACGGGTAAAGCCGCGCACAAAAATTAGCGCCCGGAAGGCCGGGCTACCAAAACCCCCCAGCGGAAAAATGGCCAAAAAACGTTTGGGCTATAGCCTTGGTGGGGGGTGTGGGCGAAGTTCGTCCGCCGGACTCGGAATGGCCCGAGACTTTGATGGCGGCCTCCATGTGCCAAAAATAGGCCACGGGCACAGCCGCGCCCAAAAATTAGCGCCCGGAAGTCGGGGTGCCAAAACCCCCCAGCGGAAAAATGGCGAAAAAACGGGTGGGCTATAGCCTTGGTGGGGGGCGTGGGCGAAGTTCGTCCGCCGGACTCAGAATGGCCCGAGACTTTGGGGGCGGCCTCCGTGTGCCAAAAATAGGCCACGGGGACAGACGCGCCCAAAAATTAGCGCCCGAAGGCTGGGTTGCCAAAACCCCCCAGCGGAAAAATGGCCAAAAAACGAGGGGGCTATAGCCTTGGTGGGGGGCGTGGGCGAAGTTCGTCTGCCGGACTTGGAATGGCCCGAGACTTTGCGGGCAGCCTCCGTGTGCAATTAATAGGCCACTGGCACAGCCGCGCCCTAAAATTAGCTCCCGAAGGTCGGGGTGCCAAAACCCCCCAGCGGAAAAATGGCCAAAAAACGCGTGGGCTATAGCCTTGGTGGGGGGCGTGGGCGAAGTTCGTCCGCCGGACTCAGAATGGCCCGAGACTTTGCGGGCAGCCTCCGTGTGCAATTAATAGGCCACTGGCACAGCCGCGCCCTAAAATTAGCTCCCGAAGGTCGGGGTGCCAAAACGCCCCAGCGGAATAATGGCCAAAAAACGAGTGGGCTATAGCCTTGGTGGGGGGCGTGGGCGAAGTTCGTCTGCCGGACTAAGAATGGCCCGAGACTTTGCGGGCGGCCTCCGTGTGCCAAAAATAGGCCACTGGCACAGCCGCGCCCAAAAATTAGCACCCGAAGGTCGGGGTGCCAAAACCAACCAGCGGAAAAATGGCCAAAAAACGGGTGGGCTATAGCCTTGGTGGGGAGCGTGGGCGAAGTTCGTCCGCCGGACTCGGAATGGCCCGAGACTTTGTGGGTGGCCTCCGTGTGCCAAAAATAGGCCACGGGAAAAGCCGTACACAAAAATTAGCGCCCGAAGGTCGGGATGCCAAAACCCCCCAGCGGAAAAATGGCGAAAAAACGGGTGGGCTATAGCCTTGGTGGGGGGCGTGGGCGAAGTTCGTCCTCCGGACTCAGAATGGCCCGAGACTTTGCGGGCGGCCTCCGTGTGCCAAAAATAGGCCACGGGGACAGACGCGCCGAAAAATTAGTGCCCGAAGGCCGGGCTACCAAAACCCCCCGAGCGGAAAAATGGCTAAAAACGGTGGGCTATAGCCTTGGTGGGGCGTGGCGGTTCGTCCGCCGGACTCAGAATGGCCCGAGACTTATGCGCGGCCTCCGTGGTGCCAAAATAGGCCACGGGCACAGCCGCTAAAAATTAGCGATCAAGGTCGGGTGCCAAAACCCCGAGCGGAAAATGGCCAAAAAAGGTGGGCTATAGCCTTGGTGGGGGCGTGGCGAAGTTCGTCCGCTGGACTCGGAATGGTACGCGACTTTGGGTGGACTCCGCTTGCAAAATAGGCCACGGCACAGCCGCGCCCAAAAATTAGCGCCCAAGGTCGTGGATGCCAAAACCCCCAGCGGAAAAATGTCCAAAAGCATATGGGCTATAGCCTTGTGGGGGCGTGGCGGTTCGTCCGGACTCAGAATGGCCCGAGACTTTACGGGCGGCCTCCGTGTGCCAAAAAATGGCCACGGGCATAGCCATGCTAAAAAATTAGCGCCCGATGGTCGGGGTGCCAAAACCCCCCAGCGGAAAAATGGCCAAAAAACGTGTGGGCTATAGCCTTGGTGGGGGGTGTGGGCGAAGTTCGTCCGCCGGACTCGGAATGGCCCGAGACTTTGATGGCGGCCTCCATGTGCCAAAAATAGGCCACGGGCACAGCCGCGCCCAAAAATTAGCGCCCGGAAGTCGGGGTGCCAAAACCCCCCAGCGGAAAAATGGCGAAAAAACGGGTGGGCTATAGCCTTGGTGGGGGGCGTGGGCGAAGTTCGTCCGCCGGACTCAGAATGGCCCGAGACTTTGTGGGCGGCCTCCGTGTGCCAAAAATAGGCCACGGGTAAAGCCGCGCACAAAAATTAGCGCCCGAAGGTCGGGATGCCAAAACCCCCCAGCGGAAAAATGGCGAAAAAACGGGTGGGCTATAGCCTTGGTGGGGGGCGTGGGCGAAGTTCGTCCTCCGGACTCAGAATGGCCCGAGACTTTGCGGGCGGCCTCCGTGTGCCAAAAATAGGCCACGGGGACAGACGCGCCGAAAAATTAGTGCCCGAAGGCCGGGCTACCAAAACCCCCCAGCGGAAAAATGGCCAAAAAACGGGTGGGCTATAGCCTTGGTGGGGGGCGTGGGCGAAGTTCGTCCGCCGGACTCAGAATGGCCCGAGACTTTGCGGGCGGCCTCCGTGTGCCATAGGCCACGGGCACAGCCAAAAAATTAGCTGATCAAGGTCGGGCGCCAAAACCCCCCGAGCGGAAAAATGGCCAAAAAAAAGGTGGGCTATAGCCTTGGTGGGGGGCGTGGGCGAAGTTCGTCCGCGGGACTCGGAATGGTACGCGACTTTGCGGGTGGACTCCGTTTGCCAAAAATAGGCCACGGGCACAGCCGCGCCCAAAAATTAGCGCCCGAAGGTCGTGATGCCAAAACCCCCCAGCGGAAAAATGTCCAAAAAGCATATGGGCTATAGCCTTGGTGGGGGGCGTGGGCGAAGTTCGTCCTCCGGACTCAGAAAGGCCCGAGACTTTACGGGCGGCCTCCGTGTGCCAAAAAATGGCCACGGGCATAGCCATGCTAAAAAATTAGCGCCCGATGGTCGGGGTGCCAAAACCCCCCAGCGTAAAATGGGACAAAAAACTGGTGGGATATAGCCTTGGTGGGGGGTGTGGGCGAAGTTCGTCCTCCGGACTCAGAATGGCCCGAGACTTACCGGTCGGCCTCCGTGTGCCAAAAATAGGCCACGAGCACAGCCGCGCCAAAAAATTAGCGCCCGATGGTCGGGGTGCCAAAACCCACCAGCGGAAAAATGGCCAAAAAACGGGTGGGCTATAGCCTTGGTGGGGGGCGTGGGCCAAGTTCGTCCGCCGGACTCGGAATGGCCCGAGACTTTGTGGGTGGCCTCCGTGTGCCAAAAATAGGCCACGGGTAAAGCCGCGCACAAAAATTAGCGCCCGAAGGTCGGGATGCCAAAACCCCCCAGCGGAAAAATGGCGAAAAAACGGGTGGGCTATAGCCTTGGTGGGGGGCGTGGGCGAAGTTCGTCCTCCGGACTCAGAATGGCCCGAGACTTTGCGGGCGGCCTCCGTGTGCCAAAAATAGGCCACGGGGACAGACGCGCCGAAAAATTAGTGCCCGAAGGCCGGGCTACCAAAACCCCCCAGCGGAAAAATGGCCAAAAAACGGGTGGGCTATAGCCTTGGTGGGGGGCGTGGGCGAAGTTCGTCCGCCGGACTCAGAATGGCCCGAGACTTTGCGGGCGGCCTCCGTGTGCCAAAAATAGGCCACGGGCACAGCCGCGCCCAAAAATTAGCGACCGAAGGTCGGGGTGCCAAAACCCCCCGAGCGGAAAAATGGCCAAAAAAAAGGTGGGCTATAGCCTTGGTGGGGGGCGTGGGCGAAGTTCGTCCGCGGGACTCGGAATGGTACGCGACTTTGCGGGTGGACTCCGTTTGCCAAAAATAGGCCACGGGCACAGCCGCGCCCAAAAATTAGCGCCCGAAGGTCGTGATGCCAAAACCCCCCAGCGGAAAAATGTCCAAAAAGCATATGGGCTATAGCCTTGGTGGGGGGCGTGGGCGAAGTTCGTCCTCCGGACTCAGAATGGCCCGAGACTTTACGGGCGGCCTCCGTGTGCCAAAAAATGGCCACGGGCATAGCCATGCTAAAAAATTAGCGCCCGATGGTCGGGGTGCCAAAACCCCCCAGCGGAAAAATGGCCAAAAAACGTGTGGGCTATAGCCTTGGTGGGGGGTGTGGGCGAAGTTCGTCCGCCGGACTCGGAATGGCCCGAGACTTTGATGGCGGCCTCCGTGTGCCAAAAATAGGCCACGGGCACAGCCGCGCCCTAACTTCAGCGCCCTGAAGTCGGGGTGCCAAAACCCCCCAGCGGAAAAATGGCGAAAAAACGGGTGGGCTATAGCCTTGGTGGGGGGCGTGGCGAAGTCCGCCTCGGACACTGCAATGGCCCGAGATTTGTGGGCGGCCTCCGTGTGCCAAAAATAGGCCACGGGCACAGCCGCACCCAAAAATTAGCTGGAAGTCGGGTGCCAAAACCCCCAGCGGAAAATGGCCAAAAACGGGTGGGCTATAGCCTTGGTGGGGGGCGTGGGCGAAGTTCGTCCGCCGGACTCGGAATGGCCCGAGACTTTGCGGGTGGCCTCCGTGCGCCAAAAATTGGCCACGGGCATAACCGCGCCCAAAAATTAGCGCCCGATGGTCGGGGTGCCAAAACCCCCCAGCGGAAAAATTGCCAAAAAACGTGTGGGCTATAGCCTTTGTGGGGGGCGTGGGCGAAGGTCGTCCGCCGGACTAAGAATGGCCCGAGACATTCCGGGCGGCCTCCGTGTGCCAAAAATAGGCCAGGGGCAAAACCGCGCCCAAAAATTAGCGACCGAAGGCCGGAGGTGCCAAAACCCCCCAGCGGAAAAATGGCCAAAAAACGGGTGGGCTATAGCCTTGGTGGGGGGCGTGGGCGAAGTTCGTCCGCCGGACTCAGAATGGCCCGAGACTTTGCGGGCGGCCTCCGTGTGCCAAAAATAGGCCACGGGTACAGACGCGCCCAAAAATTAGCGCCCAAAGGCTGGGTTGCCAAAACCCCCCATCGGAAAAATGGCCAAAAAACGAGTGGGCTATAGCCTTGGTGGGGGGCGTGGGCGAAGTTCGTCCTCCGGACTCAGAATGGCCCGAGACTTTGTGGGCGGCCTCCGTGTGCCAAAAATAGGCCACGGGGACAGACGCGCCCAAAAATTAGCGCCCGAAGGCTGGGTTGCCAAAACCCCCCAGCGGAAAAATGGCCAAAAAACGAGGGGGCTATAGCCTTGGTGGGGGGCGTGGGCGAAGTTCGTCTGCCGGACTTGGAATGGCCCGAGACTTTGCGGGCAGCCTCCGTGTGCAATTAATAGGCCACTGGCACAGCCGCGCCCTAAAATTAGCTCCCGAAGGTCGGGGTGCCAAAACCCCCCAGCGGAAAAATGGCCAAAAAACGCGTGGGCTATAGCCTTGGTGGGGGGTGTGGGCGAAGTTCGTCCTCCGGTCTCAGAATGGCCCGAGACTTTACGGGCGGCCTCCGTGTGCCAAAAATAGGCCACGGGGACAGACGCGCCCAAAAATTAGTGCCCGAAGGCTGGGTTGCAAAAACCCCCCAGCGGAAAAATGGCCAAAAAACGAGTGGGCTATAGCCTTGGTGGGGGGCGTGGGCGAAGTACGTCTGCCGGACTAAGAATGGCCCGAGACTTTGCGGGCGGCCTCCGTGTGCCAAAAATAGGCCACTGGCACAGCCGCGCCCAAAAATTAGCACCCGAAGGTCGGGGTGCCAAAACCAACCAGCGGAAAAATGGCCAAAAAACGGGTGGGCTATAGCCTTGGTGGGGAGCGTGGGCGAAGTTCGTCCGCCGGACTCGGAATGGCCCGAGACTTTGTGGGTGGCCTCCGTGTGCCAAAAATAGGCCACGGGCAAAGCCGCACACAAAAATTAGCGCCCGAAGGTCGGGATGCAAAAACCCCCCAGCGGAAAAATGGCGAAAAAACGGGTGGGCTATAGCCTTGGTGGGGGGCGTGGGCGAAGTTTGTCCTCCGGACTCAGAATGGCCCGAGACTTACCGGGCGGCCTCCGTGTGAAAAAAAATGGCCACGGGCATAGCCGCGCCCAGAAATTAGCGCCCGATGGTCGGGTTGCCAAAACCCCCCAGCGGAAAAATGGCGAAAAAACGGGTGGGCTATAGCCTTGGTGGGGGGCGTGGGCGAAGTGCGTCCTCCGGACTCAGAATGGCCCGAGACTTTGCGGGCGGCCTCCGTGTGCCAAAAATAGGCCACGGGTACAGACGCGCCCAAAAATTAGCGCCCAAAGGCTGGGTTGCCAAAACCCCCCATCGGAAAAATGGCCAAAAAACGAGTGGGCTATAGCCTTGGTGGGGGGCGTGGGCGAAGTTCGTCCTCCGGACTCAGAATGGCCCGAGACATTGTGGGCGGCCTCCGTGTGCCAAAAATAGGCCACGGCAAAGCCGCACACAAAAATTAGCGCCCGAAGGTGGGGATGCAAACCCCCAGCGAAAAATGGCGAAAACGGGTGGGCTATAGCCTGGTGGGGGCGTGGCGAAGTTTGTCCTCCGGACTCAAATGGCCCGAGACTTCACCGGCGGCCTCCGTGTGAAAAAATGGCCACGGCATAGCCGCTACCAGAAATTAGCTACCGATGGTCGGGTTGCCAAAACTCCCAGCGGAAAAATGGCGAAAAAACGGGTGGCTATAGCCTTGGTGGGGGCGTGGATGGCGCGTCCTCCGGACTCAGAATGGCCCGAGACTTTGCGGGCGGCCTCCGTGTGCCAAAAATAGGCCACTGGCACAGCCGCGCCCAAAAATTAGCACCCAAATGTCGGGGTGCCAAAACCCACCAGCGGAAAAATGGCCAAAAAACGGGTGGGCTATAGCCTTGGTGGGGAGCGTGGGCGAAGTTCGTCCGCCAGACTCGGAATGGCCCGAGACTTTGTGGGTGGCCTCCGTGTGCCAATAATAGGCCACGGGCAAAGCCGCGCACAAAAATTAGCACCCGAAGGTCGGGATGCCAAAACCCCCCAGCGGAAAAATGGCCAAAAAACGGGTGGGCTATAGCCTTGGTGGGGAGCGTGGGCGAAGTTCGTCCGCCGGACTCGGAATGGCCCGAGACTTTGTGGGTGGCCTCCGTTTGTCAAAAATAGGCCAAAGGCAAAGCCGCACAAAAAAATTAGCGCCCGAAGGTCGGGATGCCAAAACCCCCCAGCGGAAAAATGGCCAAAAAACGGGTGGGCTATAGCCTTGGTGGGGGGCGCGGGCGAAGTTTGTCCGCGGGACTCGGAATGGTCCGAGACTTTGCGGGTGGCCTCCGTGCCAAAATAGGCCACGGAACAGCCGCCCAAAAATTAGCGCTCAAGGTCGTGGTGCCAAAACCCCCAGCGGAAAATGGGAAAAAACGGGTGGGCTATAGCCTTGGTCGCTCGCAAGGGCGAAGTTCGTCCGCCGGACTCAGAATGGCCCGAGACTTTGCGGGCGGCCTCCGTGTGCCAAAAATAGGCCACGGGGACAGACGCGCCCAAAAATTAGCGCCCGAAGGCTGGGTTGCCAAAACCCCCCAGCGGAAAAATGGCCAAAAAACGAGTGGGCTATAGGCTTGGTGGGGGGCGTGGGCGAAGTTCGTCTGCCGGACTCGGAATGGCCCGAGACTTTGCGGGCGGCCTCCGTGTGCCAATAATAGGCCACGGGCAAAGCCGCGCACAAAAATTAGCACCCGAAGGTCGGGATGCCAAAACCCCCCAGCGGAAAAATGGCCAAAAAACGGGTGGGCTATAGCCTTGGTGGGGGGCGTGGGCGAAGTTCGTTCGCCGGACTCGGAATGGCCCGAGACTTTGCGGGCGGCCTCCGTGTGCCAAAAATAGATCACGGGCACAGCCGCGCCCAAAAATTAGCACCCGAAGGTCGGGATGCCAAAACCCCCCAGCGGAAAAATGGCGAAAAAACGGGTGGGCTATAGCCTTGGTGGGGGGCGTGGGCGAAGTTCGTCCTCCGGACTCAGAATGGCCCGAGACTTTGCGGGCGGCCTCCGTGTGCCAAAAAATGGCCACGGGCATGGCCGCGCCCAAAAATTAGCGCCCGAAGGTCGGGATGCCAAAACCCCCCAGCGGAAAAATAGCCAAAACACGGGTGGGCTATAGCCTTGGTGGGGAGCGTGGGCGAAGTTCGTCCGCCGGACTCGGAATGGCCTGAGACTTTGTGGGTGGCCTCCGTGTGCCAAAAATAGGCTACGGGCAAAGCCGCGCACAAAAATTAGCGCCCGAAGGTCGGGATGGCAAAACCCCCCAGCGGAAAAATGGCGAAAAAACGGGTGGGCTATAGCCTTGGTGGGGGGCGTGGGCGAAGTTCGTCCTCCGGACTCAGAATGGCCCGAGACTTACCGGGCGGCCTCCGTGTGCCAAAAAATGGCCACGGGCATAGCCGCGCCCAAAAATTAGCGCCCGATGGTCGGGTTGCCAAAACCCCCCAGCGGAAAAATGGCGAAAAAACGGGTGGGCTATAGCCTTGGTGGGGGGCGTGGGCGAAGTTCGTCCTCCGGACTCAGAATGGCCCGAGACTTTGCGGGCGGCCTCCGTGTGCCAAAAATTGGCCACGGGTATAACCGCGCCAAAAATTAGCGCCCGATGGTCGGGGTGCCAAAACCCCCCAGCGGAAAAATGACCAAAAAACGTGTGGGCTATAACCTTGTTGGGGGGTGTGGGCGAAGTTCTTCCGCCGGACTCGGAATGGCCCGAGACTTTGCGGGCGGCCTCCGTGTGTCAAAAATAGGCCACGGGCACAGCCATGCCAAAAAATTAGCACCCGAAGGTCGGGATACAAAACCCCCCAGCGGAAAAATGGCGAAACAACGGGTGGGCTATAGCCTTGGTGGGGGGCGTGGGCGAAGTTCGTCCTCCGGACTCAGAATGGCCCGAGACTTTGCGGGCGGCCTCCGTGTGCCAAAAATTGGCCACGGGCATAACCGCGCCCAAAAATTAGCGCCCGATGGTCGGGGTGCCAAAACCCCCCAGCGGAAAAATGACCAAAAAACTTGTGGGCTATAGCCTTGTTGGGGGGCGTGGGCGAAGTTCGTCCGCCGGACTCGGAATGGCCTGAGACTTTTCGGGCGGCCTCCGCGTGTCAAAAATAGGCCACGGGCACAGCCATGCCCAAAAATTAGCACCCGAAGGTCGGGATGCAAAACCCCCCAGCGGAAAAATGGCAAAAAAACGGGTGGGCTATAGCCTTGGTGGGGGGCGTGGGCGAAGTACGTCCTCCGGACTCAGAATGGCCCGAGACTTTGCGGGCGGCCGCCGTGTGCCAAAAAATGGCCACGGGAATAGCCGTGCCAAAAAATTAGCGCCCGATGGTCGGGGTGCCAAAACCCCCCAGCGGAAAAATGGCCAAAAAACGTGTGGGCTATAGCCTTGGTGGGGGGTGTGGGCGAAGTTCATCCGCCGGACTCGGAAAGGCCCGAGACTTTGCTGGCGGCCTCCGTGCGCCAAAAATAGGCCACGGGATAAGCCGCGCATAAAAATTAGCCCCCGAAGGTCGGGATGCCAAAACCCCCCAGCGGAAAAATGGCGAAAAAACGGGTGGGCTATAGCCTTGGTGGGGGGCGTGGGCGAAGTTCGTCCTCCGGACTCAGAATGGCCTGAGACTTTGCGTACGGCCTCCGTGTGCCAAAAAATGGCCACGGGCATAGCCGCGCCCAAAAATTAGCGCCCGATGGTTGGGGTGCCAAAACCCCCCAGCGGAAAAATGGCCAAAAAACGTGTGGGCTATAGCCTTGTTGGGTGGTGTGGGCGAAGTTCGCCCGCCGGACTCGGAATGGCCCAAGACTTTGCGGGTGGCCTCCGTGTGCCAAAAATAGGCCACGGGAACAGCCGCCCCCAAAAATTAGCGCCCGAAGGTCCTGGTGCCAAAACCCCCCAGCGGAAAAATGGCCAAAAAACGAGTGGGCTATAGCCTTGGTGGGGGGCGTGGGCGAAGTTCGTCCGCCGGACTCAGAATGGCCCGAGACTTTGCGGGTGGCCTCCGTGTGCCAAAAATAGGCCACGGGGACAGACGCGCCCAAAAATTAGCGCCCAAGGTCAAGCAAAACCCCCAGCGGAAAATGGCCAAAAACGAGTGGGCTATAGCCTTGGTGGGGGCGTGGCGGCGCTCTGGACTAAGAATGGCCCGAGACTTTGGTGGCGCCTCTGTGCGCCAAATATAGGCCACGGGACAGACGCGGTCCAAAAATTAGCGCCAAGGCCGGGTTGCCAAAACCCCAGCGAAAATGGCCAAAAACGGGTGGGCTATAGCCTTGGTGGGGGGCGTGGGCGAAGTTCGTCTGCCGGACTCGGAATGGCCCGAGACTTTGCGGGCGGCCTCCGTGTGCATAAAATAGGCCACTGGCACAGCCGCGCCCAAAAATTAGCCCCCGAAGGTCGGGGTGCCAAAACCCACCAGCGGAAAAATGGCCAAAAAACGGGTGGGCTATAGCCTTGGTGGGGGGCGTGGGCGAAGTTCGTCCGCCGGACTCAGAATGGCCTGAGACTTTGCGTGCGGCCTCCGTGTGCCAAAAACTGGCCACGGGCATAGCCGCGCCCAAAAATTAGCGCCCGATGGTCGGGGTGCCAAAACCCTCCAGCGGAAAAATGGCGAAAAAACGGGTGGGCTATAGCCTTGGTGGGGGGCGTGGGCGAAGTTCGTCCTCCGGACTCGGAAAGGCCCGAGACTTTGCGGGTGGCCTCCGTGTGCCAAAAATAGGCCATGGGAACAGCCGCCCTCAAAAATTAGCGCCCGAAGGTCGTGGTGCCAAAACCCCCCAGCGGAAAAATGGCCAAAAAACAAGTGGGCTATAGCCTTGGTGGGGGGCGTGGGCGAAGTTCGTCTGCCGGACTCGGAATGGCCCGAGACTTTGCGGGCGGCCTCCGTGTGCTAAAAATAGGACACTGGAAGAGCCGCGCCCAAAAATTAGCGCCCGAAGGTCGGGGTGCCAAAACCCACCAGCGGAAAAATGGCGAAAAAACGGGTGGGCTATAGCCTTGGTGGAGGGCGTGGGCGAAATTCGTCCTCCGGACTCAGAATGGCCCGAGACTTTCCGGGCGGCCTCCGTGTGCCAAAAAATGGCCACGGGCATAGCTGCGCCCAAAAATTAGAGCCCGAAGCCCGGGTTGCAAAAACCCCCCAGCGGAAAAATGGCCAAAAAACGAGTGGGCTATAGCCTTGGTGGGGGGCGTGGGCGAAGTTCGTCTGCCGGACTAAGAATGGCCCGAGACTTTGCGTGCAGCCTCCGTGCGCCAAAAATAGGCCACGGGGACAGACGCGTCCAAAAATTAGCGCCCGAAGGTTGGGATGCCAAAACCCCCCTGCGGAAAAATGGCGAAAAAACGGGTGGGCTATAGCCTTGGTGGGGGGCGTGGGCGAAGTTCGTCCTCTGGACTCAGAATGGCCCGAGAGTTTGCGGGCGGTCTCCGTGTGCCAAAAAATGGCCACGGGCATAGCCGCGCCCAAAAATTAGCGCCCGAAGGTCGGGATGCCAAAACCCCCCAGCGGAAAAATGGCGAAAAAACGGGTGGGCTATAGCCTTGTTGGGGGGCGTGGCGTTCGTCCTCCGACTCGGAATGGCCCGAGACTTTGTGGCGGCCTCCGTGTGCCAAAAATAGCCACGGGCAAAGCCGCGACAAAAATTAGCGCCTGAAGGTCGGGATGCCAAAACCCCAGCGGAAAAATGGCGAAAAACGGGTGGGCTATAGCCTTGGTGGGGTGTGGGCGGTTCGTCCTCCGGACTCAGAATGGCCCGAGACTTACCGGGCGGCCTCCGTGTTAAATGGCCACGGGCATAGCCGCGCCAAAAATTAGCGCCCGATGGTCGGGTGCCAAAACCCCAGCGGAAAATGGCCAAAAACCCGTGGGCTATAGCCTTGTGGGGGTGTGGGCGAAGTTCGTCCTCCGGACTCTGAATGGCCCGAGACTCACCGGCGGCCTCCGTGTGCCAAAAATAGGCCACGAGCACAGCCGCGCCTAAAATTAGCGCCCGATGGTCGGGGTGCCAAACCCACCAGCGGAAAATGGCCAAAAACGGGTGGGCTATAGCCTTGGTGGGGGGCGTGGTCGAAGTTCGTCCGCCGGTCTCGGAATGGCCCCAGACTTGGTGGGTGGCCTCCGTGGTGCCAAAAAGGCCACAACAAAAAATTAGTGCCCGAAGGTCGGGATGCCAAAACCCCAGCGGAAAAATGGCGAAAACGGGTGGGCTATAGCCTTGGTGGGGGCGTGGCGGTTCGTCCTCCGGACTCAGAATGGCCCGAGACTTACCGGCGGCCTCCGTGTGAAAAAAGTGCCACGGGCATAGCGCCAAAATTAGCGCCCGATGGTCGGGTGCCAAAACCCCCCAGCGGAAAAATGGCCAAAATACGTGTGGGCTATAGCCTTGGTGGGGGGCGTGGGCGAAGTTCGTCCGCCGGACTCGGAATGGCCCGAGACTTTGCGGGCGGCCTCCGTGTGCCAAAAATAGGCCACGGGCACAGCCGCACCCAAAAATTAGCACCCGAAGGTCGGGGTGCCAAAACCCACCAGCGGAAAAATGGCCAAAAAACGGGTGGGCTATAGCCTTGGTGGGGGGCGTGGGCGAAGTTCGTCCGCCGGACTCGGAATGGCCCGAGACTTTGTGGGTGGCCTCCGTGTGCCAAAAATAGGCCACGGCCAAAGCCGCGCACAAAAATTAGTGCCCGAAAGTCGGGATGCCAAAACCCCCCAGCGGAAAAATGGCGAAAAAACGGGTGGGCTATAGCCTTGGTGGGGGGCGTAGGCGAAGTTCGTCCGCCGGACTCGGAATGGCCCGAGACTTTGTGGGTGGCCTCCGTGTGCTAAAAATAGGCCACGGACAAAGCCGCGCACAAAAATTAACGCCCGAAAGTCGGGATGCCAAAACCCCCCAGCGGAAAAATGGCCAAAAAACAGATGGGCTATAGCCTTGGTGGGGGGCGTGGGCGAAGTTCGTCCTCCGGACTCAGAATGGCCCGAGACTTTGCGGGCGTCCTCCGTGTGCCAAAAATAGGCCACGGGGACAGACGCGCCCAAAATTAGCTTGAAGGCAGGTTGCCAAAACCCCCCAGCGGAAAATTGGCGAAAAAACGGGTGGGCTATAGCCTTGGTGGGGGGCGTGGGCGAAGTTCGTCTGCCGGACTCGGAATGGCCCGAGACTTTGCGGGC
The DNA here is from genome assembly GCA_030449895.1 of Citrus mangshanensis. Classification (NCBI taxonomy): domain Eukaryota; kingdom Viridiplantae; phylum Streptophyta; class Magnoliopsida; order Sapindales; family Rutaceae; genus Citrus; species Citrus mangshanensis. Next base: position 167,384 of record JASUUJ010000180.1, read on the forward strand.
GGCCTCCGTGTGCCAATAATAGGCCACTGGCACAGCCGCGCCCTAAAATTAGCGCCCGAAGGTCGGGGTGCCAAAACCCCCCAGCGGAAAAATGGCCAAAAAACGTGTGGGCTATAGCCTTGGTGGGGGGTGTGGGCGAAGTTCGTCCTCCGGTCTCAGAATGGCCCGAGACTTTACGGGCGGCCTCCGTGTGCCAAAAATAGGCCACGGGGACAGACGCGCCCAAAAATTAGCGCCCGAAGACCGGGTTGCAAAAACCCCCCAGCGGAAAAATGGCCAAAAAACGGGTGGGCTATAGCCTTGGTGGGGGGCGTAGGCGAAGTTCGTCCGCCGGACTCGGAATGGCCCGAGACTTTGTGGGTGGCCTCCGTGTGCCAAAAATTGGCCACGGGCAAAGCCGCGCACAAAAATTAGCGCCCGAAAGTCGGGATGCCAAAACCCCCCAGCGGAAAAATGGCGAAAAAACGGGTGGGCTATAGCCTTGGTGGGGGGCGTAGGCGAAGTTCGTCCGCCGGACTCGGAATGGCCCGAGACTTTGTGGGTGGCCTCCGTGTGCTAAAAATAGGCCACGGACAAAGCCGCGCACAAAAATTAGCGCCCGAAAGTCGGGATGCCAAAACCCCCCAGCGGAAAAATGGCCAAAAAACAGATGGGCTATAGCCTTGGTGGGGGGCGTGGGCGAAGTTCGTCCTCCGGACTCAGAATGGCCCGAGACTTTGCGGGCGGCCTCCGTGTGCCAAAAACTGGCCACAGGCATAACCGCGCCCAAAAATTAGAGCCCGAAGGTCGGGGTGCCAAAACCCACCAGCGGAAAAATGGCCAAAAAACGGGTGGGCTATAGCCTTGGTGGGGGGCGTGGGCGAAGTTCGTCCGCCGGACTCGGAATGGCCCGAGACTTTGCGGGCGGCCTCCGTGTGCCAATAATAGGCCACTGGCACAGCCGCGCCCTAAAATTAGCGCCCGAAGGTCGGGGTGCCAAAACCCCCTAGCGGAAAAATGGCCAAAAAACGTGTGGGCTATAGCCTTGGTGGGGGGTGTGGGCGAAGTTCGTCCTCCGGTCTCAGAATGGCCCGAGACTTTACGGGCGGCCTCCGTGTGCCAAAAATAGGCCACGGGGACAGACGCGCCCAAAAATTAGCGCCCGAAGGCCGGGTTGCAAAAACCCCCCAGCGGAAAAATGGCGAAAAAACGGGTGGGCTATAGCCTTGGTGGGGGGCGTGGGCGAAGTTCGTCCTCCGGACTCAGAATGGCCCGAGACTTTGCGGGCGGCCTCCGTGTGCCAAAAAATGGCCACGGGCATAACCGCGCCCAAAAATTAGCGCCCGATGGTCGGGGTGCCAAAACCCACTAGCGGAAAAATGGCCAAAAAACGTGTGGGCTATAGCCATGTTGGGGGGTGTGGGCGAAGTTCGTCCGCCGGACTCGGAATGGCCCGAGACTTTGCGGGCGGCCTCCGTGTGTCAAAAATAGGCCACGGGCACAGCCACGCCCAAAAATTAGCGCCCGAAGGTCGGGGTGCCAAAACCCCCCAGCGGAAAAATGGCCAAAAAACGTGTGGGCTATAACCTTGGTGGGGGGTGTGGGCGAAGTTCATCCGCCGGACTCGGAATGGCCCGAGACATTGCTGGTGGCCTCCGTGCGCCAAAAATAGGCCACGGGCACAGCTGCGCCCAAAAATTAACGCCCGGATGTCGGGGTGCCAAAACCCCCCAGCGGAAAAATGGCCAAAAACGAGTGGGCTATAGCCTTGGTGGGGGGCGTGGGCGAAGTTCCTCCGCCGGACTCGGAATGGCCCGAGACTTTGCGGGTGGCCTCCGTGTGCCAAATATTGGCCACAGTCCTAACCGCGCCCAAAAATTAGCGCCCGAAGGTCGGGGTGCCAAAACCCACCAGCGGAAAAATGGCCAAAAAACGGGTGGGCTATAGCCTTGGTGGGGGGCGTAGGCGAAGTTCGTCCGCCGGGCTCGGAATGGCCCAAGACTTTGTGGGTGGCCTCCGTGTCCCAAAAATTGGCCACGGGCAAAGCCGCGCACAAAAATTAGCGCCCGAAAGTCGGGATGCCAAAACCCCCCAGCGGAAAAATGGCGAAAAAACGGGTGGGCTATAGCCTTGGTGGGGGGCGTGGGCGAAGTTCGTCCTCCGGACTCAGAATGGCCCGAGACTTTGCGGGCAGCCTCCGTGTGCCAAAAAATGGCCACGGGCATAGCCGCGCCCAAAAATTAGCGCACGAAGGTCGGGATGCCAAAACCCCCCAGCGGAAAAATGGCGAAAAAACGGGTGGGCTATAGCCTTGGTGGGGGGCGTGGGCGAAGTTCGTCCTCCGGACTCAGAATGGCCCGAGACTTTGCGGGCAGCCTCCGTGTGCCAAAAAATGGCCACGGGCATAGCCGCGCCCAAAAATTAGCGCCCGATGGTCGGGATGCCAAAACCCCCAGCGGAAAAATAGCGAAAAAACGAGTGGGCTATAGCCTTGGTGGGGGGCGTGGGCGAAGTTCGTCCTCCGGACTCAGAATGGCCCGAGACTTACCGGGCGGCCTCCGTGTGCCAAAAAATGGCCACGGGCATAGCCGCGCTAAAAAATTAGCGCCCGATGGTCGGGGTGCCAAAACCCCCCAGCGGAAAAATGGCCAAAAAACGGGTGGGCTATAGCCTTGGTGGGGGGCGTGGGCGAAGTTCGTCCGCCGGACTCAGATGGCCCGAGACTTACCGGGCGGCCTCCGTGTGCCAAAAATAGGCCACGGGCAAAGCCGCGCACAAAAATTAGCGCCCGAAGGTCGGGATGCCAAAACCCCCCAGAAGAAAACTGGCCAAAAAACGGGTGGGCTATAGCCTTGGTGGGGGGCGTGGCCGAAGTTCGTCCTCCGGACTCGGAATGGCCCGAGACTTTGTGGGCGGCCTCCGTGTGCCAAAAATAGGATACGGGCAAAGCCGCGCACAAAAATTAGCGCCCGAAGGTCGGGATGCCAAAACCCCCCAGCGGAAAAATGGCGAACAAACGGGTGGGCTATAGCCTTGGTGGGGGGGGTAGGCGAAGTTCGTCCGCCGGACTCGGAATGGCCCAAGACTTTGTGGGTGGCCTCCGTGTGCCAAAAATTGGCCACGGGCAAAGCCGCGCACAAAAATTAGCGCCCAATGGTCGGGGTACCAAAACCCCCCAGCGGAAAAATGGCGAAAAAACGGGTGAGCTATAGACTTGGTGGGGGGCGTAGGCGAAGTTCGTCCGCCGGACTCGGAATGGCCCGAGACTTTGTGGGTGGCCTCCCAGTGCCAAAAATGGGCCACGGGCAAAGCCGCGCACAAAAATTAGCGCCCGAAAGTTGGGATGCCAAACCCCCCCAGCGGAAAAATGGCCAAAAAACAGATGGGCTATAGCCTTGGTGGGGGGCGTGGGCGAAGTTCGTCCTCCGGACTCAGAATGGCCCGAGACATTGCGGGCGGCCTCCGTGTGCCAAAATATGGCCACGGGCATAGCCGCGCCCAAAAATTAGCGCCCGATGGTCGGGATGCCAATACCCCCCAGCGGAAAAATAGCGAAAAAACGAGTGGGCTATAGCCTTGGTGGGGGGCGTGGGCGAAGTTCATCCTCCGGACTCAGAATGGCCCGAGACTTACCGGGCGGCCTCCGTGTGCCAAAAAATGGCCACGGGCATAGCCGCGCCAAAAAATTAGCGCCCGATGGTCGGGGTGCCAAAACCCCCCAGCGGAAAAATGGCCAAAAAACTTGTGGGCTATAGCCTTGGTGGGGGGTGTGGGCGAAGTTCGTCCTCCGGACTCAGAATGGCCCGAGACTTACCGGTCAGCCTCCGTGTGCCAAAAATAGGCCACGAGCACAGCCGCGCCAAAAAATTAGCGCCCGATGGTCGGGGTGCCAAAACCCACCAGCGGAAAAATGGCCAAAAAACGGGTGGGCTATAGCCTTGGTGGGGGGCGTGGGCGAAGTTCGTCCGCCAGACTCGGAATGGCCCGAGACTTTGTGGGTGGCCTCCGTGTGCCAAAAATAGGCCACGGGTAAAGCCGCGCACAAAAATTAGCGCCCGAAGGTCGGGATGCCAAAACCCCCCAGCGGAAAAATGGCGAAAAAAGCAGGGTGGGCTATAGCCTTGGTGGGGGCGTGGCGAAGTTCGTCCTCCGGACTCAGAATGGCCCGAGACTTTGCGGGCGGCCTCCGTGTGCCAAAAATAGGCCCACGGGACAGAGCGCGCGAAAAAGCGCCAAGGCCGGGCTACCAAAACCCCAGCGGAAAAATGGCCAAAAGCGGGTGGGCTATAGCCTTGGTGGGGCGTGGCGAGTTCGTCCGCGGACTCAGAATGGCCCGAGACTTTATGGGGCGGCCTCCGTGTGCCAAAAATAGGCCAAGGCGCAGCATAAAAATTAGCGACCGAAGGTCGGGTGCCAAAACCCCGAGCGGAAAAATGGCCAAAAAAGGTGGGCTATAGCCTTGGTGGGCGTGGGGCGAATTCGTCCGCGGACTCGGAATGGTACGCGACTGCGGGTGGACTCCGTTGCCAAAAATCGGCCACGGGCACAGCCGCGCTAAAAATTAGCGCCCGAAGGTCGTGATGCCAAAACCCCCAGCGGAAAAATGTCCAAAAGCATATGGGCTATAGCCTTGGTGGGGGCGTGGCGTTCGTCCTCCGGACTCAGAATGGCCCGAGACTTACGGCGGCCTCCGTGTGCCAAAAATGGCCACGGCATAGCCACGCTAAAAAATTAGCGCCCGATGGTGGGTGCCAAAACCCCAGCGGAAAAATGGCCAAAAGCGTGGGCTATAGCCTTGGTGGGGGTGTGGGCGAAGTTCGTCCGCCGGACTCGAATGGCACAAGACTTTGATGGCGGCCTCCGTGTGCCAAAAATAGGCCACGCAGGCCAAAAAAATTAGCGCCTGAAGTTGCCAAAACCCCAGCGGAAAAATGGCGAAAAAACGGGTGGGCTATAGCCTTGGTGGGGGGCGTGGGCGAAGTTCGTCCGCCGGACTCAGAATGGCCCGAGACTTTGTGGGCGGCCTCCGTGTGCCAAAAATAGGCCACGGGGACAGACGCGCCCAAAAATTAGCGCCCGATGGCTGGGTTGCCAAAACCCCCCAGCGGAAAAATGGGCAAAAAACGAGGGGGCTATAGCCTTGGTGGGGGGCGTGGGCGAAGTTCGTCTGCCGGACTTGGAATGGCCCGAGACTTTGCGGGCAGCCTCCGTGTGCAATTAATAGGCCACTGGCACAGCCGCGCCCTAAAATTAGCTCCCGAAGGTCGGGGTGCCAAAACCCCCCAGCGGAAAAATGGCGAAAAAACGGGTGGGCTATAGCCTTGGTGGGGGGCGTGGGCGAAGTTCGTCCTCCGGACTCAGAATGGCCCGAGACTTTGTGGGCGGCCTCCGTGTGCCAAAAATAGGCCACGGGGACAGACGCGCCCAAAAATTAGCGCCCGAAGGCTGGGTTGCCAAAACCCCCCAGCGGAAAAATGGCCAAAAAACGAGTGGGCTATAGTCTTGGTGGGGGGCGTGGGCGAAGTTCGTCTGCCGGACTCGGAATGGCCCGAGACTTTGCGGGCGGGCTCCGTGTGCCAATAATAGGCCACTGGCACAGCCGCGCCCAAAAATTAGCGCCCGAAGGTCGTGATACCAAAACCCCCCAGCGGAAAAATGGCCAAAAAACAGATGGGCTATAGCCTTGGTGGGGGGCGTGGGCGAAGTTCGTCCGCCGGACTCGGAATGGCCCGAGACTTTGCGGGTGGCCTCCGTGCGCCAAAAATTGGCCACGGGCATAACCGCCCAAAGTAGGCGCCCGATGGTCAGGGTGCCAAAACCCCAGCGGAAAAATTGCCAAAAACGTGTGGGCTATAGCCTTGGTGGGGCGTGGCGAAGGTCGTCGCGGACTAAGAATGGCCGAGACTTTCCGGGCGGCCTCCGTGTGCCAAAAATAGGCCAGGGGCAAAACCGCGCCAAAAATTAGCGAAGGCCGGAGGTGCCAAAACTGAGCGGAAAAATGGCCAAAAGCGGGTGGGCTATAGCCTTGAAGTTCGTCACTTGGACTGCCCAGACTTTGCGGGCGGCCTCCGTGTGCCAAATGGCCACGGGTAAGCAGGCGCCCAAAAATTAGCGCAAAGGCTGGGTTGCCAAAACCCCCATCGGAAAAATGGCCTGGGCTATAGCCTTGGTGGGGCACTCGAATGGCCCGAGACTTTGTGGGCGGCCTCCGCAAAAATAGCCACGTTAGCGCCCGATGGGTCTGCCAAAAACCCCAGCGGAAAATAAAAAAGAGGGGGCTATAGCCTTGGTGGGGCGTCTCCGCCGGACTGGAAATGGCCCGAGACTTTGTCCGTGTGCCAAAATAGGCCACTGTGCTGCAAAACCCCAGCGGAAAAATGGCCAAAAGCGCCTTGATGGCCCGAGACTCGGGGCCAAATCCCGAGGGCGGAAAAATGGCGCAGGGGCAGATCAATGCCAAAACCTGCCGGAAAAATGGCCAAAAGGCAGCTGGAGGTAGCCTTGGTGGGGGCGTGGGCGAAGACTCGGAATGGCCCAGGGAGACTTTGTGCATAAAATAGGCCACTGGCACAGCTTAGCCGTGTGCCAAAACCCACCAGCGGAAAAATGGCCAAAAAACGGGTGGGCTATAGCCTTGGTGGGGGGCGTGGGCGAAGTTCGTCCGCCGGACTCAGAATGGCCTGAGACTTTGCGTGCGGCTTCCGTGTGCCAAAAAATGGCCACGGGCATAGCCGTGCCCAAAAATTAGCGCCCGATGGTCGGGGTGCCAAAACCCTCCAGCGGAAAAATGGCGAAAAAACGGGTGGGCTATAGCCTTGGTGGGGGGCGTGGCGAGATTCGTCCTCCGGACTCGGAATGGCCCGAGACTTTGCGGGCGACCTCCGTGTGCCAAAAATAGGCAACGGGCACAGCCACGCCCAAAAATTAGCGCGCGAAGGTCGGCGTGCCAAAACCCCCGAGTGGAAAAATGGCCAAAAATCAGGTGGGCTATAGCCTTGGTGGGGGGTGTGGGCGAAGTTCGTCCGCGGGACTCGGAATGGTCCGAGACTTTGCGGGTGGCCTCCGTGTGCCAAAAATAGGCCACGGGAACAGCCGCCCCCAAAAATTAGCGCCCGAAGGTCGTGGTGCCAAAACCCCCCAGCGGAAAAATGGCCAAAAAACGAGTGGGCTATAGCCTTGGTGGGGGGCGTGGGCGAAGTTCGTCTGCGGACTCGGAATGGCCCGAGGCTTCGGGCGGCCTCCGTGTGCCAAAAATAGGCCACTGCACAGCCGCAAAAATTAGCACCCGAAGGTCGGGATGCCAAAACCCCCAGCGGAAAAATGGCCAAAAAGGTGGGCTATAGCCTTGGTGGGGGCGTGGCGAGATTCGTCTGCCGGACTCGGAATGGCCCGAGACTTTGCGGGCGGCCTCCGTGTGCATAAAATAGGCCACTGGCACAGCCGCGCCCAAAAATTAGCCCCCGAAGGTCGGGGTGCCAAAACCCACCAGCGGAAAAATGGCCAAAAAACGGGTGGGCTATAGCCTTGGTGGGGGGCGTGGGCGAAGTTCGTCCGCCGGACTCAGAATGGCCTGAGACTTTGCGTGCGGCCTCCGTGTGCCAAAAAATGGCCACGGGCATAGCCGCGCCCAAAAATTAGCGCCCGATGGTCGGGGTGCCAAAACCCTCCAGCGGAAAAATGGCGAAAAAACGGGTGGGCTATAGCCTTGGTGGGGGGCGTGGGCGAAGTTCGTCCTCCGGACTCGGAATGGCCCGAGACTTTGCGGGCGGCCTCCGTGTGCCAAAAATAGGCCACGGGCACAGCCACGCCCAAAAATTAGCGCCCGAAGGTCGGCGTGCCAAAACCCCCCGAGCGGAAAAATGGCCAAAAATCAGGTGGGCTATAGCCTTGGTGGGGGGTGTGGGCGAAGTTCGTCCGCGGGACTCGGAATGGTCCGAGACTTTGCGGGTGGCCTCCGTGTGCCAAAAATAGGCCACGGGAACAGCCGCCCCCAAAAATTAGCGCCCGAAGGTCGTGGTGCCAAAACCCCCCAGCGGAAAAATGGCCAAAAAACGAGTGGGCTATAGCCTTGGTGGGCGTGGCGGCGTCTGCCGGACTCGGAATGGCCCGAGGCTTTGCGGGCGGCCTCCGTGTGCCAAAAATAGGCCACTGGCACAGCCGCGCCCAAAAATTAGCACCCGAAGGTCGGGATGCAAAACCACCCAGCGGAAAAATTGCGAAAAAACGGGTGGGCTATAGCCTTGGTGGGGGGCGTGGGCGAAGTTCGTCCTCCGGACTCAGAATGGCCCGAGACTTTGCGGGCGGCCTCCGTGTGCCAAAAAATGGCCACGGGCATAGCCGCGCCCAAAAATTAGCGCCCGAAGGTCGGGATGCATAAACCCCCCAACGAAAAAATGGCGAAAAAACGGGTGGGCTATAGCCTTGATGGGGTGCGTGGGCGAAGTTCGTCCTCCGGACTCAGAATGGCCCGAGACTTACCGGGTGGCCACCGTGTGCCAAAAATAGGCCACTGGCACAGTCGCGCCCAAAAATTAGCGCCCGAAGGTCGGGGTGCCAAAACCCACCAGCGGAAAAATGGCCAAAAAACGGGTGGGCTATAGCCTTGGTGGGGGGCGTGGGCGAAGTTCGTCCGCCGGACTCGGAATGGCCCGAGACTTTGCGGGCGGCCTCCGTGTGCCAAAAATAGGCCACCGGCACAGCCACGCCCAAAAATTAGCGCCCGAAGGTCGGCGTGCCAAAACCCCCCGAGCGTAAAAATGGCCAAAACTCAGGTGGGCTATAGCCCTGGTGGGGGGTGTGGGCGAAGTTCGTCCGCGGGACTCGGAATGGTCTGAGACCTTGCGGGTGGTCTCCGTGTGCCAAAAATAGGCCACGGGAACAGCCGCCCCCAAAAGTTAGCGCCCGAAGGTCGTGGTGCCAAAACCCCCCAGCGGAAAAATGGCCAAAAAACGAGTGGGCTATAGCCTTGGTGGGGGGCGTGGGCGAAGTTCGTCTGCCGGACTCGGAATGGCCCAAGACTTTGCGGGCGGCCTCCGTGTGCCAAAAATAGCCCACTGGCACAGCCTTGCCCAAAAATTAGCACCCGAAGGTCGGGATGCAAAACCCCCCAGCGGAAAAATGGCCAAAAAACGGGTGGGCTATAGCCTTGGTGGGGGGCGTGGGCGAAGTTCGTCCTCCGGACTCAGAATGGCCCGAGACTTACCGGGCGGCCTCCGTGTGCCAAAAAATGGCCACGGGCATAGCCGCGCCCAAAAATTAGCGCCCGATGGTCGGGGTGCCAAAACCCCCCAGCGGAAAAATGGCGAAAAAACGGGTGGGCTATAGCCTTGGTGGGGGGCGTGGGCGAAGTTCGTCCTCCGGACTCAGAATGGCCCGAGACTTTGCGGGCAGCCTCCGTGTGCCAAAAATAGGCCACTGGCACAGCCGCGCCCAAAAATTAGCGCCCGAAGGTCGGGATGCCAAAACCCCCCAGCGGAAAAATGGCCAAAAAACGGGTGGGCTATAGCCTTGGTGGGGGGTGTGGGCGAAGTTCGTCCGCGGGACTCGGAATGGTCCGAGACTTTGCGGGTGGCCTCCGTGTGCCAAAAATAGGCCACGGGCATAGCCGCGCCCAAAAATTAGCGCCCGAAGGTCGGGGTGCCAAAACCCCCCAGCGGAAAAATGGCCAAAAAACGAGTGGGCTATAGCCTTGGTGGGGGGCGTGGGCGAAGTTCGTCTGCCGGACTCGGAATGGCCCGAGACTTTGCGGGCGGCCTCCGTGTGCCAAAAATAGGCCACTGGCACAGCCGCGCCCAAAAATTAGCACCCGAAGGTCGGGATGCAAAATTACCCAGCGGAAAAATGGCGAAAAAACGGGTGGGCTATAGCCTTGGTGGGGGGCGTGGGCGAAGTTCGTCCTCCGGAATCAGAATGGCCCGAGACTTTGCGGGCGGCCTCCGTGTGCCAAAAAATGGCCACGGGCATAGCCGCGCCCAAAAATTAGCGCCCGATGGTCGGGATGACAAAACGCCCCAGCGGAAAAATGGCGATAAAACGGGTGGGCTATAGCCTTGGTGGGGGGCGTGGGCGATGTTCGTCCTCCGGACTCAGAATGGCCTGAAACTTTGCGTGCGGCCTCCGTGTGCAAAAAAATGGCCACGGTCATAGCAGCAAAAATTAGCTCCCGATTGTCGGGTTGCCAAAACCCCCCAGCGGAAAAATGGCCAAAAAACGTGTGGGCTATAGCCTTGTTGGGGGGTGTGGGCGAAGTTCGCCCGCCGGACACAGAATGGCCCGAGACTTACCGGGTGGCCACCGTGTGCCAAAAATAGGCCACTGGCACAGTCGCGCCCAAAAATTAGCGCCCGAAGGTCGGGGTGCCAAAACCCACCAGCGGAAAAATGGCCCAAAAACGGGTGGGCTATAGCCGTGGTGGGGCGTGGCGAGTTCGTCCGCGGACACAGAATGGCCCGAGACTTTGCGGGCGGCCTCCGTGTGCCAAAAATAGGCCACCGGCACAGCCACGCCCAAAAATTAGCGCCCGAAGGTCGGCGTGCCAAAACCCCCCGAGCGTAAAAATGGCCAAAACTCAGGTGGGCTATAGCCCTGGTGGGGGGTGTGGGCGAAGTTCGTCCGCGGGACTCGGAATGGTCTGAGACCTTGCGGGTGGTCTCCGTGTGCCAAAAATAGGCCACGGGAACAGCCGCCCCCAAAAGTTAGCGCCCGAAGGTCGTGGTGCCAAAACCCCCCAGCGGAAAAATGGCCAAAAAACGAGTGGGCTATAGCCTTGGTGGGGGGTGTGGACGAAGTTCGTCCTCCGGACTCAGAATGGCCCGAGACTTTGCGGGCGGCCTCCGTGTGCCAAAAATAGGCCACTGGCACAGCCGCACCCAAAAATTAGCACCCGAATGTCGGGGTGCCAAAACCCACCAGCGGAAAAATGGCCAAAAAACGGGTGGGCTATAGCCTTGGTGGGGAGCGTGGGCGAAGTTCCTCCTCCGGACTCAGAATGGCCCGAGACTTACCGGGCGGCCTCCGTGTGCCAAAAAATGGCCACGGGCATAGCCGCGCCAAAAAATTAGCGCCCGATGGTCGGGGTGCCAAAACCCCCCAGCGGAAAAATGGCGAAAAAACGGATGGGCTATAGCCTTGGTGGGGCGTGGCGAGTTCGTCCTCCCGGACTGAATGGCCCGAGACTTTGCGGGCAGCCTCCGTGTGCCAAAAATAGGCCACTGGCACAGCGCCCAAAAATTAGCGCCCGAAGGTCAGGATGCCAAAACCCCAAGCGGAAAAATGGCGAAAAAACGGATGGGCTATAGCCTTGGTGGGGGCGTGGCGAGTTCCTCCTCCGGACTCAGAATGGCCCGAGACTTACCGGGCGGCCTCCGTGTGCCAAAAAATGGCCACGGGCATAGCCGCGCCAAAAAATTAGCGCCCGATGGTCGGGGTGCCAAAACCCCCCAGCGGAAAAATGGCGAAAAAACGGGTGGGCTATAGCCTTGGTGGGGGGCGTGGGCGAAGTTCGTCCTCCGGACTCAGAATGGCCCGAGACTTTGCGGGCACCCTCCGTGTGCCAAAAATAGGCCACTGGTACAGCCGCGCCCAAAAATTAGCACCCGAATGTCGGGGTGCCAAAGCCCACCAGCGGAAAAATGGCCAAAAAACGGGTGGGCTATAGCCTTGGTGGGGAGCGTGGGCGAAGTTCGTCCGCCAGACTCGGAATGGCCCGAGACTTTGTGGGTGGCCTCCGTGTGCCAATAATAAGCCACGGGAAAAGCCGCGCACAAAAATTAGCACCCGAAGGTGGGGATGCCAAAACCCCCCAGCGGAAAAATGGCCAAAAAACGGGTGGGCTATAGCCTTGGTGGGGAGCGTGGGCGAAGTTCGTCCGCCGGACTCAGAATGACCCGAGACTTTGCGGGCGGCCTCCGTGTGCCAAAAATGGCCACGGGCATAGCCGCGCCCAAAAATTAGCGCCCGATGGTCGGGTTGCCAAAACCCCCGAGCGGAAAAATGGCGAAAAAACGGGTGGGCTATAGCCTTGGTGGGGGGCGTGGGCGAAGTTCGTCCTCCGGACTCAGAATGGCCCGAGACTTTGTGGGTGGCCTCCGTGTGCCAAAAATAGGCCACGGGCAAAGCCGCGCACAAAAATTAGCGCCCGAAGGTCGGGATGCCAAAACCCCCCAGCGGAAAAATGGCGAAAAAACGGGTGGGCTATAGCCTTGGTGGGGGGCGTGGGCGAAGTTCCTCCTCCGGACTCAGAATGGCCCGAGACTTACCGGGCGGCCTCCGTGTGCCAAAAAATGGCCACGGGCATAGCCGCACCCAAAAATTAGCGCCCGATGGTCGGGATGACAAAACGCCCCAGCGGAAAAATGGCGATAAAACGGGTGGGCTATAGCCTTGGTGGGGGGCGTGGGCGATGTTCGTCCTCCGGACTCAGAATGGCCTGAAACTTTGCGTGCGGCCTCCGTGTGCAAAAAAATGGCCACGGTCATAGCCGCGCCCAAAAATTAGCTCCCGATTGTCGGGTTGCCAAAACCCCCCAGCGGAAAAATGGCCAAAAAACGTGTGGGCTATAGCCTTGTTGGGGGGTGTGGGCGAAGTTCGCCCGCCGAACTCGGAATGGCCCGAGACTTTGCGGGCGGTCTCCGTGTGCCAAAAATAGGCCACGGGAACAGCCGCCCCAAAAAATTAGCGCCCGAAGGTCCTGGTGCCAAAACCCCCCAGCGGAAAAATGGCCAAAAAACGAGTGGGCTATGGCCTTGGTGGGGGGCGTGGGCGAAGTTCGTCCGCCGGACTCAGAATGGCCCGAGACTTTGCGGGCGGCCTCCGTGTGCCAAAAATAGGCCACGGGGACAGACGCGCCCAAAAATTAGCGCCCGAAGGCCGGGTTGAAAAAACCCCCCAGCGGAAAAATGGCCAAAAAACGGGTGGGCTATAGCCTTGGTGGGGGGCGTGGGCGAAGTTCGTCCTCCGGACTCAGAATGGCCCGAGACTTTGCGGGCGCCCTCCGTGTGCCAAAAATAGGCCACTGGTACAGCCGCGCCCAAAAATTAGCACCCGAATGTCGGGGTGCCAAAGCCCACCAGCGGAAAAATGGCCAAAAAACGGGTGGGCTATAGCCTTGGTGGGGAGCGTGGGCGATGTTCGTCCGCCAGACTCGGAATGGCCCGAGACTTTGTGGGTGGCCTCCGTGTGCCAATAATAAGCCACGGGAAAAGCCGCGCACAAAAATTAGCACCCGAAGGTGGGGATGCCAAAACCCCCCAGCGGAAAAATGGCCAAAAAACGGGTGGGCTATAGCCTTGGTGGGGAGCGTGGGCGAAGTTCGTCCGCCGGACTCAGAATGGCCCGAGACTTTGCGGGCGGCCTCCGTGTGCCAAAAATGGCCACGGGCATAGCCGCGCCCAAAAATTAGCGCCCGATGGTCGGGTTGCCAAAACCCCCCAGCGGAAAAATGGCGAAAAAACGGGTGGGCTATAGCCTTGGTGGGGGGCGTGGGCGAAGTTCGTCCTCCGGACTCAGAATGGCCCGAGACTTTGTGGGTGGCCTCCGTGTGCCAAAAATAGGCCACGGGCAAAGCCGCGCACAAAAATTAGCGCCCGAAGGTCGGGATGCCAAAACCCCCCAGCGGAAAAATGGCGAAAAAACGGGTGGGCTATAGCCTTGGTGGGGGGCGTGGGCGAAGTTCGTCCTCCGGACTCAGAATGGCCCGAGACTTACCGGGCGGCCTCCGTGTGCCAAAAAATGGCCACGGGCATAGCCGCGCCCAAAAATTAGCGCCCGATGGTGGATGACCGCCCCAGCGGAAAAATGGCGATAAAAGCGGGTGGGCTATAGCCTTGGTGGGGGGCGTGGGCGATGTTCTTCCTCCGGACTCAGAATGGCCTGAAACTTTGCGTGCGGCCTCCGTGTGCAAAAAAATGGCCACGGTCATAGCCGCGCCCAAAAATTAGCTCCCGATTGTCGGGTTGCCAAAACCCCCCAGCGGAAAAATGGCCAAAAAACGTGTGGGCTATAGCCTTGTTGGGGGGTGTGGCGAGATTCGCCCGCGAACTTCGGAATGGCCCGAGACTTTGCGGGCGGTCTCCGTGTGCCAAAAATAGGCCACGGGAACAGCCGCCCCAAAAAATTAGCGCCCGAAGGTCCTGGTGCCAAAACCCCCCAGCGGAAAAATGGCCAAAAAACGAGTGGGCTATGGCCTTGGTGGGGGGCGTGGGCGAAGTTCGTCCGCCGGACTCAGAATGGCCCGAGACTTTGCGGGCGGCCTCCGTGTGCCAAAAATAGGCCATGGGGACAGACGCGCCCAAAAATTAGCGCCCGAAGGCCGGGTTGAAAAAACCCCCCAGCGGAAAAATGGCCAAAAAACGAGTGGGCTATAGCCTTGGTGGGGGGCGTGGGCGAAGTTCGTCTGGCGGAGTAAGAATGGCCCGAGACTTTGCGGGCAGCCTCTGTGCGCCAAAAATAGGCCACGGGACAGGCACGTCAAAAATTAGCGCCGGGTTGTCAAAACCCCCCAGCGGAAAAATGGCCAAAAAACGAGTGGGCTATAGCCTTGGTGGGGGGCGTAGGCGAAGTTCGTCTGCCGGATTTGGAATGGCCCGAGACTTTGCGGGGGGCCTCCGTGTGCATAAAATAGGCCACTGGCACAGCCGCGCCCAAAAATTAGCGCACGAAGGTCGGGGTGCCAAAACCCACCAAGGGAAAAATGGCCAAACAACGGGTGCGCTATAGCCTTGGTGGGGGGCGTGGGCGAAGTTCGTCCGCCGGACTCGGAATGGCCGGAGACTTTGCGGGCGGCCTCCGTGTGCCAAAAATAGGCCACGGGATAAGCCGCGCATAAAAATTAGCGCCCGAAGGTCGGGATGACAAAACCCCCCAGCGGAAAAATGGCGAAAAAACGGGTGGGCTATAGCCTTGGTGGGGGGCGTGGGCGAAGTTCGTCCTCCGGACTCAGAATGGCCTGAGACTTTGCGTGCGGCCTCCGTGTGCAAAAAAATGGCCACGGGCATAGCCGCGCCCAAAAATTAGCTCCCGATTGTCGGGGTGCCAAAACCCGCCAGCGGAAAAATGGCCAAAAAACGTGTGGGCTATAGCCTTGTTGGGGGGTGTGGGCGAAGTTCGCCCGCCGAACTCGGAATGGCCCGAGACTTTGCGGGCGGCCTCTGTGTGGCAAAAATAGGCCACGGGAACAGCCGCCCCAAAAAATTAGCGCCTGAAGGTCCTGGTGCCAAAACCCCCCAGCGGAAAAATGGCCAAAAAACGGGTGGGCTATAGCCTTGGTGGGGG
This sequence comes from Citrus mangshanensis, assembly GCA_030449895.1. Taxonomy (NCBI): domain Eukaryota; kingdom Viridiplantae; phylum Streptophyta; class Magnoliopsida; order Sapindales; family Rutaceae; genus Citrus; species Citrus mangshanensis. Next base: position 182,633 of record JASUUJ010000180.1, read on the forward strand.
CGTGGGCGAAGTTCGTCCGCCGGACTCGGAATGGCCCGAGACTTTGCGGGCGGCCTCTGTGTGCCAAAAATAGGCCACGGGCACAGCCACGCCCAAAAATTAGCGCCCGAAGGTCGGCGTGCCAAAACCCCCCGAGCGGTAAAATGGCCAAAAATCAGGTGGGCTATAGCCTTGGTGGGGGGTGTGGGCGAAGTTCGTCCGCGGGACTCGGAGTGGTCCGAGACTTTGCGGGTGGCCTCCGTGTGCCAAAAATAGGCCACGGGAACAGCCGCCCCCAAAAATTAGCACCCGAAGGTCGTGGTGCCAAAACCCCCCAGCGGAAAAATGGCCAAAAAACGAGTGGGCTATAGCCTTGGTGGGGGGCGTGGGCGAAGTTCGTCTGCCGGACTCGGAATGGCCCGAGACTTTGCGGGCGGGCTCCGTGTGCCAAAAATAGGCCACTGGCACAGCCGCGCCCAAAAATTAGCGCCCGAAGGTCGGGATGCCAAAACCCACCAGCGGAAAAATGGCCAAAAAACGGGTGGGCTATAGCCTTGGTGGGGGGCGTGGGCGAAGTTCGTCCGCCGGACTCGGAATGGCCCGAGACTTTGCGGGCAGCCTCCGTGTGCCAAAAATAGGCCACGGGCACAGCCGCGCCCAAAAATTACCACCCGATGGTCGGGATGCCAAAACCCCCCAGCGGAAAAATGGCGAAAAAACGGGTGGGCTATAGCCTTGGTGGGGGGCGTGGGCGAAGTTCGTCCTCCGGACTCAGAATGGCCCGAGACTTACCGGGCGGCCTCCGTGTGCCAAAAAATGGCCACGGGCATGGCAGCCAAAAATTAGCGCCCGATGGTCGGGGTGCCAAAACCCCCCAGTGGAAAAATGGCCAAAAAACGTGTGGGCTATAGCCTTGTTGGGGGGTGTGCGCGAAGTTCGTCCGCCGGACTCGGAATGGCCCGAGACTTTGCGGGCGAACCCGTGTGCCAAAAATAGGCCACGGGCACAGCCACGCCCAAAAATTAGCGCCCGAAGGTCGGCGTGCCAAAACCCCCCGAGCGGAAAAATGGCCAAAAATCAGGTGGGATATAGCCTTGGTGGGGGATGTGGGCGAAGTTCGTCAGCGGGACTCGGAGTGGTCCGAGACTTTGCGGGTGGCCTCCGTGTGCCAAAAATAGGCCACGGGAACAGCCGCCCCCAAAAATTAGCGCCCGAAGGTCGTGGTGCCAAAACCCCCCAGCGGAAAAATGGCCAAAAAACGAGTGGGCTATAGCCTTGGTGGGGGGCGTGGGCGAAGTTCGTCTGCCGGACTCGGAATGGCCCGAGACTTTGCGGGCGGCCTCCGTGTGCCAAAAATAGGCCACTGGCACAGCCGCGCCCAAAAATTATCACCCGAAGGTCGGGATACCAAAACCCCCCAGCGAAAAAATGGCGAAAAAACGGGTGGGCTATAGCCTTGGTGGGGGGCGTGGGCGAAGTTCGTCCTCCGGACTCAGAATGGCCTTAGACTTTGCGGGCGGCCTCCGTGTGCCAAAAAATGGCCACGGGCATAGCCGCGCCCAAAAATTAGCGCCCGAAGGTTGGGGTGCCAAAACCCACCAGCGGAAAAATGGCCAAAAAACGGGTGGGCTATAGCCTTGGTGGGGGGCGTAGGCGAAGTTCGTCCGCCGGACTCGGAATGGCCCGAGACTTTGTGGGTGGCCACCGTGTGCCAAAAATAGGCCACGGGCAAAGCCGCGCACAAAAATTAGCGCCCGAAGGTCGGGATGCCAAAACCCCCCAACGGAAAAATGGCGAAAAAACGGATGGGCTATAGCCTTGGTGGGGGGCGTGGGCGAAGTTCGTCCTCCGGACTCAGAATGGCCCGAGACTTACCGGGCGGCCTCCGTGTGCCAAAAAATGGCCACGGGCATAGACGCACCAAAAATTAGCGCCCGATGGTCGGGGTGCCAAAACCCCCCAGCGGAAAAATGGCCAAAAAACGTGTGGGCTATAGCCTTGGTGGGGGGTGTGGGCGAAGTTCGTCCTCCGGACTCAGAATGGCCCGAGACATACCGGGCGGCCTCCGTGTGCCAAAAATAGGCCACGAGCACAGCCGCGCCCAAAAATTAGCGCCCGATGGTCGGGGTGCCAAAACCCACCAGCAGAAAAATGGCCAAAAAACGGGTGGGCTATAGCCTTGGTGGGGTGCGTGGGCGAAGTTCGTCCGCCGGACTCGGAATGGCCCGAGACTTTGCGGGCAGCCTCCGTGTGCCAAAAATAGGCCACGGGCACAGCCGCGCCCAAAAATTACCACCCGATGGTCGGGATGCCAAAACCCCCCAGCGGAAAAATGGCGAAAAAAGCAGGTGGGCTATAGCCTTGGTGGGGCGTGGCGAAGTTCGTCCTCCGGACTCAGAATGGCCCGAGACTTACCGGGCGGCCTCCGTGTGCCAAAAAATGGCCACGGGCATAGCCGCGCCGAAAAATTAGCGCCCGATGGTCGGGGTGCCAAAACCCCCCAGCGGAAAAATGGCGAAAAAACGTGTGGGCTATAGCCTTGTTGGGGGGTGTGCGCGAAGTTCGTCCGCCGGACTCGGAATGGCCCGAGACTTTGCGGGCGACCCCCGTGTGCCAAAAATAGGCCACGGGCACAGCCACGCCCAAAAATTAGCGCCCGAAGGTCGGCGTGCCAAAACCCCCCGAGCGGAAAAATGGCCAAAAATCAGGTGGGCTATAGCCTTGGTGGGTGTGGGGCGAGTTCGTCCGCGGGACTCGGAGTGGTCCGAGACTTTGCGGGTGGCCTCCGTGTGCCAAAAATAGGCCACGGGAACAGCCGCCCCCAAAAATTAGCACCCGAAGGTCGTGGTGCCAAAACCCCCCAGCGGAAAAATGGCCAAAAAACGAGTGGGCTATAGCCTTGGTGGGGGGCGTGGGCGAAGTTCGTCTGCCGGACTCGGAATGGCCCGAGACTTTGCGGGCGGCCTCCGTGTGCCAAAAATAGGCCACTGGCACAGCCGCGCCCAAAAATTAGCGCCCGAAGGTCGGGATGCCAAAACCCACCAGCGGAAAAATGGCCAAAAAACGGGTGGGCTATAGCCTTGGTGGGGGGCGTGGGCGAAGTTCGTCCGCCGGACTCGGACTGGCCCGAGACTTTCGGGCGGCCTCCGTGTGCTAAAAATAGGCCACTGGCACAGCCGCGCCCAAAAATTAGTCCCCGAAGGTCGGGGTGCCAAAACCCACCAGCGGAAAAATGGCCAAAAAACAGATGGGCTATAGCCTTGGTGGGGGGCGTGGGCGAGATTCGTCCGCCGGACTTGGAATGGCCCGATACTTTGCGGGCGGCCTCCGTGTGCCAAAAATAATCCACGGCACAGCTGCCAAAAATTAGCACCCGAAGGTCGGGATGCCAAAACCCCCCAGCGGAAAAATGGCGAAAAAACGGGTGGGCTATAGCCTTGGTGTGGGGCGTGGGCGAAGTTCGTCCTCCGGACTCAGAATGGCCTTAGACTTTGCGGGCGGCCTCTGTGTGCCAAAAAATGGCCACGGGCATAGCCGCGCCCAAAAATTAGCGCCCGAAGGTTGGGGTGCCAAAACCCACCAGCGGAAAAATGGCCAAAAAACGGGTGGGCTATAGCCTTGGTGGGGGGCGTGGGCGAAGTTCGTCCGCCGGACTCGGAATGGCCCGAGACTTTCGGGCGGCCTCCGTGTGCTAAAAATAGGCCACTGGCACAGCCGCGCCCAAAAATTAGTCCCCGAAGGTCGGGGTGCCAAAACCCACCAGCGGAAAAATGGCCAAAAAACAGATGGGCTATAGCCTTGGTGGGGGGCGTGGGCGAAGTTCGTCCGCCGGACTCGGAATGGCCCGAGACTTTGCGGGCGGCCTCCGTGTGCCAAAAATAATCCACGGGCACAGCCGCGCCCAAAAATTAGCACCCGAAGGTCGGGATGCCAAAACCCCCCAGCGGAAAAATGGCGAAAAAACGGGTGGGCTATAGCCTTGGTGGGGGGCGTGGGCGAAGTTCGTCCTCCGGACTCAGAATGGCCTTAGACTTTGCGGGCGGCCTCTGTGTGCCAAAAAATGGCCACGGGCATAGCCGCGCCCAAAAATTAGCGCCCGAAGGTTGGGGTACCAAAACCCACCAGCGGAAAAATGGCCAAAAAACGGGTGGGCTATAGCCTTGGTGGGGGGCGTAGGCGAAGTTCGTCCGCCGGACTCGGAATGGCCCGAGACTTTGTGGGTGGCCACCGTGTGCCAAAAATAGGCCACGGGCAAAGCCGCGCACAAAAATTAGCGCCCGAAGGTCGGGATGCCAAAACCACCCAACGGAAAAATGGCGAAAAAACGGATGGGCTATAGCCTTGGTGGGGGGCGTGGGCGAAGTTCGTCCTCCGGACTCCGAATGGCCCGAGACTTACCGGGCGGCCTCCGTGTGCCAAAAAATGGCCACGGGCATAGCCGCGCCAAAAATTAGCGCCCGATGGTCGGGGTGCCAAAACCCCCCAGCGGAAAAATGGCCAAAAAACGTGTGGGCTATAGCCTTGGTGGGGGGTGTGGCGAGATTCGTCCTCCGGACTCAGAATGGCCCGAGTCATACCGGGGGGCCTCCGTGTGCCAAAAATAGGCCACGTGCACAGCCGCGCCCAAAAATTAGCGCCCGATGGTCGGGGTGCCAAAACCCACCAGCGGAAAAATGGCCAAAAAACGGGTGGGCTATAGCCTTGGTGGGGTGCGTGGGCGAAGTTCGTCCGCCGGACTCGGAATGGCCCGAGACTTTGCGGGCGGCCTTCGTGTGCCAAAAATAGGCCACTGCCACAGCCGCGCCCAAAAATTACCACCCGAAGGTCGGGATGCCAAAACCCCCCTGCGGAAAAATGGCGAAAAAGCGGGTGGGCTATAGCCTTGGTGGGGCGTGGCGAGATTCGTCCTCCGGACTCAGAATGGCCCGATACTTACCAGGCGGCCTCCGTGTGCCAAAAAATGGCCACGGGCATAGCCGCGCCCAAAAATTAGCGCCCGATGGTCGGGTGCCAAAACCCCCCAGCGGAAAAATGGCCAAAAAACGTGTGGGCTATAGCCTTGTTGGGGGGTGTGCGCGAAGTTCGTCCGCCGGACTCGGAATGGCCCGAGACTTTGCGGGCGACCCCCGTGTGCCAAAAATAGGCCACGGGCACAGCCACGCCCAAAAATTAGCGCCCGAAGGTCGGCGTGCCAAAACCCCCCGAGCGGAAAAATGGCCAAAAATCAGGTGGGCTATAGCCTTGGTGGGGGGTGTGGGCGAAGTTCGTCCGCGGGACTCGGAGTGGTCCGAGACTTTGCGGGTGGCCTCCGTGTGCCAAAAATAGGCCACGGGAACAGCCGCCCCCAAAAATTAGCGCCCGAAGGTCGTGGTGCCAAAACCCCCCAGCGGAAAAATGGCCAAAAAACGAGTGGGCTATAGCCTTGGTGGGGGGCGTGGGCGAAGTTCGTCTGCCGGACTAGGAATGGCCCGAGACTTTGCGGGCGGCCTCCGTGTGCCAAAAATAGGCCACTGGCACAGCCGCGCCCAAAAATTAGCGCCCGAAGGTCGGGATGCCAAAACCCCCCAGCGGAAAAATGGCCAAAAGCGGGTGGGCTATAGCCTTGAGTGGGGCGTGGCGAGTTCGTCCGCCGGACTCGGACTGGCCCGAGACTTTCGGGCGGCCTCCGTGTGCTAAAAATAGGCCACTGGCACAGCCGCGCCCAAAAATTAGTCCCCGAAGGTCGGGGTGCCAAAACCCACCAGCGGAAAAATGGCCAAAAAACAGATGGGCTATAGCCTTGGTGGGGGGCGTGGGCGAAGTTCGTCCGCCGGACTCGGAATGGCCCGAGACTTTGCGGGCGGCCTCCGTGTGCCAAAAATAATCCACGGGCACAGCCGCGCCCAAAAATTAGCACCCGAAGGTCGGGATGCCAAAACCCCCCAGCGGAAAAATGGCGAAAAAACGGGTGGGCTATAGCCTTGGTGGGGGGCGTGGGCGAAGTTCGTCCTCCGGACTCAGAATGGCCTTAGACTTTGCGGGCGGCCTCTGTGTGCCAAAAAATGGCCACGGGCATAGCCGCGCCCAAAAATTAGCGCCCGAAGGTTGGGGTGCCAAAACCCACCAGCGGAAAAATGGCCAAAAAACGGGTGGGCTATAGCCTTGGTGGGGGGCGTGGGCGAAGTTCGTCCGCCGGACTCGGAATGGCCCGAGACTTTCGGGCGGCCTCCGTGTGCTAAAAATAGGCCACTGGCACAGCCGCGCCCAAAAATTAGTCCCCGAAGGTCGGGGTGCCAAAACCCACCAGCGGAAAAATGGCCAAAAAACAGATGGGCTATAGCCTTGGTGGGGGGCGTGGGCGAAGTTCGTCCGCCGGACTCGGAATGGCCAGAGATTTTGCGGGCGGCCTCCTTGTGCCAAAAATAATCCACGGGCACAGCCGCGCCCAAAAATTAGCACCCGAAGGTCGGGATGCCAAAACCCCCAGCGGAAAAATGGCGAAAAAACGGGTGGGCTATAGCCTTGGTGGGGGGCGTGGGCGAAGTTCGTCCTCCGGACTCAGAATGGCCTTAGACTTTGCGGGCGGCCTCTGTGTGCCAAAAAATGGCCACGGGCATAGCCGCGCCCAAAAATTAGCGCCCGAAGGTTGGGGTGCCAAAACCCACCAGCGGAAAAATGGCCAAAAAACGGGTGGGCTATAGCCTTGGTGGGGGGCGTAGGCGAAGTTCGTCCGCCGGACTCGGAATGGCCCGAGACTTTGTGGGTGGCCACCGTGTGCCAAAAATAGGCCACGGGCAAAGCCGCGCACAAAAATTAGCGCCCGAAGGTCGGGATGCCAAAACCACCCAACGGAAAAATGGCGAAAAAACGGATGGGCTATAGCCTTGGTGGGGGGCGTGGGCGAAGTTCGTCCTCCGGACTCAGAATGGCCCGAGACTTACCGGACGGCCTCCGTGAGCCAAAAAATGGCCACGGGCATAGCCGCGCCAAAAATTAGCGCCCGATGGTCGGGGTGCCAAAACCCCCCAGCGGAAAAATGGCCAAAAAACGTGTGGGCTATAGCCTTGGTGGGGGGTGTGGGCGAAGTTCGTCCTCCGGACTCAGAATGGCCCGAGACATACCGGGCGGCCTCCGTGTGCCAAAAATAGGCCACGAGCACAGCCGCGCCCAAAAATTAGCGCCCGATGGTCGGGGTGCCAAAACCCACCAGCGGAAAAATGGCCAAAAAACGGGTGGGCTATAGCCTTGGTGGGGTGCGTGGGCGAAGTTCGTCCGCCGGACTCGGAATGGCCCGAGACTTTGCGGGCGGCCTTCGTGTGCCAAAAATAGGCCACTGCCACAGCCGCGCCCAAAAATTACCACCCGAAGGTCGGGATGCCAAAACCCCCCAGCGGAAAAATGGCGAAAAAACGGGTGGGCTATAGCCTTGGTGGGGGGCGTGGGCGAAGTTCGTCCTCCGGACTCAGAATGGCCCGATACTTACCAGGCGGCCTCCGTGTGCCAAAAAATGGCCACGGGCATAGCCGCGCCCAAAAATTAGCGCCCGATGGTCGGGTGCCAAAACCCCCCAGCGGAAAAATGGCCAAAAAACGTGTGGGCTATAGCCTTGTTGGGGGGTGTGCGCGAAGTTCGTCCGCCGGACTCGGAATGGCCCGAGACTTTGCGGGCGACCTCCGTGTGCCACAAATAGGCCACGGGCACAGCCACGCCCAAAAATTAGCGCCCGACGGTCGGCGTGCCAAAACCCCCCGAGCGGAAAAATGGCCAAAAATCAGGTGGGCTATAGCCTTGGTGGGGGGTGTGGGCGAAGTTCGTCCGCGGGACTCGGAGTGGTCCGAGACTTTGCGGGTGGCCTCCGTGTGCCAAAAATAGGCCACGGGAACAGCCGCCCCCAAAAATTAGCGCCCGAAGGTCGTGGTGCCAAAACCCCCCAGTCAAAAAATGGCCAAAAAACGGGTGGGCTATAGCCTTGGTGGGGGGCGTGGGCGAAGTTCGTCCTCCGGACTCAGAATGGTCCGAGAATTTGCGGACGGCCTCCTCGTGCGAAAAAATGGCCACGGGCATAGCCGCGCCCAAAAATTAGAGCCCGATGGTCGGGGTGCCAAAACCCCCCAGCGGAAAAATTGCCAAAAAACGTGTGGGCTATAGCCTTGTTGGGGGGTGTGGGCGAAGTTCGTCCGCCGGACTCGGAATGGCCCGAGACTTTGCGGGCGGCCTCCGTGTGCCAAAAAAAGGACACGGGAACAGCCACGCCCAAAAATTAGCGCCCGAAGGTCGGGGTGCCAAAACCCCCCGAGCGGAAAAATGGCCAAAAATCAGGTGGGCTATAGCCTTGGTGGGGGGCGTGGGCGAAGTTCGTCCGCGGGACTCAGAATGGTCCGAGACATTGCGGGTGGCCTCCGTGTGCAAAAAATAGGCCACGGGAACAGCCGCCCCCAAAAATTAGCGCCCGAAGGTCCTGGTGCCAAAACCCCCCAGCGGAAAAATGGCCAAAAAACGAGTGGGCTATAGCCTTGGTGGGGGGCGTGGGCGATGCTCGTCTGCCGGACTCGGAATGGCCCGAGATTTTTTGGGCGGCCTCCGTGTGCCAAAAATAAGCCACTGGCACAGCCGCGCACAAAAATTAGCCCCCGAAGGTCGGGGTGCCAAAACCCACCAGCGGAAAAATGACCAAAAAACGGGTGGGCTATTGCCTTGGTGGGGGGCGTGGGTGAAGTTCGTCCGCCGGACTCAGAATGGCCCGAGACTTTCCGGGCGGCCTCCGTGTGCCAAAAATAGGCCAGGGGCGAAACCGCACCCAAAAATTAGTGACCGAAGGCCGGGGGTGCCAAAACCCCCCAGCGGAAAAATGGCCAAAAAACGGGTGGGCCATAGCCTTGGTGGGGGGCATGGGCGAAGTTCGCCCGCCGGACTCAGAAAGGCCCGATACTTTACGGGCGGCCTCCGTGTGCCAAAAATAGGCCACGGGGACAGACGCGTCCAAAAATTAGCGCCCGAAGGCCGGGTTGCCAAAACCCCCCAGCGGAAAAATGGCCAAAAAACGAGTGGGCTATAGCCTTGGTGGGGGGCGTGGGCGAAGTTCGTCTGCCGGATTTGGAATGGCCCGAGACTTTGCGGGCGGCCTCCGTGTGCATAAAATAGGCCACTGGCACAGCCGCGCCCAAAAATTAGCGCCCGAAGGTCGGGGTGCCAAAACCCACCAGCGGAAAAATGGCCAAAAAACGGGTGGGCTATAGCCTTGGTGGGGGGCGTGGGCGAAGTTCGTCCGCCGGACTCGGAATGGCCCGAGACTTTGTGGGTGGCCTCCGTGTGCCAAAAATAGGCCACAGGATAAGCCGCGCATAAAAATTAGCGCCCGAAGGTCGGGATGCCAAAACCCCCCAGCAGAAAAATGGCGAAAAAACGGGTGGGCTATAGCCTTGGTGGGGGGCGTGGGCGAAGTTCGTCCTCCGGACTCAGAATGGCCCGAGAATTACCGGGCGGCCTCCGTGTGCCAAAAAATGGCCACAGGCATAGCCGCGCCCAAAAATTAGCACCCGATGGTCGGGATGCCAAAACCCCCCAGTGGAAAAATGGCCAAAAAACGTGTGGGCTATAGCCTTGGTAGGGGGTGTGGGCGAAGTTCGTCCTCCGGACTCAGAATGGCCCGAGACTTACCGGGTGGCCTCCGTGTGCCAAAAATAGGCCACGAGCACAGCCGCGCCCAAAAATTAGTGCCCGATGGTCGGGGTGCCAAAACGTACCAGCGGAAAAATGGCCAAAAAACGGGTGGGCTATAGCCTTGTTGGGGGGTGTGGGCGAAGTTCGTCCGCCGGACTCGGAATGGCCTGAGACTTTGCGGGCGGCCTCCGTGTGCCAAAAATAGGCCACGGGCAAAGTCGCGCACAAAAATCAGCGCCCGAAGGTCGGGATGCCAAAACCCCCCAGCGGAAAAATGGCGAAAAAACGGGTGGGCTATAGCCTTGGTGGGGGGCATGGGCGAAGTTCGTCCTCCGGACTCAGAATGGCCCGAGACTTTGCGGGCGGCCTCCGTGTGCCAAAAAATGCCCACGGGCATAGCCGCGCCCAAAAATTAGCACCCGATGGTCGGGGTGCCAAAATCCCCCAGCGGAAAAATGGCCAAAAAACGGGTGGGCTATAGCCTTGGTGGGGGGCGTAGGCGAAGTTCGTCCGCCGGACTCGGAATGGCCCGAGACTTTGCGGGCGGCCTCCGTGTGCCAAAAATAGGCCACGGGCAAAGCCGCGCACAAAAATTAGCGCCCGAAGGTCGGGATGCCAAAACCCCCCAGCGGAAAAATGGCTAAAAAACGGGTGGGCTATAGCCTTGGTGGGGGGCGTGGGCGAAGTTCGTCCTCCGGACTCAGAATGGCACGAGACTTACCGGGCGGCCTCCGTGTGCCAAAAAATGGCCACGGGCATAGCCGCTCCCAAAAATTAGCGCCCGATGGTCGGGGTGCAAAAACCCCCCAGCGGAAAAATGGCCAAAAAACGTTTGGGCTATTGTCTTGGTGGGGGGTGTGGGCGAAGTTCGTCCTCCGGACTCAGAATGTCCCGAGACTTACCGGGCGGCCTCCGTGTGCCAAAAATAGGCCACGAGCACAGCCGCGCCCAAAAATTAGCGCCCGATGGTCGGGGTGCCAAAACCCACCAGCGGAAAAATGGCCAAAAAACGGGTGGGCTATAGCCTTGGTGGGGGGCGTGGGCGAAGTTCGTCCGCAGGACTCGGAATGGCCCGAGACTTTGTGGGTGGCCTCCGTGTGCCAAAAATATGCCACGGGCAAAGCTGCGCACAAAAATTAGCGCCCGAAGGTCAGGATGCCAAAACCCCCCAGCGGAAAAATGGCCAAAAAACGTGTGGGCTATTGCCTTGGTGGGGGGTGTGGGCGAAGTTCGTCCGCCGGACTCGGAATGGCCCGAGACTTTGCGGGCGGCCTCCGTGTGCCAAAAATAGGCCACGGGCACAGCCGCGCACAAAAATTAGCGCCCGAAGGTCGGGGTTCCAAAACCCACCAGCGGAAAAATGGCCAAAAAACGGGTGGGCTATAGCCTTGGTGGGCGAAGTTGCCCGGACTCGGAATGGCCCGAGACTTTGTGGGTGGCCTCCGTGTGCCAAAAATAGGCCACGGCAAAGCCGCACAAAAATTAGCGCCAAAGTCGGGATGCCAAAACCCCCCAGCGGAAAAATGGCGAAAAAACGGGTGGGCTATAGCCTTGGTGGGGGGCGTAGGCGAAGTTCGTCCGCCGGACTCGGAATGGCCCGAGACTTTGCGGGCGGCCTCCATGTGCCAAAAATAGGCCACGGGCACAGCCGCGCCCAAAAATTAGCGCCCGATGGTCGGGGTGCCAAAACCCCCAAGCGGAAAAATTGCCAAAAAACGTGTGGGCTATAGCCTTGGTGGGAGGCGTGGGCGAAGTTCGTCCGCCGGACTCGGAATGGCCCGAGACTTTGCGGGCGGCCTCCGTGTGCCAAAAAATGGCCACGGGCATAGCCGCGCTCAAAAATTAGCGCCCGATGGTCGGGGTGCCAAAACCCCCCAGCGGAAAAATGGCCAAAAAACGTGTGGGCTATAGCCTTGGTGGGGGGCGTAGGCGAAGTTCGTCCGCCGGACTCGGAATGGTCCGAGAGTTTGTGGGTGGCCTCTGTGTGCCAAAAATAGCCCACAGGCAAAGCCGCGCACAAAAATTAGCGCCCGAAGGTCAGGATGCCAAAACCCCCCAGCGGAAAAATGGCCAAAAAACGGGTGGGCTATAGCCTTGGTGGGGGGCGTGGGCGAAGTTCGTCCTCCGGACTCAGAATGGCCCGAGACTTACCGGGCAGCCTCCGTGAGCCAAAAATTGGGCACGGACATAGCCGCGCCCAAAAATTAGCGCCCGAGGATCGGGGTGCCAAAACCCCCCAGCGGAAAAATTGCCAAAAAACGTGTGGGCTATAGCCTTGGTGGGGGGCGTGGGCGAAGTTCGTCCGCCGGACTCGGAATGGCCCGAGACTTTGCAGGCGGCCTCCGTGTGCCAAAAATAGGTCACGGGCACAGCCGCACATAAAAATTAGCGCCGGCAAGTCGGGATGCCAAAACCCCCCAGCGGAAAAATGGCCCAAAAACGGGTGGGCTATAGCCTTGGTGTGGGGCATGGGCGAAGTTCGTCCGCCGGACTCAGAATGTCCCGAGACTTTGCGGGCGGCCTCCATGTGCCAAAAAATGGCCACGGGCACAGCCGCTCCCAAAAATTAGCGCCCGAAGGCCGGGTTTCAAAAACCCCCCAGCGGAAAAATGGCCAAAAAACGAGTGGGCTATAGCCCTGGTGGGGGGCGTGGGCGAAGTTCGTCCGCCGGACTCGGAATGGCCCGAGACTTTGTGGGTATCTTCCAAGTGCAAAAAATAGGCCACGGGCAAAGCCGCGCATAAAAATTAGCGCCCGAAAGTCGGGATGCCAAAACCCCCCAGCGGAAAAATGGCCAACAAACAGATGGGCTATAGCCTTGGTGGGGGGTGGCGAAGTCCGCCCGACTGGAATGGCCCGAGACTTTGCTGGCGGCCTCCGTGTGCCAAAAATAGGCCACGGGCACAGCCGCAAAAATTAGCGCCGGAAGTCGGGTGCCAAAACCCCAGCGGAAAAATGGCCAAAAACGGGTGGGCTATAGCCTTGGTGGGCGTGGCGAGTTCGTCCGCCGTTCTCGGAATGGCCCGAGACTGCGGGTGGCCTCCGTGTGCCAAAAATTGGCCACAGGCATAACAAAAATTAGCGCCCGGAAGTCGGGGTGCCAAAACCCCCCAGCGGAAAAATTGCCAAAAAACGTGTGGGCTATAGCCTTGGTGGGGGGCGTGGGCGAAGGTCGTCCGCCGGACTAAGAATGGCCCGAGACTTTCCGGTCGGCCTCCGTGTGCCAAAAATTGGCCAGGGGTAAAATCGCGCCTAAAAATTAGTGACCGAAGGCCGGGGGTGCCAAAACCCCCCAGCGGAAAAATGGCCAAAAAACGGGTGGGCTATAGCCTTGGTGGGGGGCGTGGGCGAAGTTCGTCCGCCGGACTCAGAATGGCCCGAGACTTTGCGGGCGGCCTCCGTGTGCCAAAAATAGGCCACGGGGACAGACGCGCCCTAAAATTAGCGCCCGAAGGTCGGGGTGCAAAAACCCCCCAGCGGAAAAATGGCCAAAAAACGTGTGGGCTATAGCCTTGGTGGGGGGTGTGGGCGAAGTTCGTCCTACGGACTCAGAATGGCCCGAGACTTTACGGGCGGCCTCCGTGTGCCAAAAATAGGCCACGGGGACAGACGCACCCAAAAATTAGCACCCGAAGGCCGGGCTACCAAAACCCCCCAGCGGAAAAATGGCCAAAAAACGGGTGGGCTACAGCCTTGGTGGGGGGCGTGGGCGAAGTTTGTCCGCCGGACTCAGAATGGCCCGAGACTTTGCGGGTGGCCTCCGAGTGCCAAAAATAGGCCACGGGGACAGACGCGCCCAAAAATTAGCGCCCGAAGGGCGGGTTGCAAAAACCCCCCAGCGGAAAAATGGCCAAAAAACGAGTGGACTATTGCCTTGGTGGGGGGCGTGGGCGAAGTTCGTCTGCCGGACTAAGAATGGCCCGAGAATTTGTGGGTGGCCTCCGTGTACCAAAAATAGGCCACGGCCAAAGAAGCGCACAAAAATTAGCGCCCGAAGGTCGGGATGCAAAAACCCCCCAGCGGAAAAATGGCGAAAAAACGGGTGGGCTATAGCCTTGGTGGGGGGCGTGGGCGAAGTTCGTCCTCCGGACACAGAATGGCCCGAGACTTTGCGGGCGGCCTCCGTGTGCCAAAAATAGGCCACTGGAACAGCCGCGCCCAAAAATTAGCGCCCGAAGGTCGGGGTGCCAAAACCCACCAGCGGAAAAATGGCCAAAAAATGGGTGGGCTATAGCCTTGTTGGGGGACGTGGGCGAAGTTCGTCCTCCGGACTCAGAATGGCCTGAGACTTTGCGTGCGGGCTCCGTGTGCCAAAAAATGGCCACGGGCACAGCCGCGCCCAAAAATTAGCGCCCGAAGGCCGGGTTGCAAAAACCCCCCAGCGGAAAAATGGCCAAAAAACGAGTGGGCTATAGCCTTGGTGGGGGGCGTGGGCGAAGTTCGTCCGCCGGACTCGGAATGGCCCGAGACTTTGTGGGTATCTTCCGTGTGCAAAAAATAGGCCACGGGCAAAGCCGCGCATAAAAATTAGCGCCCGAAAGTCGGGATGCCAAAACCCCCCAGCGGAAAAATGGCCAACAAACAGATGGGCTATAGCCTTGGTGGGGGGCGTGGGCGAAGTTCGTCCTCCGGACTTAGAATGGCCCGAGACTTTGCGGGCGGCCTCCGTGTGCCAAAAATAGGCCACGGGGACAGACGCGGCCAAAAATTAGCGCCCGAAGGCCGGGTTGCCAAAACCCCCCAGCGGAAAAAATGGCCAAAAAACGAGTGGGCTATAGCCTTGGTGGGGGGCGTGGGCGAAGTTCGTCTACCGGACTAAGAATGGCCCGAGACTTTGCGGGCAGCCTCCGTGTGCCAAAAAATGGCCACGGGCATAACCGCACCCAAAAATTAGCGCCCGATGGTCGGGGTGCCAAAACCCCCCAGCGGAAAAATGGCCAAAAAACGTGTGGGCTATAGCATTGTTGGGGGGTGTGGGCGAAGTTCGTCCGCCGGCCTCGGAATGGCCTGAGACTTTGCGGGCGGCCTCCGTGTGTCAAAAATAGGCCACGGGCACAGCCACGGCCAATAATTAGCGCCCGAAGGTCGGGGTGCCAAAACCCCCCAGCGGAAAAATGGCCAAAAAACGTGTGGGCTATAACCTTGGTGGGGGGTGTGGGCGAAGTTCATCCGCCGGACTCGGAATGGCCCGAGACTTTGCTGGCGGCCTCCGTGCGCCAAAAATAGGCCACGGGCACAGCTGCGCCCAAAAATTAGCGCCCGGAAGTCGGGGTGCCAAAACCCCCCAGCGGAAAAATGGCCAAAAAACGAGTGGGCTATAGCCTTGGTGGGGGGCGAGGGCGAAGTTCCTCCGCCGGACTCGGAATGGCCCGAGACTTTGCGGGTGGCCTCCGTGTGCCAAAGATTGGCCACAGTGATAACCGCGCCCAAGTATTAGCGCCCGATGGTCGGGGTGCCAAAACCCCCCACCGGAAAAATTGCCAAAAAACGTGTGGGCTATAGCCTTGGTGGGGGGCGTGGGCGAAGTTCGTCCGCCGGACTCAGAATGGCCCGAGACTTTCCGGGCGGCCTCCGTGTGCCAAAATTAGGCCACGGGCAAAGCCGCGCAAAAAAATTAGCGCCCGAAGGTCGGGATGCCAAAACCCCCCAGCGGAAAAATGGCCAAAAAACGGGTGGGCTATAGCCTTGGTGGGTGGCGTGGGCGAAGTTCGTCCGCCGGACTCAGAATGGCCCGAGACTTTGCGGGCGGCCTCCGTGTTCCAAAAATAGGCCACGGGGACAGACTCGTCCAAAAATTAGCGCCCGAAGGCCGGGTTGCCAAAACCCCCCAGCGGAAAAATGGCCAAAAAACGAGTGGGCTATAGCCTTGGTGGGCGGCGTGGGCGAAGTTCGTCTGCCGGATTTGGAATGGCCCGAGACTTTGCGGGCGGCCTCCGTGTGCATAAAATAGGCCACTGGCACAGCCGTGCCCAAAAATTAGCGCCCGAAGGTCGGGGTACCAAAACCCACCAGCGGAAAAATGGCCAAAAAATGGGTGGGCTATAGCCTTGGTGGGGGGCGTGGACGAAGTTCGTCCGCCGGACTCGGAATGGCCCGAGACTTTGTGGGTAGCCTCCGTGTGCCAAAAATAGGCCACGGGATAAGCCGCGCATAAAAATTAGCGCCCGAAGGTCGGGATGCCAAAACCCCCCAGCGGAAAAATGGCGAAAAAACGGGTGGGCTATAGCCTTGGTGGGGGGCGTAGGCGAAGTTCGTCCGCCGGACTCGGAATGGCCCGAGACTTTGTGGGTGGCCTCCGTGTGCCAAAAATAGGCCACGGGCAAAGCCGCGCACAAAAATTAGCGCCCGAAAGTCGGGATGCCAAAACCCCCCAGCGGAAAAATGGCGAAAAAACGGGTGGGCTATAGCCTTGGTGGGGGGCGTGGGCGAAGTTCGTCCTCCGGACTCAGAATGGCCTGAGACTTTGCGGGTGGCCTCCGTGTGCCAAAAAATTGCCACGGGCATAGCCGCGCCCAAAAATTAGCGCCCGATGGTCGGGGTGCCAAAACCCCCCAGCGGAAAAATGGCCAAAAAACGTGTGGCCTATAGCCTTGTTGGGGGGGATGGGCGAAGTTCGTCCGCCGGACTCGGAATGGCCCGAGACTTTGCGGGCGGCCTCCGTGTGCCAAAAATAGGCCACGGGGACAGACGCGCCCAAAAATTAGCCCCCGAAGGCCGGGCTACCAAAACCCCCCAGCGGAAAAATGGCCAAAAAACGGGTGGGCTATAGCCTTGGTGGGGGGCGTGGGCGAAGTTCATCCGCCAGACTCAGAATGGCCCGAGACTTTGCGGGCGGCCTCCGTGTGCCAAAAATAGGCCACGGGGACAGACGCGTCCAAAAATTAGCGCCCGAAGGCCGGGTTGCCAAAACCCCCCAGCGGAAAAATGGCCAAAAAACGAGTGGGCTATAGCCTTGGTGGGGGGGGTGGGCGAAGTTCGTCTGCCGGATTTGGAATGGCCCGAGACTTTGCGGGCGGCCTCCGTGTGTATAAAATAGGCCACTGGCGCAGCCGCGCACAAAAATTAGCGCCCGAAGGTCGGGATGCCAAAACCCCCCAGCGGAAAAATGGCCAAAAAACGTGTGGGCTATAGCCTTGGTGGGGGGCGTGGGCGAAGTTCATCCGCCGGACTCAGAATGGCCCGAGACTTGCGGGCGGCCTCCGTGTGCCAAAAATAGGCCACGGGGACCGACGCAAAAATTAGCCCCGAAGGCCGGGTTGCCAAAACCCCCCAGCGGAAAAATGGCCAAAAAACGAGTGGGCTATAGCCTTGGTGGGGGGCGTGGGCGAAGTTCGTCCGCCGGACTCAGAATGGCCCGAGACTTTGCGGGCGGCCTCCGTGTGCCAAAAATAGGCCACGGGGACAGACGCGTCCAAAAATTAGCGCCCGAAGGCCGGGTTGCCAAAACCCCCCAGCGGAAAAATGGCCAAAAAACGAGTGGGCTATAGCCTTGGTGGGGGGGGGTGGGCGAAGTTCGTCTGCCGGATTTGGAATGGCCCGAGACTTTGCGGGCGGCCTCCGTGTGTATAAAATAGGCCACTGGCACAGCCGCGCCCAAAAATTAGCGCTCGATGGTCGGGGTGCCAAAACCCACCAGCGGAAAAATGGCCAAAAAACGGGTGGGCTATAGCCTTGGTGGGGGGCGTGGGCGAAGTTCGTCCGCCGGACTCGGAATGGCCCGAGACTTTGCGGGCGGCCTCCGTGTGCCAAAAATAGGCCACGGGGACAGACGCGCCCAAAAATTAGCCCCCGAAGGCCGGGCTACCAAAACCCCCCAGCGGAAAAATGGCCAAAAAACGGGTGGGCTATAGCCTTGGTGGGGGGCGTGGGCGAAGTTCATCCGCCAGACTCAGAATGGCCCGAGACTTTGCGGGCGGCCTCCGTGTGCCAAAAATAGGCCACGGGGACAGACGCGTCCAAAAATTAGCGCCCGAAGGCCGGGTTGCCAAAACCCCCCAGCGGAAAAATGGCCAAAAAACGAGTGGGCTATAGCCTTGGTGGGGGGGGTGGGCGAAGTTCGTCTGCCGGATTTGGAATGGCCCGAGACTTTGCGGGCGGCCTCCGTGTGTATAAAATAGGCCACTGGCGCAGCCGCGCACAAAAATTAGCGCCCGAAGGTCGGGATGCCAAAACCCCCCAGCGGAAAAATGGCCAAAAAACGTGTGGGCTATAGCCTTGGTGGGGGGCGTGGGCGAAGTTCATCCGCCGGACTCAGAATGGCCCGAGACTTGCGGGCGGCCTCCGTGTGCCAAAAATAGGCCACGGGGACAGACGCGTCCAAAAATTAGCGCCCGAAGGCCGGGTTGCCAAAACCCCCCAGCGGAAAAATGGCCAAAAAACGAGTGGGCTATAGCCTTGGTGGGGGGCGTGGGCGAAGTTCATCCGCCAGACTCAGAATGGCCCGAGACTTTGCGGGCGGCCTCCGTGTGCCAAAAAAGCGCCCGAAGGCCGGGTTGCCAAAACCCCCCAGCGGAAAAATGGCCAAAAAACGAGTGGGCTATAGCCTTGGTGGGGGGGGTGGGCGAAGTTCGTCTGCCGGATTTGGAATGGCCCGAGACTTTGCGGGCGGCCTCCGTGTGCCAAAAAATGGCCACGGGCATAGCCGCGCCCAAAAATTAGCGCCCGATGGTCGGGGTGCCAAAACCCCCCAGCGGAAAAATGGCCAAAAAACGTGTGGGCTATAGCCTTGTTGGGGGGTGTGGGCGAAGTTCGTCCGCCGGACTCGGAATGGCCCGAGACTTTGCGGGCGGCCTCCGTGTGCCAAAAATAGGCCACTGGCACAGCCGCGCCCAAAAATTAGCGCCCGAAGGTCGGGATGCCAAAACCCCCCAGCGGAAAAATGGCGAAAAAACGGGTGGGCTATAGCCTTGGTGGGGGGCGTGGGCGAAGTTCGTCCTCCGGACTCAGAATGGCCTGAGACTTTGCGGGCGGCCTCCGTGTGCCAAAAAAAGGCCACGGGCATAGCCGCGCCCAAAAATTAGCCCCCGATGGTCGGGGTGCAAAAACCCCCCAGCGGAAAAATGGCCAAAAAACGTGTGGGCTATAGCCTTGTTGGGGGGTGTGGGCGAAGTTCGTCCGCCGGACTCGGAATGGCCCGAGACTTTGCGGGCGGCCTCCGTGTGCCAAAAATAGGCCACTGGCACAGCCGCGCCCAAAAATTAACGCCCGAAGGTTGGGGTGCCAAAACCCACCAGCGGAAAAATGGCCAAAAAACGGGTGGGCTATAGCCTTGGTGGGGGGCGTGGGCGAAGTTCGTCCGCGGGATTCGGAATGGTCCGAGACTTTGCGGGTGGCCTCCGTTTGCCAAAAATAGGCCACGGGAGCAGCCGCCCCCAAAAATTAGCGCCCGAAGGTCGTGGTGCCAAAACCCCCCAGCGGAAAAATGGCCAAAAAACGGGTGGGCTATAGCCTTGGTGGGGGGCGTGGGCGAAGTTCGTCTGCCGGACTCGGAATGGCTCGAGACTTTGCGGGCGGCCTCCGTGTACAAAAAAAAAGCCACTGGAACAGACGCTCACAAAATTTAGCACCCGAAGGTCGGGGTGCCAAAACCCACCAGCGGAAAAATGGCCAAAAAACGGGTGGGCTATAGCCTTGGTGGGGGGCGTGGGCGAAGTTCGTCGTCCGGACTCAGAATGGCCCGAGACTTACCGGACGGCCTCCGTGTGCCAAAAAATGGCCACGGGCATGGCCGCGCCCAAAAATTAGCGCCCGATGGTCGAGGTGCCAAAACCCCCCAGCGGAAAAATGGCCAAAAAACGTATGGGCTATAGCTTTGGTGGGGGTGTGGGCGAAGTTCGTCCTCCGGACTCAGAATGGCCCGAGACTTACCGGGCGGCCTCCGTGTGCCAAAAATAGGCCACGAGAACAGCCGCTCCCAAAAATTAGCACCCGATGGTCGGGGTGGCAAAACCCACCAGCGGAAAAATGGCCAAAAAACGGGTGGGCTATAGCCTTGGTGGGGGGCGTGTGCGAAGTTCGTCCGCCGGACTCGGAATGGCCCGAGACTTTGTGGGTGGCCTCCATGTGCCAAAAATAGGCCACGGACAAACCCGCGCACAAAAATTAGCGCCCGAAGGTCGGGATGCCAAAACCCCCCAGCGGAAAAATGGCGAAAAAACGGGTGGGCTATAGCCTTGGTGGGGGGCGTGGGCGAAGTTCGTCCTCCGGACTCGGAATGGCCCGAGACTTTGCGGGCGGCCTCCGTGTGCCAAAAATATGTCACGGGCCAAGCCGCGCACAAAAATTAGCGCCCGAAGGTCGGGATGCCAAAACCCCCCAGCGGAAAAATGGCGAAAAAACGGGTGGGCTATAGCCTTGGTGGGGGGCGTGGGCGAAGTTCGTCCTCCGGACTCGGAATGGCCCGAGACTTTGCGGGCGGCCTCCGTGTGCCAAAAAAAGGACACGCGCAAAGCCGCGCACAAAAATTAGCGCCCGAAGGTCGGGATGCCAAAACCCCCCAGCGGAAAAATGGCAAAAAAACGGGTGGGCTATAGCCTTGGTGGGGCGTGGCGGTCGTCCTCCAGACTCAGAATGGCCCGAGACTTTGCGGGCGGCCTACGTGTGCCAAAAATGGCCACGGGCATAGCCGCAAAAAATACCCCCCGAAGGTCGGGATGCACAAAGCCCCCAGCGGAAAAATGGCGAAAAAACGGGTGGGCTATAGCCTTGGTGGGGGGCGTGGGCGAAGTTCGTCCTCCGGACTCAGAATGGCCCGAGACTTACTGGGCGACCTCCGTGTGCCAAAAAATGGCCACGGGCATAGCCGCGCCCAAAAATTAGCGCCCGATGGTCGGGTTGCCAAAACCTCCCAGCGTAAAAATGGCGAAAAAACGGGTGGGCTATAGCCTTGGTGGCGGGCGTGGGCGCAGTTCGTCCTCCGGACTCAGAATGGCCCGAGAATTTGCGGGCGGCCTTCCGTGTGTCAAAAATAGGGCACGGGCACAGCCACGCCCAAAAATTAGCGCCCGAAGGTCGGGGTGCGAAAACCCCCCAGCGGAAAAATGGCGAAAAAACGGGTGGGCTAAAGCCTGGGTGGGGCGTGGCGCAGGACTCGGAATGGCCCGAGACTTTGCGGGCGGCCTCCGTGTGTCAAAAAAAGGACACATGAACAGCCACCCCCAAAAATTAGCGCCCGAAGGTCGTGGTGCCAAAACCCCCCGAGCGGAAAAATGGCCAAAAATCAGGTGGCCTATAGCCTTGGTGGGGGGCGTGGGCGAAGTTCATCCGCGGGACTCACAATCGTCCGAGACTTTGCGGGTGGCCTCCGTGTGCCAAAAATAGGCCACGGGAACAGCCGCCCCCAAAAATTAGCGCCCGAAGGTCCTGGTGCCAAAATGCCCCAGCGGAAAAATGGCCAAAAAACGAGTGGGCAATAGCCTCGGTGGGGGGCGTGGGCGAAGTTCGTCCGCCGGACTCAGAATGGCCCGAGACATTGCGGGCGGCCTCCGTGTGCCAAAAATAGGCAACAGGGACAGACGCACCCAAAAATTAGCGCCCGAAGGCCGGGTTGGAAAAACCCCCCAGCGGAAAAATGTCCAAAAAACGAGTGGGCTAAAGCCTTGGTGGGGGGCGTGGTTCTGCTGGACTAAGAATGGCCCGAGACTTTGCGGGCGGCCTCCGTGTGCCAAAAATAGGACACTGGCACAGCCGCGCCCAAAAATTAGCGCCCGAAGGTCGGGGCGCCAAAACCCACCAGCGGAAAAATGGCGAAAAAACTGGTGGGCTATAGCCTTGGTGGGGGGCGTGGGCGAAGTTCGTCCTCCGGACTCAGAATGGCCCGACACTTTGCAAACGGCTTCCGTGTGCCAAAAAATGGCCACGGGCATAGCCGCGCCAAAAAATTAGCGCCCGAAGGTCGGGATGCCAAAACCCCCCAACGGAAAAATGGCGAAAAAACGGGTGGGCTATAGCCTTGGTGGGCGGCGTGGGCGAAGTTCGTCCTCCGGACTCAGAATGGCCCGAGACTTTGTGGGTGACCACCGTGTGCCAAAAATAGGCCACGGGCAAAGCTGCGCAAAAACATTAGTGCCCGAAGATCGGGATGCCAAAACCCCCCAACGGAAAAATGGCGAAAAAACGGGTGGGCTATAGCCTTGGTGGGGAGCGTGGGCGAAGTTCGTCCTCCGGACTCAGAATGGCCCGAGACTTAACGGGCGGCCTCCGTGTGCCAAAACATGGCCACGGGCATAGCCACGCCCAAAAATTAGCGCCCGATGGTCGGGGTGCCAAAACCCCCCTGCGGAAAAATGGCCAAAAAACGTGAGGGCTATAGCCTTGGTGGGGGGTATGGGCGAAGTTCGTCCTCCGGACTCAGAATGGCCCGAGACTTACCGGGCGGCCTCCGTGTGCCAAAAATAGGCCACGAGCACAACCTCGACCAAAAATTAGCGCCCGATGGTTGGGGTGCCAAAACCCACCAGCGGAAAAATGGCCAAAAAACGGGTGGGCTATAGCCTTGGTGGGGGGCGTGGGCGAAGTTCGTCCGCCGGACTCGGAATGGCCCGAGACTTTGTGGGTGGCCTCCGTGTGCCAAAAATAGGCCACGGGAAAAGCCGCGCACAAAAATTAACTCCCGAAGGTCGGGATGCCAAAACCCCCCAGCGGAAAAATGGCGAAAAAACGGGTGGGCTATAGCCTTGGTGGGGGGCGTGGGCGAAGTTAGTCCTCCGGTCTCGGAATGGCCCGAGACTTTGTGGGCGGCCTCCGTGTGCCAAAAATAGGCCACGGGCAAAGCCGCGTACAAAAATTAGCGCCCGAAGGTCGGGATGCCAAAACCCCCCAGCAGAAAAATGGCGAAAAAACGGGTAGGCTATAGCCTTGGTGGGGGGCGTGGGCGAAGTTCGTCCTCCGGACTCAGGATGGCCCGAGACTTTGCGGGCGGCCTCTGTGTGCCAAAAAATGGCCACGGGCATAGCCGCGCACAAAAATTAGCGCCCGAATGTCGGGATGCCAAAACCCCCCAGCGGAAAAATGGCGAAAAAACGGGTGGGCTATAGCCTTGGTGGGGGGCGTGGGCGAAGTTCGTCCCCCGGACTCAGAATGGCCCGAGACTTACCGGGCGGCGTCCGTGTGCCAAAAAATGGCCACGGGCATAGCCGCGACCAAAAATTAGCGCCCGATGGTTGGGTTGCCGAAACCCCCCAGCGGAAAAATGGCGAAAAAACGGGTGGGCTATAGCCTTGGTGGGGGGCGTGGGCGATGTTCGTCCTCCGGACTCATAATGGCCCGAGACTTACCGGGCGGCCTCCGTGTGCCAAAAAATGGCCACGGGCATAACCGCGCCCAAAAATTAGCGCCCGATGGTCGGGGTACCAAAAACCCCCAGCGGAAAAATGGCCAAAAAACGTGTGGGTTATAGCCTTGTTGGGGGGTGTGGGCGAAGTTCGTCCGCCGGACTCGGAATGGCCCGAGACTTTGTGGGCAGCCTCCGTGTGTCAAAAATAGGCCACGGCCACAGCCACGCCCAAAAATTAGCGCCCGAAGGTCGGGGTGCCAAAACCCCCCAGCGGAAAAATGGCCAAAAAACGGGTGGGCTATAGCCTTGGTGGGGGGCGTGGGCGAAGTTAGTCCTCCGGTCTCGGAATGGCCCGAGACTTTGTGGGCGGCCTCCGTGTGCCAAAAATAGGCCACGGGCAAAGCCGCGCACAAAAATTAGTGCCCGAATGTCGGGATGCCAAAACCCCCCAGCGGAAAAATGACGAAAAAACGGGTGGGCTATAGCCTTGGTGGGGGGCGTGGGCAAAGTTCGTCCTCCGGACTCAGAATGGCCTGAGACTTACCGGGTGGCCTCCGTGTGCCAAAATTAGGCCACGAGGACAGCCGCGCCCAAAAATTAGCGCCCGATGGTCAGGGTGCCAAAACCCACCAGCGGAAAAATGGCCAAAAAACGGGTGGGCTATAGCCTTGGTGGGGGGCGTGGGCGAAGTTCGTCCTCCGGACTCGGAATGGCCCGAGACTTTGTGGGCGGCCTCTGTGTGCCAAAAAATGGCCACGGGCATAGCCGCGCACAAAAATTAGCGCCCGAATGTCGGGATGCCAAAACCCCCCAGCGGAAAAATGGCGAAAAAACGGGTGGGCTATAGCCTTGGTGGGGGGCGTGGGCGAAGTTCGTCCCCCGGACTCAGAATGGCCCGAGACTTACCGGGCGGCGTCCGTGTGCCAAAAAATGGCCACGGGCATAGCCGCGACCAAAAATTAGCGCCCGATGGTTGGGTTGCCGAAACCCCCCAGCGGAAAAATGGCGAAAAAACGGGTGGGCTATAGCCTTGGTGGGGGGCGTTGGCGATGTTCGTCCTCCGGACTCAGAATGGCCCGAGACTTACCGGGCGGCCTCCGTGTGCCAAAAATGGCCACAGGCATAGCCGCGCCCAAAAATTAGCGCCCGATGGTCGGGGTACCAAAACCCCCCAGCGGAAAAATGGCCAAAAAACGTGTGGGCTATAGCCTTGTTGGGGGGTGTGGGCGAAGTTCGTCCTCCGGACTCAGAATGGCCCGAGACTTACCGGGCGGCCTCCGTGTGCCAAAAGTAGGCCACGAGCACAGCCGCGCCCAAAAATTAGCGCCCGATGGTCGGGGTGCCAAAACCCACCAGCGGAAAAATGGCCAAAAAACGGGTGGGCTATAGCCTTGGTGGGGGGCGTGGGCGAAGTTCGTCCGCCGGACTCGGAATGGCCCGAGACTTTGTGGGCGGCCTCCGTGTGCCAAAAATAGGCCACGGGCACAGCCGAGCCCAAAAATTAGCGCCCGATGGTCGGGGTTCCAAAACCCACCAGCGGAAAAATGGCCAAAAAACGGGTGGGCTATAGCCTTGGTGGGGGGCGTGGGCGAAGTTCGTCCGCCGGACTCGGAATGGCCCGAGACTTTGTGGGTGGCCTCCGTGTGCCAAAAATAGGCCACGGGCAAAGCCGCGCACAAAAATTAGCGCCCGAAGGTCGGGGTGCCAAAACCCCCCAGCGGAAAAATGGCGAAAAAACGGGTGGGCTATAGCCTTGGTGGGGGGCGTGGGCGAAGTTCGTCCTCCGGACTCGGAATGGCCCGAGACTTTGTGGGCGGCCTCCGTGTGCCAAAAATAGGCCACGGGCAAAGCCGCGCACAAAAATTAGCGCCCGAAGGTCGGGATGCCAAAACCCCCCAGCGGAAAAATGACAAAAAAACGGGTGGGCTATAGCCTTGGTGGGGGGCGTGGGCGAAGTTCGTCCTCCGGACTCGGAATGGCCCGAGACTTTGTGGGCGGCCTCCGTGTGCCAAAAATAGGCCACGGGCAAAGCCGCGCACAAAAATTAGTGCCCGAATGTCGGGATGCCAAAACCCCCCAGCGGAAAAATGACGAAAAAACGGGTGGGCTATAGCCTTGGTGGGGGGCGTGGGCAAAGTTCGTCCTCCGGACTCAGAATGGCCTGAGACTTACCGGGTGGCCTCCGTGTGCCAAAATTAGGCCACGAGGACAGCCGCGCCCAAAAATTAGCGCCCGATGGTCAGGGTGCCAAAACCCACCAGCGGCAAAATGGCCAAAAAACGGGTGGGCTATAGCCTTGGTGGGGGGCGTGGGCGAAGTTCGTCCTCCGGACTCGGAATGGCCCGAGACTTTGTGGGCGGCCTCCGTGTGCCAAAAAATGGCCACGGGCATAGCCGCGCCCAAAAATTAGCGCCCGATGGTCGGGGTACCAAAACCCCCCAGCGGAAAAATGGCCAAAAAACGTGTGGGCTATAGCCTTGTTGGGGGGTGTGGGCGAAATTCGTCCTCCAGACTCAGAATGGACCGAGACTTACAGGCCTCCGTGTGCCAAAAATTGGCCACGAGCACAGCCGCGCCTAAAATTTAGCGCCCGAAGGTCGGGTGCCAAAACCCGCCAGCGGAAAATGGCCAAAAACGGGTGGGCTATAGCCTTGGTGGGGCGTGGCGAGATTCGTCCGCCGGACTCGGAATGGCCCGAGACTTTACGGCGGCCTCCGTGTAAAAATGGCCACAGGCATAGCCGCGCCAAAAATTAGCACCCGATGGTCGGGTTACCAAAACTCCCCAGCGGAAAAATGGCCAAAAAACGTGTGGGCTATAGCCTTGTTGGGGGGTGTGGGCGAAGTTCGTCCTCCGGACTCAGAATGGCCCGAGACTTACCGGGCGGCCTCCGTGTGCCAAAAGTAGGCCACGAGCACAGCCGCGCCCAAAAATTAGCGCCCGATGGTCGGGGTGCCAAAACCCACCAGCGGAAAAATGGCCAAAAAACGGGTGGGCTATAGCCTTGGTGGGGGGCGTGGGGGAAGTTCGTCCGCCGGACTCGGAATGGCCCGATACTTTGTGGGTGGCCTCCGTGTGCCAAAAATAGGCCACGGGCAAAGCCGCGCTCAAAAATTAGCGCCCGAAGGTCGGGATGCCAAAACCCCCCAGCGGAAAAATGGCGAAAAAACGGGTGGGCTATAGCCTTGGTGGGGGGCGTGGGCGAAGTTCGTCCTCCGGACTCGGAATGGCCTGAGACTTTGTGGGAGGCCTCCGTGTGCCAAAAATAGGCCACGGACAAAGCCGCGCACAAAAATTAGCGACCGAAGGTCGGGATGCCAAAACCCCCCAGCGGAAAAATGGCGAAAAAACTGGTGGGCTATAGCCTTGGTGGGGGGCGTGGGCGAAGTTCGTCCTCCGGACTCAGAATGGCCCGAGACTTACCGGGCGGCCTCCGTGTGCAAAAAATAGGCCACGAGGACAGCCGCGCCCAAAAATTAGCGCCCGAAGGTCGGCGTGCCAAAACCCCCCGAGCGGAAAAATGGCCAAAAATCAGGTGGGCTATAGCCTTGGTGGGGGGCGTAGGCGAAGTTCGTCCGTCGGACTCGGAATGGCCCGAGACTTTGTGGGTGGCCTCCGTGTGCCAAAAATAGGCCACGGGCAAAGCCGCGCACAAAAATTAGCGCCCGAAGGTCGGGATGCCAAAACCCCCCAACGGAAAAATGGCGAAAAAACGGGTGGGCTATAGCCTTGGTGGGGGGCGTGGGCGAAGTTCGTCCTCCGGACTCAGAATGGCCCGAGACTTACCGGGCGGCCTCCGTGTGCCAAAAAATGGCCACGTGCATAGCCGCGCCCAAAAATTAGCGCCCGATGGTCGGGGTGCCAAAACCCACCAGCGGAAAAATGGCCAAAAAACGGGTGGGCTATAGCCTTGGTGGGGGGCGTGGGCGAAGTTCGTCCTCCGGACTCGGAATGGCCCGAGACTTTGTGGGAGGCCTCCGTGTGCCAAAAATAGGCCACGGGCAAAGCCGCGCACAAAAATTAGCGCCCGAAGGTCGGGATGCCAAAACCCCCCAGCGGAAAAATGGCGAAAAAACGGGTGGGCTATAGCCTTGGTGGGGGGCGTGGGCGAAGTTCGTCCTCCGGACTCAGAATGGCCTGAGACTTACCGGGTGGCCTCCGTGTGCCAAAATTAGGCCACGAGGACAGCCGCGCCCAAAAATTAGCGCCCGATGGTCAGGGT
This sequence comes from Citrus mangshanensis, assembly GCA_030449895.1. Lineage (NCBI taxonomy): Eukaryota > Viridiplantae > Streptophyta > Magnoliopsida > Sapindales > Rutaceae > Citrus > Citrus mangshanensis. Next base: position 209,746 of record JASUUJ010000180.1, read on the forward strand.
GCCAAAACCCACCAGCGGAAAAATGGCCAAAAAACGGGTGGGCTATAGCCTTGGTGGGGGGCGTGGGCGAAGTTCGTCCTCCGGACTCGGAATGGCCCGAGACTTTGTGGGCGGCCTCCGTGTGCCAAAAAATGGCCACGGGCATAGCCGCGCCCAAAAATTAGCGCCCGATGGTCGGGGTACCAAAACCCCCCAGCGGAAAAATGGCCAAAAAACGTGTGGGCTATAGCCTTGTTGGGGGGTGTGGGCGAAGTTCGTCCTCCAGACTCAGAATGGACCGAGACTTACCGGGCGGCCTCCGTGTGCCAAAAATTGGCCACGAGCACAGCCGCGCCCAAAAATTAGCGCCCGAAGGTCGGGGTGCCAAAACCCGCCAGCGGAAAAATGGCCAAAAAACGGGTGGGCTATAGCCTTGGTGGGGGGCGTGGGCGAAGTTCGTCCGCCGGACTCGGAATGGCCCGAGACTTTACGGGCGGCCTCCGTGTGCCAAAAATGGCCACAGGCATAGCCGCGCCCAAAAATTAGCGCCCGATGGTCGGGTTACCAAAACTCCCCAGCGGAAAAATGGCCAAAAAACGTGTGGGCTATAGCCTTGTTGGGGGGTGTGGGCGAAGTTCGTCCTCCGGACTCAGAATGGCCCGAGACTTACCGGGCGGCCTCCGTGTGCCAAAAGTAGGCCACGAGCACAGCCGCGCCCAAAAATTAGCGCCCGATGGTCGGGGTGCCAAAACCCACCAGCGGAAAAATGGCCAAAAAACGGGTGGGCTATAGCCTTGGTGGGGGGCGTGGGGGAAGTTCGTCCGCCGGACTCGGAATGGCCCGATACTTTGTGGGTGGCCTCCGTGTGCCAAAAATAGGCCACGGGCAAAGCCGCGCTCAAAAATTAGCGCCCGAAGGTCGGGATGCCAAAACCCCCCAGCGGAAAAATGGCGAAAAAACGGGTGGGCTATAGCCTTGGTGGGGGGCGTGGGCGAAGTTCGTCCTCCGGACTCGGATTGGCCTGAGACTTTGTGGGAGGCCTCCGTGTGCCAAAAATAGGCCACGGACAAAGCACAAAAAAATTAGCGACAAGGTCGGGATGCCAAAACCCCAGCGGAAAATGGCGAAAACCTGGGCTATAGCCTTGGTGGGGGCGTGGTTCGTCCTCCGGACTCAGAATGGCCCGAGACTTACCGGGCGGCCTCCGTGTGCAAAAAATAGGCCACGAGGACAGCCGCGCCCAAAAATTAGCGCCCGAAGGTCGGCGTGCCAAAACCCCCCGAGCGGAAAAATGGCCAAAAATCAGGTGGGCTATAGCCTTGGTGGGGGGCGTGGGCGAAGTTCGTCCGCCGGACTCGGAATGGCCCGAGACTTTGTGGGCGGCCTCCGTGTGCCAAAGAAAGGCCACGGGCAAAGCCGCGCAAAAATTAGCGCCAAGGTCGGGATGCCAAAACCCCCCCAGCGGAAAATTGGCGAACAATCGGGTGGGCTATAGCCTTGGTGGGGGGCGTGGGCGAAGTTCGTCCTCCGGACTCAGAATGGCCCGAGACTTACCGGGCGGCCTCCGTGTGCCAAAAAATGGCCACGTGCATAGCCGCGCCCAAAAATTAGCGCCCGATGGTCGGGGTGCCAAAACCCACCAGCGGAAAAATGGCCAAAAAACGGGTGGGCTATAGCCTTGGTGGGGGGCGTGGGCGAAGTTCGTCCTCCGGACTCGGAATGGCCCGAGACTTTGTGGGAGGCCTCCGTGTGCCAAAAATAGGCCACGGGCAAAGCCGCGCACAAAAATTAGCGCCCGAAGGTCGGGATGCCAAAACCCCCCAACGGAAAAATGGCGAAAAAACGGGTGGGCTATAGCCTTGGTGGGGGGCGTGGGCGAAGTTCATCCTCCGGACTCAGAATGGCCTGAGACTTACCGGGTGGCCTCCGTGTGCCAAAATTAGGCCACGAGGACAGCCGCGCCCAAAAATTAGCGCCCGATGGTCAGGGTGCCAAAACCCACCAGCGGAAAAATGGCCAAAAAACGGGTGGGCTATAGCCTTGGTGGGGGGCGTGGGCGAAGTTCGTCCTCCGGACTCGGAATGGCCCGAGACTTTGTGGGCGGCCTCCGTGTGCCAAAAAATGGCCACGGGCATAGCCGCGCCCAAAAATTAGCGCCCGATGATCGGGGTACCAAAACCCCCCAGCGGAAAAATGGCCAAAAAACGGGTGGGCTATAGCCTTGTTGGGGGGTGTGGGCGAAGTTCGTCCTCCAGACTCAGAATGGACCGAGACTTACCGGGCGGCCTCCGTGTGCCAAAAATTGGCCACGAGCACAGCCGCGCCCAAAAATTAGCGCCCGAAGGTCGGGGTGCCAAAACCCGCCAGCGGAAAAATGGCCAAAAAACGGGTGGGCTATAGCCTTGGTGGGGGGCGTGGGCGAAGTTCGTCCGCCGGACTCGGAATGGCCCGAGACTTTGCGGGCGGCCTCAAAAATGGCCACAGGCATAGCCGCGCAAAAATTAGCGCCCGATGGTCGGGTTACCAAAACTCCCAGCGGAAAATGGCCAAAAACGTGTGGGCTATAGCCTTGTTGGGGGTGTGGGCGCGTCCTCCGGACTCGAATGGCCCGAGACTTCGGCCTCCGTGCCAAAAGTAGGCCACGAGCACAGCCGCAAAAATTAGCGCCCGATGGTCGGGTGCCAAAACCCACCAGCGAAAAATGGCCAAAAACGGTGGGCTATAGCCTTGGTGGGGCGTGGGGAAGTTCGGGAATGGCCCGATACTTTGTGGGTGGCCTCCGTGTGCCAAAAATAGGCCACGGCAAAGCCGCGCTCAAAAATTAGCGCCCGAAGGTCGGGATGCCAAAACCCCCCAGCGGAAAAATGGCGAAAAAACGGGTGGGCTATAGCCTTGGTGGGGGGCGTGGGCGAAGTTCGTCCTCCGGACTCGGAATGGCCTGAGACTTTGTGGGAGGCCTCCTTGTGCCAAAAATAGGCCACGGACACAGCCGCGCACAAAAATTAGCGACCGAAGGTCGGGATGCCAAAACCCCCCCGCGGAAAAATGGCGAAAAAACTGGTGGGCTATAGCCTTGGGGGCGTGGCGGTTCGTCCTCCGGACTCAGAATGGCCCGAGACTTACCGGCGGCCTCCGTGTGCAAAAATAGGCCACGAGGACAGCCGCGCCCACAACTTAGCGCCCGAAGGTCGGCGTGCCAAAACCCCGAGCGGAAAAATGGCCAAAAATCGTGGGCTATAGCCTTGGGGGCGTAGGCGAAGTTCGTCCGGACTCGGAATGGCCCGAGACTTTGTGGGTGGCCTCCGTGTGCCAAAAAATTAGCGCCAAGGTCGGGATGCCAAAACCCCCCAACGGTAAAATGGCGAAAAAACGGGTGGGCTATAGCCTTGGTGGGGGGCGTGGGCGAAGTTCGTCCTCCGGACTCGGAATGGCCCGAGACTTACCGGCGGCCTCCGTGCCAAAAATGGCCACGTGCATAGCCGCGGAAAAAAATTAGCGCCCGATGGTCGGGGTGCCAAAACCCACCAGCGGAAAAATGGCCAAAAAACGGGTGGGCTATAGCCTTGGTGGGGGGCGTGGGCGAAGTTCGTCCTCCGGACTCGGAATGGCCCGAGACTTTGTGGGAGGCCTCCGTGTGCCAAAAATAGGCCACGGCCAAAGCCGCGAACAAAAAATAGCACCCGAAGGTCGGGATGCCAAAACCCCCCAGCGGAAAAATGGCCAAAAAACGGGTGGGCTATAGCCTTGGTGGGGGGCGTAGGCGAAGTTCGTCCGCCGGACTCGGAATGGCCCGAGACTTTGTGGGTGGCCACCGTGTGCAAAAAATAGGCCACGGGCAAAACCACGCTAAAAAATTAGCGCCCGAAGGTCGGGATGCCAAAACCCCCCAACGGAAAAATGGCGAAAAAACGGGTGGGCTATAGCCTTAGTGGGGGGCATGGGCGAAGTTCGTCCTCCGGACTCAGAATGGCCCGAGACTTACCGGGCGGCCTCCGTGTGCCAAAAAATGGCCACGGCAAAAAATTAGCGCCCGATGGTCGGGGTGCCAAAACCCCCCAGCGGAAAAATGGCCAAAAAACGTGTGGGCTATAGCCTTGTTGGGGGGTGTGGGCGAAGTTCGTCTGCCAGACTCGGAATGGCCCGAGACTTTGCGGGCGGCCTCCGTGTGCCAAAAATAGGCCACTGCCACAGCCGCGCCCAAAAATTAGCGCCCGATGGTCGGGGTGCCAAAACCCAGCAGCGGAAAAATGGCCAAAAAACGGGTGGGCTATAGCCTTGGTGGGAGGCGTGGGCGAAGTTCGTCCTCCGGACTCGGAATGGCCCGAGTCTTTGTGGGAGGCCTCCGTGTGCCAAAAATAGGCCACGGGCAAAGCCGCGCACAAAAATTAGCGCCCAAAGGTCGGGATGCCAAAACCCCCCAACGGAAAAATGGCGAAAAAACGGGTGGGCTATAGCCTTGGTGGGGGGCGTGGGCGAAGTTCGTCCTCCGGACTCAGAATGGCCCGAGACTTACCGGGCGGCCTCCCTGTGCCAAAAAATTGCCACGTGCATAGCCGCGCCCAAAAATTAGCACCCGATGGTCGGGGTACAAACCCACCAGCGGAAAAATGGCCAAAAAACGGGTGGGCTATAGCCTTGGTGGGGGGCGTGGGCGAAGTTCGTCCGCCGGACTCGGAATGGCCCGAGACTTTGTGGGTGGCATCCGTGTGCACAAAATAGGCCACGGGCAAAGCCGCGCACAAAAATTAGAGCCCGAAGGTCGGGATGCCAAAACCCACCAGCGGAAAAATGGCCAAAAAACGGGTGGGCTATAGCCTTGGTGGGGGGCGAGGGCGAAGTTCGTCCGCCGGACTCGGAATGGCCCGAGACTTTGCGGGCAGCCTCTGTGTGCCAAAAATAGGCCACGGGCAAAGCCGCGCACAAAAATTAGCACCCGAAGGTCGGGATGCCAAAACCCCCCAACGGAAAAATGGCGAAAAAACGGGTGGGCTATAGCCTTGGTGGGGGGCGTGGGCGAAGTTCGTCCTCCGGACTCGGAATGGCCCGAGACTTTGTGGGAGGCCTCCGTGTGCCAAAAATAGGCCACGGGCAAAGCCGCGCACAAAAATTAGCGCCCGAAGGTCGGGATGCCAAAACCCCCCAACGGAAAAATGGCGAAAAAACGGATGGGCTATAGCCTTGGTGGGGGGCGTGGGCGAAGTTCGTCCTCCGGACTCGGAATGGCCCGAGACTTTGTGGGCGGCCTCCGTGTGCCAAAAAAAGGCCACGGGCAAAGCCGCGCAAAAAAATTAGCGCCCGAAGGTCGGGATGCCAAAACCCCCCACCGGAAAAATGGCGAAAAAACGGGTGGGCTATAGCCTTGGTGGGGGGCGTGGGCGAAGTTCGTCCTCCGGACTCAGAATGGCCCGAGACTTTGCGGGCGGCCTCCGTGTGCCAAAAACTGGCCACGGGCATAGCCGCGCCCAAAAATTAGCACCCGAAGGTCGGGATGCCAAAACCCCCCAGCGGAAAAATGGCGAAAAAACGGGTGGGCTATAGCCTTGGTGGGGGGCGTGGGCGAAGTTCGTCCTCCGGACTCAGAATGGCCCGAGACTTACCGGGCGGCCTCCGTGTGCCAAAAAATGGCCACGGGCATAGCCGCGCCCAAAAATTAGCGCCCGATGGTCGGGGTGCCAAAACCCACCAGCGGAAAAATGGCCAAAAAACGGGTGGGCTATAGCCTTGGTGGGGGGCGTGGGCGAAGTTCGTCCTCCGGACTCGGAATGGCCCGAGACTTTGTGGGAGGCCTCCGTGTGCCAAAAATAGGCCACGGGCAAAGCCGCGCACAAAAATTAGCACCCGAAGGTCGGGATGCCAAAACCCCCCAGCGGAAAAATGGCCAAAAAACGGGTGGGCTATAGCCTTGGTGGGGGGCGTAGGCGAAGTTCGTCCGCCGGACTCGGAATGGCCCGAGACTTTGTGGGTGGCCACCGTGTGCAAAAAATAGGCCACGGGCAAAACCACGCACAAAAATTAGCGCCCGAAGGTCGGGATGCCAAAACCCCCCAACGGAAAAATGGCGAAAAAACTGGTGGGCTATAGCCTTAGTGGGGGGCGTGGGCGAAGTTCGTCCTCCGGACTCAGAATGGCCCGAGACTTACCGGGCGGCCTCCGTGTGCCAAAAAATGGCCACGGGCGTAGCCGCGCCCAAAAATTAGCGCCCGATGGTCGGGGTGCCAAAACCCCCCAGCGGAAAAATGGCCAAAAAACGTGTGGGCTATAGCCTTGTTGGGGGGTGTGGGCGAAGTTCGTCCGCCGGACTCGGAATGGCCCGAGACTTTACGGGCGACCTCCGTGTACCAAAAATAGGCCACGGGCACAGCCACGCCCAAAAATTAGAGCCCGAAGGTCGGCGTGCCAAAACCCCCCGAGCGGAAAAATGGCCAAAAATCAGGTGGGCTATAGCCTTGGTGGGGGGTGTGGGCGAAGTTCGTCTGCCGGACTCGGAATGGCCCGAGACTTTGCGGGCGGCCTCCGTGTGCCAAAAATAGGCCACTGCCACAGCCGCGCCCAAAAATTAGCGCCCGATGGTCGGGGTGCCAAAACCCAGCAGCGGAAAAATGGCCAAAAAACGGGTGGGCTATAGCCTTGGTGGGAGGCGTGGGCGAAGTTCGTCCTCCGGACTCGGAATGGCCCGAAACTTTGTGGGAGGCCTCCGTGTGCCAAAAATAGGCCACGGGCAAAGCCGCGCACAAAAATTAGCGCCCGAAGGTCGGGATGCCAAAACCCCCCAACGGAAAAATGGCGAAAAAACGGGTGGGCTATAGCCTTGGTGGGAGGCGTGGGCGAAGTTCGTCCTCCGGACTCAGAATGGCCCGAGACTTACCGGGCGGCCTCCGTGTGCCAAAAAATTGCCACGTGCATAGCCGCGCCCAAAAATTAGCACCCGATGGTCGGGGTGCAAACCCACCAGCGGAAAAATGGCCAAAAAACGGGTGGGCTATAGCCTTGGTGGGGGGCGTGGGCGAAGTTCGTCCGCCGGACTCGGAATGGCCCGAGACTTTGTGGGTGGCCTCCGTGTGCACAAAATAGGCCACGGGCAAAGCCGCGCACAAAAATTAGAGCCCGAAGGTCGGGATGCCAAAACCCACCAGCGGAAAAATGGCCAAAAAACGGGTGGGCTATAGCCTTGGTGGGGGGCGAGGGCGAAGTTCGTCCGCCGGACTCGGAATGGCCCGAGACTTTGCGGGCAGCCTCTGTGTGCCAAAAATAGGCCACGGGCAACGCCGCGCACAAAAATTAGCACCCGAAGGTCGGGATGCCAAAACCCACCAGCGGAAAAATTGCGAAAAACCGGGTGGGCTATAGCCTTGGTGGGGGGCGTGGGCGAAGTTCGTCCTCCGGACTCAGAATGGCCCGAGACTTACCGGGCGGCCTCTTTGTGCCAAAAAATGTCCACGTGCATAGCCGCGCCCAAAAATTAGCACCCGATGGTCGGGGTGCCAAACCCACCAGCGGAAAAATGGCCAAAAAACGGGTGGGCTATAGCCTTGGTGGGGGGCGTGGGCGAAGTTCGTCCGCCGGACTCGGAATGGCCCGAGACTTTGTGGGTGGCCTCCGTGTGCACAAAATAGGCCACGGGCACAGCCGCGCACAACAATTAGCGCCCGAAGGTCGGGATGCCAAAACCCACCAGCGGAAAAATGGCCAAAAAACGGGTGGGCTATAGCCTTGCTGGGGGGCGTGGGCGAAGTTCGTCCTCCGGACTCGGAATGGCCCGAGACTTTGTGGGCGGCCTCCGTGTGCCAAAAAAAGGCCACGGGCAAAGCCGCGCAAAAAAATTAGCGCCCGAAGGTCGGGATGCCAAAACCCCCCACCGGAAAAATGGCGAAAAAACGGGTGGGCTATAGCCTTGGTGGGGGGCGTGGGCGAAGTTCGTCCTCCGGACTCAGAATGGCCCGAGACTTTGCGGGCGGCCTCCGTGTGCCAAAAACTGGCCACGGGCATAGCCGCGCCCAAAAATTAGCGCCCGAAGGTCGGGATGCCAAAACCCCCCAGCGGAAAAATGGCGAAAAAACGGGTGGGCTATAGCCTTGGTGGGGCGTGGCGAGTTCGTCCGGACTCAGAATGGCCCGAGACTTTGCGGGCGGCCTCCGTGTGCCAAAAACTGGCCACGGGCATAGCCGCGCCCAAAAATTAGCGCCCGATGGTCGGGGTGCCAAAACCCCCCAGCGGAAAAATGGCCAAAAAACGTGTGGGCTATAGCCTTGGTGGGGGGCGTGGGCGAAGTTCCTCCGCCGGATTCGGAATGGCCCGAGACTTTGCGGGTGGCCTCCGTGTGCCAAAGATTGGCCACAGTCATAACCACGCCCAAAATTTAGCGCCCGATGGTCGGGGTGCAAAAACCCCCCAGCGGAAAAATTGCCAAAAATCGTGTGGGCTATAGCCTTGGTGGGGGGCGTGGGCGAAGTTCGTCCGCCGGACTCAGAATGACCCGAGACTTTACGGGCGGCCTCCGTGCCAAAAATAGGCCACGGGACAGACGCGCCAAAAATTAGCGCCAAGGCCGGGCTACCAAAACCCCAGCGGAAAAATGGCCAAAAACGTGTGGGCTATAGCCTTGGTGGGGGGTCGTCCGGACTCAGAATGGCCGGAGACTTTGCGGGCGGCCTCCGTGTGCCAAAAATAGGCCACGGGCACAGCCGCGCCCAAAAATTAGCGCCCGAAGGTCGGGGTGCCAAAACCCCCCGAGCGGAAAAATGGCCCAAAAAAAGGTGGGCTATAGCCTTGGTGGGGGCGTCGGGGGACTCGGAATGGTACGCGACTTTGCGGGTGGACTCCGTTTGCCAAAAATAGGCCATGGGCACAGCCGCGCCCAAAAATTAGCGCCCGAAGGTCGTGATGCCAAAACCCCCAGCGGAAAAATGGACAAAAAACATATGGGCTATAGCCTTGGTGGGGGGCGTGGGCGAAGTTCGTCCGCGGGACTCAGAATGGTCCGAGACTTTGCGGGTGGCCTCCGTGTGCGAAAAATAGGCCACGGGAACAGCCGCCCCCAAAAATTAGCACCCGAAGGTCCTGGTGCCAAAACCCCCCAGCGGAAAAATGGCCAAAAAACGTGTGGGCTATAGCCTTGGTGGGGGGTGTGGGCGAAGTTCGTCCGCCGGACTCGGAATCGCCCGAGACTTTGCTGGCGGCCTCCGTGTGCCAAAAATAGGCCACGGGCACAGCCACGCCCAAAAATTAGCGCCCGGAAGTCGGGGTGCCAAAACCCCCCAGCGGAAAAATGGCTAAAAAACGGGTGGGCTATAGCCTTGGTGGGGGGCGTGGGCGAAGTTCGTCCTCCGGACTCAGAATGGCCCGAGACTTACTGGGCGACCTCCGTGTGCCAAAAAATGGCCACGGGCATAGCCGCGCCCAAAAATTAGCGCCCGATGGTCGGGTTGCCAAAACCTCCCAGCGTAAAAATGGCGAAAAAACGGGTGGGCTATAGCCTTGGTGGCGGGCGTGGCGCAGTTCGTCCTCCGGACTCGAATGGCCCGAGACTTACCGGGCGTCCTCCGTGGGCCAAAAAATGGCCACGGGCATAACCGCGCCCAAAAATTAGTGTCCGATGGTCGGGGTGCCAAAACCCCCCAGCGGAAAAATGGCCAAAAAACGTGTGGGCTATAGCCTTGGTGGGGGTGTGGCGAAGTTCGTCCGCGGACTCCGAATGGCCCGAGACTTTGCGGGCGGCCTCCGTGTGCCAAAAAATGGCCACGGGCATAGCCGGGCTCAAAAATTAGCGCCCGATGGTCGGGGTGCCAAAACCCCCCAGCGGAAAAATGGCCAAAAAACGTGTGGGCTATAGCCTTGGTGGGGGGTGTGGGCGAAGTTCGTCCGCCGGACTCGGAATGGCCCGAGACTTTGCTGGCGGCCTCCGTGTGCCAAAAATAGGCCACGGGCACAGCCGCGCCCAAAAATTAGCTCCCGGAAGTCGGGGTGCCAAAACCCCCCAGCGGAAAAATGGCCAAAAAACGGGTGGGCTATAGCCTTGGTGGGGGGCGTGGGCGAAGTTCGTCCGCGGGACTCAGAATGGTCCGAGACTTTGCGGGTGGCCTCCGTGTGCGAAAAATAGGCCACGGGAACAGCCGCCCCCAAAAATTAGCACCCGAAGGTCCTGGTGCCAAAACCCCCCAGCGGAAAAATGGCCAAAAAACGTGTGGGCTATAGCCTTGGTGGGGGGTGTGGGCGAAGTTCGTCCGCCGGACTCGGAATCGCCCGAGACTTTGCTGGCGGCCTCCGTGTGCCAAAAATAGGCCACGGGCACAGCCACGCCCAAAAATTAGCGCCCGGAAGTCGGGGTGCCAAAACCCCCAGCGGAAAAATGGCTAAAAAACGGGTGGGCTATAGCCTTGGTGGGGGGCGTGGGCGAAGTTCGTCCTCCGGACTCAGAATGGCCCGAGACTTACTGGGCGACCTCCGTGCCAAAAATGGCCACGGGCATAGCCGCGCCAAAAATTAGCGCCCGATGGTCGGGCTGCCAAAACCTCCCAGCGTAAAATGGCGAAAAACGGGTGGGCTATAGCCTTGGTGGGGGGCGTGGGCGAAGTTCGTCCTCCGGACTCAGAATGGCCCGAGACTTTGCGGGCGGCCTCCGTGTGCCAAAAAATGGCCACGGGCATAACCGCGCCCAAAAATTAGCGCCCGATGGTCGGGGTGCCAAAACCCCCCAGCGGAAAAATGGCCAAAAAACGTGTGGGCTATAGCCTTGGTGGGGGGTGTGGGCGAAGTTCGTCCGCCGGACTCGGAATGGCCCGAGACTTTGCGGGCGGCCTCCGTGTGCCAAAAAATGGCCACGGGCATAGCCGGGCTCAAAAATTAGCGCCCGATGGTCGGGGTGCCAAAACCCCCCAGCGGAAAAATGGCCAAAAAACGTGTGGGCTATAGCCTTGGTGGGGGGTGTGGGCGAAGTTCGTCCGCCGGACTCGGAATGGCCCGAGACTTTGCTGGCGGCCTCCGTGTGCCAAAAATAGGCCACGGGCACAGCCGCGCCCAAAAATTAGCGCCCGGAAGTCGGGGTGCCAAAACCCCCCAGCGGAAAAATGGCCAAAAAACGGGTGGGCTATAGCCTTGGTGGGGGGCGTGGGCGAAGTTCGTCCGCCGGACTCGGAATGGCCCGAGACTTTGCGGGTGGCCTCCGTGTGCCAAAAATTGGCCACGGGCATAACCGCGCCCAAAAATTAGCGCCCGATGGTCGGGGTGCCAAAACCCCCCAGCGGAAAAATTGCCAAAAAACGTGTGGGCTATAGCCTTGGTGGGGGGCGTGGGCGAAGGTCGTCCGCCGGACTAAGAATGGCCCGAGACTTTCCGGGCGGCCTCCGTGTGCCAAAAATATGCCAGAGGCAAAACCGCGCCCAAAAATTAGCGACCGAATGCCGGGGGTGCCAAAACCCCCCAACGGAAAAATGGCCAAAAAACGGGTGGGCTATAGCCTTGGTGGGGGGCGTGGGCGAAGTTCGTCCGCCGGACTCAGAATGGCCCGAGACTTTGCGGGCGGCCTCCGTGTGCCAAAAGTAGGCCACGGGGACAGACGCGCCCAAAAATTAGCACCCAAAGGCTGGGTTGCCAAAACCCCCCAGCGGAAAAATGGCCAAAAAACGAGTGGGCTATAGCCTTGGTGGGGGCGTGGGCGAAGATCGTCTGCCGGACTAAGAATGGCCCGAGACTTTGCGGGCGGCCTCCGTGTGCCAAAAATAGGCCACTGGCACAGCCACGCCCAAAAATTAGCGCCCGAAGGTCGGGGTGCCAAAACCCACCAGCGGAAAAATGGCCAAAAAACGGGTGGGCTATAGCCTTGGTGGGGATCGTGGGCGAAGTTCGTCCGCCGGACTCGGAATGGCCAGAGACTTTGTGGGTGGCCTCCGTGTGCCAAAAATAGGCCACGGGCAAAGCCGCACACAAAAATTAGAGCCCGAAGGTCGGGATGCCAAAACCCCCCAGCGGAAAAATGGCGAAAAAACGGGTGGGCTATAGCCTTGGTGGGGGGCGTGGGCGAAGTTCGTCCTCCGGACTCAGAATGGCCCGAGACTTACCGGGCGGCCTCCGTGTGCCAAAAAATGGCCACGGGCATAGCCGCGCCCAAAAATTAGCGCCCGATGGTCGGGTTGCCAAAACCACCCAGCGGAAAAATGGGGAAAAAACGGGTGGGCTATAGCCTTGGTGGGGGGCGTGGGCGAAATTCGTCCTCCGGACTCAGAATGGCCCAAGAATTTGCGGGCGGCCTCCGTGTGCCAAAAAATGGCCACGGGCATAACCGCTCCCAAAAATTAGCGCCCGATGGTCGGGGTGCCAAAACCCCCCAGCGGAAAAATGGCCAAAAACGTGTGGGCTATAGCCTTGTTGGGGGGCGTGGGCGAAGTTCGTCCGCCGGACTCGGAATGGCCCAAGACTTTGCGGGCGGCCTCCGTGTGTAAAAAATAGGCCACGGGCACAGCCACACCCAAAAATTAGTGCCCGAAGGTCGGGGTACCAAAACCCCCCAGCGGAAAAATGGCGAAAAAACGTGTGGGGTATAGCCTTGTTGGGGGGTGTGGGCGAAGTTCGTCCGCCGGACTCGGAATGGCCCGAGACTTTGCGGGCAGCCTTCGTGTGGCAAAAAAAGGACACGGGAACAGCCACGCCTAAAAATTAGCGCCCGAAGGTTGGGGTGCCAAAACCCCCCGAGCGGAAAAATGGCCAAAAATCAGGTGGGCTATAGCCTTGGTGGGGGGCGTGGGCGAAGTTCGTCCGCGGGACTCAGAATGGTCCGAGACTTTGCGGGTGGCCTCCGTGTGCCAAAAATAGGCGACGGGATCAGCCGCCCCCAAAAATTAGCACCCGAAGGTCCTGGTGCCAAAACCCCCCAGCGGAAAAATGGCCAAAAAACGAGTGGGCTATAGCCTTGGTGGGGGGCGTGGGCGATGTTCGTCTGCCGGACTCGGAATGGCCCGAGACTTTGCGGGCGGCCTCCGTGTGCCAAAAATAGGCCACTGGCACAGCCACGCCCAAAAATTAGCGCCCGAAGGTCGGGGTGCCAAAACCCACCAGCGGAAAAATGGCCAAAAAACGGGTGGGCTATAGCCTTGGTGGGGATCGTGGGCGAAGTTCGTCCGCCGGACTCGGAATGGCCAGAGACTTTGTGGGTGGCCTCCGTGTGCCAAAAATAGGCCACGGGCAAAGCCGCACACAAAAATTAGAGCCCGAAGGTCGGGATGCCAAAACCCCCCAGCGGAAAAATGGCGAAAAAACGGGTGGGCTATAGCCTTGGTGGGGGGCGTGGGCGAAGTTCGTCCTCCGGACTCAGAATGGCCCGAGACTTACCGGGCGGCCTCCGTGTGCCAAAAAATGGCCACGGGCATAGCCGCGCCCAAAAATTAGCGCCCGATGGTCGGGTTGCCAAAACCACCCAGCGGAAAAATGGGGAAAAAACGGGTGGGCTATAGCCTTGGTGGGGGGCGTGGGCGAAATTCGTCCTCCGGACTCAGAATGGCCCGAGAATTTGCGGGCGGCCTCCGTGTGCCAAAAAATGGCCACGGGCATAACCGCGCCCAAAAATTAGCGCCCGATGGTCGGGGTGCCAAAACCCCCCAGCGGAAAAATGGCCAAAAAACGTGTGGGCTATAGCCTTGTTGGGGGGCGTGGGCGAAGTTCGTCCGCCGGACTCGCAATGGCCCAAGACTTTGCGGGCGGCCTCCGTGTGTAAAAAATAGGCCACGGGCACAGCCACGCCCAAAAATTAGTGCCCGAAGGTCAGGGTGCCAAAACCCCCCAGCGGAAAAATGGCCAAAAAACGTGTGGGGTATAGCCTTGTTGGGGGGTGTGGGCGAAGTTCGTCCGCCGGACTCGGAATGGCCCGAGACTTTGCGGGCGGCCTTCGTGTGGCAAAAAAAGGACACGGGAACAGCCACGCCTAAAAATTAGCGCCCGAAGGTCGGGGTGCCAAAACCCCCCGAGCGGAAAAATGGCCAAAAATCAGGTGGGCTATAGCCTTGGTGGGGGGGGTGGGCGAAGTTCGTCCGCGGGACTCAGAATGGTCCGAGACTTTGCGGGTGGCCTCCGTGTGCCAAAACTAGGCGACGGGATCAGCCGCCCCCAAAAATTAGCACCCGAAGGTCCTGGTGCCAAAACCCCCCAGCGGAAAAATGGCCAAAAAACGAGTGGGCTATAGCCTTGGTGGGGGGGGTGGGCGAAGTTCGTCCGCGGGACTCAGAATGGCCCGAGACTTTGCGGGCGGCCTCCGTGTGCCAAAAATAAGCCACTGGCACAGCCGCGCCCAAAAATTAGCCCCCGATGGTCGGGGTGCCAAAACCCCCCAGCAGAAAAATGGCGAAAAAACGGGTGGGCTATAGCCTTGGTGGGGGGCGTGGGCGAAGTTCGTCCTCCGGACTCAGAATGGCCCGAGAATTTGCGGACGGCCTCCGTGTGCCAAAAAATGGCCACGGGCATAGCCGCGCCCAAAAATTAGAGCCCGATGGTCGGGGTGCCAAAACCCCCCAGCGGAAAAATGGCCAAAAAACGTGTGGGCTATAGCCTTGTTGGGGGGTGTGGGCGAAGTTCGTCCGCCGGACTCGGAATGGCCCGAGACTTTGCGGGCGGCCTCCGTGTGCCAAAAAAAGGACACGGGAACAGCCACGCCCAAAAATTAGCGCCCGAAGGTCGGGGTGCCAAAACCCCCCGAGCGGAAAAATGGCCAAAAATCAGGTGGGCTATAGCCTTGGTGGGGGGCGTGGGCGAAGTTCGTCCGCGGGACTCAGAATGGTCCTAGACTTTGCGGGTGGCCTCCCTGTGCCAAAAATAGGCCACGGGAACAGCCGCCCCCAAAAATTAGCCCCCGAAGGTCATGGTGCCAAAACCCCCCAGCGGAAAAATGGCCAAAAAACGAGTGGGCTATAGCCTTGGTGGGGGGCGTGGGCGATGTTCGTCTGCCGGACTCGGAATGGCCCGAGACTTTGCGGGCGGCCTCCGTGTGCCAAAAATAAGCCAGTGGCACAGCCGCGCCCAAAAATTAGCCCCCGAAGGTCGGGGTGCCAAAAACCACCAGCGGAAAAATGGCCAAAAAACGGGTGGGCTATAGCCTTGGTGGGGGGCGTGGGCGAAGTTCGTCCGCCGGACTCGGAATGGCCCGAGACTTTCCGGGCGGCCTCCGTGTGCCAAAAATAAGCCACTGGCACAGCCGCGCCCAAAAATTAGCCCCCGAAGGTCGGGGAGCCAAAACCCACCAGCGGAAAAATGACCAAAAAACGGGTGGGCTATTGCCTTGGTGGGGGGCGTGGGCGAAGTTCGTCCGCCGGACTCAGAATGGCCCGAGACTTTCCGGGCGGCCTCCGGGTGCCAAAAATAGGCTAGGGGCAAAACCGCACCCAAAAATTAGTGACCGAAGGTGCCAAAACCCCAGCGGAAAATGGCCAAAAACGAGTGGGCTATTTCCTTGGTGGTGGGCCTGGGCGAAGTTCGTCCGCCGGACTCAGAATGGCCCGATACTTTATGGCGGCCTCCGTGTGCCAAAAATAGGCCACGGGATAGACGCGTCCAAAAATTAGCGCCCGGGTTGCCAAAACCCCCAGCGGAAAATGGCCAATAAACGTGTGGGCTATAGCCTTGGTGGGGGGCGTGGGCGAAGTTCGTCTGCCGGATTTGGAATGGCCCGAGACTTTGCGGGCGGCCTCCGTGTGCATAAAATAGGCCACTGGCACAGCCGCGCCCAAAAATTAGCGCCCGAAGGTCGGGATTCCAAAACCCCCCAGCGGAAAAATGGCGAAAAAACGGGTGGGCTATAGCCTTGGTGGGGGGCGTGGGCGAAGTTCGTCCTCCGGACTCGGAATGGCCCGAGACTTTGTGGGCGGCCTCCGTGTGACAAAAATAGGCCACGGACAAATCCGCGCACAAAAATTAGCACCCGAAGGTCGGGATGCCAAAACCCCCCAGCGGAAAAATGGCGAAAAAACGGGTGGGCTATAGCCTTGGTGGGGGGCGTGGGCGAAGTTCGTCCTCCGGACTCAGAATGGCCCGAGACTTTGCGGGCGGCCTCCGTGTGCCAAAAAAAGGCCACGGGCATAGCCGTGCCCAAAAATTAGCGCCCGAAGGTCGGGATGCCAAAACCCTCCAGCGGAAAAATGGCGAAAAAACGGGTGGGCTATAGCCTTGGTGGGGGGCATGGGCGAAGTTCGTCCTCCGGACTCAGAATGGCCCGAGACTTTGCGGGCGGCCTCCGTGTGCCAAAAAATGGCCACGGGCATAGCCGCGCCCAAAAATTAGCACCCGATGGTCGGGGCGCCAAAACCCCCCAGTGGAAAAATGGCCAAAAAACGTGTGGGCTATAGCCTTGTTGGGGGGTGTGGGCGAAGTTCGTCTGCCGGACTCGGAATGGCCCGAGACTTTGCGGGCGGCCTCCGTGTGCCAAAAATAGGCCACGGGCAAAGCCGCGCACAAAAATTAGCGCCCGAAGGTCGGGATGCCAAAACCCCCCATCGGAAAAATGGCGAAAAAACGGGTAGGCTATAGCCTTGGTGGGGGGCGTGGGCGAAGTTCGTCCTCCGGACTCAGAATGGCACGAGACTTACCGGCCTCCGTGTGCCAAAAATGGCCACGAGCATAGCCGCCCAAAAATTAGCTCCCGATGGTCGGGTTGCCAAAACCCCCCAGCGGAAAATGGCCAAAAACGGGTGGGCTATAGCCTTGGTGGGGGCGTGGCAAAGTTCGTCCGCGGACTCGGAATGGCCCGAGATTTTGTGGGTGGCCTCCAAAAAATACGCCACGGGAAAAGAACCGCACAAAAATTAGTGCCCGAAGGTCGGGATGCCAAAACCCCCCAGCGGAAAAATGGCGAAAAAACGGGTGGGCTATAGCCTTGGTGGGGGGCGTGGGCGAAGTTCGTCCTCCGGACTCAGAATGGCCCGAGACTTTGCAGGCGGCCTCCGTGTGCCAAAAAAAGGCCACGGGCATAGCCGAGCCCAAAAATTAGCGCCCGAAGGTCGGGATGCAAAAACCCCCCAGCGGAAAAATGGCGAAAAAACGGGTGGGCTATAGCCTTGGTGGGGGGCATGGGCGAAGTTCGTCCTCCTGACTCAGAATGGCCCGAGACTTTGCGGGCGGCCTCCGTGTGCCAAAAATAGGCCACGGGCAAAGCCGTGCACAAAAATTAGCGCCTGAAGGTCGGGATGCCAAAACCCCCCAGCGTAAAAATGGCGAAAAAACGGGTGGGCTATAGCCTTGGTGGGGGGCGTGGGCGAAGTTCGTCCTCCGGACTCAGAATGGCACGAGACTTACCGGGCGGCCTCCGTGTGCCAAAAATAGGCCACGGGCATAGCCGCGCCCAAAAATTAGCACCCGATTGTCGGGGTGCCAAAACCCCCCAGCGGAAAAATGGCCAAAAAACGTGTGGGCTATAGCCTTGTTGGGGGGTGTGGGCGAAGTTCGTCCGCCGGACTCGGAATAGGCCGAGACTTTGCGGGCGGCCTCCGTGTGCCAAAAATAGGCCACGGACAAAGCCGCGCACAAAAATTAGCACCCAAAGGTCGGGATGCCAAAACCCCCCAGCGGAAAAATGGCGAAAAAACGGGTGGGCTATAGCCTTGGTGGGGGGCGTGGGCGAAGTTCGTCCTCCGGACTCAGAATGGCACGAGACTTACCGGGCGGCCTCCGTGTGCCAAAAAATTGCCACGGGCATAGCCGCGCCCAAAAATTAGCGCCCGATGGTCGGGGTGCCAAAACCCACCAGCGGCAAAATGGCGAAAAAACGTGTGGGCTATAGCCTTGGTGGGGGGCGTGGGCGAAGTTCGTCCTCCGGACTCAGAATGGCACGAGAGTTACCGGGCGGCCTCCGTGTGCCAAAACATGGCCACGGGCATAGCCGCGCCCAAAAATTAGCGCCCGAAGGTCGGGATGCCAAAACCCCCCAGCGGAAAAATGGCGAAAAAACGGGTGGGCTATAGCCTTGGTGGGGGGAATGGGCGAAGTTCGTCCTCCGGATTAGAATGGCCCGAGACTTTGCGGGCGGCCTCCATGTGCCAAAAAATGGCCACGGGCATAGCCGCGCCCAAAAATTAGCACCCGATGGTCGGGGCGCCAAAACCCCCCAGTGGAAAAATGGCCAAAAAACGTGTGGGCTATAGCCTTGTTGGGGGGTGTGGGCGAAGTTCGTCTGCCGGACTCGGAATGGCCCGAGACTTTGTGGGTGGCCTCCGTGTGCCAAAAATAGGCCACGGGCAAAGCCGTGCACAAAAATTAGTGCCCGAAGGTCGGGATGCCAAAACCCCCAGCGGAAAAATGGCGAAAAAACGGGTGGGCTATAGCCTTGGTGGGGGGCGTGGCGGTTCGCCCTCCGGACTCGAATGGCCCGAGACTTTGCAGGTGGCCTCCGTGTGCCAAAAAGGCCACGGGCATAGCCGAGCCCAAAATTAGCTGAAGGTCGGGATGCCAAAACCCCCAGCGGAAAAATGGCGAAAAAACGGGTGGGCTATAGCCTTGGTGGGGGGCGTGGGCGAAGTTCGTCCTCCGGACTCAGAATGGCACGAGACTTACCGGGCGGCCTCCGTGTGCCAAAAAATGGCCACGGCCATAGCCGCGCCCAAAAATTAGCGCCCGATGGTCGGGGTGCCAAAACCCACCAGCGGAAAAATGGCCAAAAAACGGGTGGGCTATAGCCTTGGTGGGGGGCGTGGGCAAAGTTCGTCCGCCGGACTCGGAATGGCCCGAGATTTTGTGGGTGGCCTCCGTGTGCCAAAAATAGGCCACGGGCAAAGCCGCGCACAAAAATTAGTGCCCGAAGGTCGGGATGCCAAAACCCCCAGCGGAAAAATGGCGAAAAAACGGGTGGGCTATAGCCTTGGTGGGGGGCGTGGGCGAAGTTCGTCCTCCGGACTCAGAATGGCCCGAGACTTTGCAGGTGGCCTCCGTGTGCCAAAAAAAGGCCACGGGCATAGCCGAGCCCAAAAATTAGCGCCCGAAGGTCGGGATGCAAAAACCCCCCAGCGGAAAAATGGCGAAAAAACGGGTGGGCTATAGCCTTGGTGGGGGGCGTGGGCGAAGTTCGTCCTCCGGACTCAGAATGGCACGAGACTTACCGGGCGGCCTCCGTGTGCCAAAACATGGCCACGGGCATAGCCGCGCCCAAAAATTAGCGCCCGATGGTCGGGGTGCCAAAACCCCCCAGCGGAAAAATGGCGAAAAAACGGGTGGGCTATAGCCTTGGTGGGGGGCGTGGGCGAAGTTCGTCCTCCGGACTCAGAATGGCACGACACTTACCGGGCGGCCTCGGTGTGCCAAAAAATGGCCACGGGCATAGCCGCGCCCAAAAATTAGCGCCCGATGGTCGGGGTGCCAAAACCCCCCAGCGAAAAAATGGCGAAAAAACGGGTGGGCTATAGCCTTGGTGGGGGGCGTGGGCGAAGTTCGTCCTCCGGACTCAGAATGGCTCGAGACTTACCAGGCGGCCTCCGTGTGCCAAAAAATGGCCACGGGCATAGCCGCACCCAAAAATTAGCGCCCGATGGTCGGGGTGCCAAAACCCCCCAGCGGAAAAATGGAGAAAAAACGGGAGGGCTATAGCCTTGGTTCGGGGCGTGGCGGTTCGTCCTCCGGACTCTGAATGGCCCGAGACTTTGTGGGCGGCCTCCGTGTGCCAAAAATTGGCCACGGGCATAGCCGATCACAAAAATTAGCGCCCGAAGGTCGGGTTGCCAAAACCCCCCAGCGGAAAAATGGCGAAAAAACGGGTGGCCTATAGCCTTGGTGGGGGCGTGGGCGAAGATCGTCCTCCGGACTCAGAATGGCCCGAGACTTTGCTGGCGGCCTCCATGTGACAAAAATAGGCCACGGGCAAAGCCGCACAAAAATTAGCGAAGGTCGGGATGCCAAAACCCCAGCGGAAAATGGCCAAAAACGCGTGGGCTATAGCCTTGGTGGGGGTGTGGGCGGTTCACTCGGAATGGCCCGAGACTTTGCGAGCGGCCTCCGTGTGCCAAAAATAGGCCACGGCCAAAGCCGCGTACAAAAATTAGCACCCGAAGGTCGGGATGCCAAAACCCCCCAGCGGAAAAATGGCGAAAAAACGGGTGGGCTATAGCCTTGGTGGGGGGCGTGGGCGAAGTTCGTCCTCCGGACTCAGAATGGCACGAGAGTTACCGGGCGGCCTCCGTGTGCCAAAAAATGGCCATGGGCATAGCCGCACCCAAAAATTAGCGCCCGATGGTCGGGGTGCCAAAACCCACCAGCGGAAAAATGGCGAAAAAACGTGTGGGCTATAGCCTTGGTGGGGGGCGTGGGCGAAGTTCGTCCTCCGGACTCAGAATGGCACGAGACTTACCAGGCGGCCTCCGTGTGCAAAATAATGGCCACGGGCATAGCCGCGCCCAAAAATTAGCGCCCGATGGTCGGGGTGCCAAAACCCCCCAGCGGAAAAATGGCGAAAAAACGGGTGGGCTATAGCCTTTGTGGGGGGCGTGGGCGAAGTTCGTCCTCCGGACTCAGTATGGCACGAGACTTACCGGGCGGCCTCCGTGTGCCAAAAAATGGCCACGGGCATAGCCGCGCCCAAAAATTAGCGCCCGATGGTCGGGGTGCCAAAACCCCGCAGCGGAAAAATGGCCAAAAAACGTTTGGGCTATAGCCTTGGTGGGGGGTGTGGGCGAAGTTCGTCCTCCGGACTCAGAATGGCCCGAGACTTACCGGGCGGCCTCCGTGTGCCAAAAATAGGCCACGAGCACAGCCGCGCACAAAAATTAGCGCCCGAAGGTCGGGATGCCAAAACCCCCCAGTGGAAAAATGGCCAAAAACGGGCTATAGCCTTGGTGGGGCGAAGTTCGTCCTCCGGACTCGAATGGCCCGAGACTTACGGCGGCCTCCGTGTGCCAAAAATAGGCCACGAGCACAGCCGCGCCAAAATTAGCGCCCGATGGTCGGGTGCCAAAACCCACCAGCGGAAAAATGGCCAAAAACGGGTGGGCTATAGCCTTGGTGGGGCGGCGGTTCGTCCGGGACTTTGGGTGGCCTCCGTGTGCCAAAAATAGGCCACGGACAAAGCCGCGCACAAAAATTAGCCCCCGAAGGTCGGGATGCCAAAACCCCCCAGCGGGAAAATGGCGAAAAAACGGGTGGGCTATAGCCTTGGTGGGGGGCGTGGGCGAAGTTCGTACTCCGGACTCGGAATGGCCCGAGACTTTGCGGGCGGCCTCCGTGTGCCAAAGATAGGCCACGGGCACAGCCGCGCCCAAAAATTAGCGACCGAAGGTCGGGGTGCCAAAACCCCCCGAGCGGAAAAATGGCCAAAAAAAAGGTGGGCTATAGCATTGGTGGGGGGCGTGGGCGAAGTTCGTCCGCGGGACTCGGAATGGTACGCGACTTTGCGGGTGGCATCCGTGTGCCAAAAATATGGCACGGGCAAAGCCGCGCACAAAAATTAGCACCCGAAGATCGGGATGCCAAAACCCCCCAGCGGAAAAATGGCGAAAAAACGGGAGGGCTATAGCCTTGGTGGGGGGCGTGGGCGAAGTTCGTCCTCCGGACTCGGAATGGCCCGAGACTTTGTGGGCGGCCTCCGTGTGCCAAAAATAGGCCACGGGCAAAGCCGCGCACAAAAATTAGCGCCCGAAGGTCGGGATGCCAAAACCCCCCAGCGGAAAAATGGCGAAAAAACGGGTGGGCTATAGCCTTGGTGGGGGGCGTGGGCGAAGTTCGTCCTCCGGACTCAGAATGGCCCGAGACTTTGCGGGCGGCCTCCGTGTGCCAAAAATAGGCCACGGGCAAAGCCGCGCAAAAAAATTTGCGGCCGAAGGTCGGGATGCCAAAACCCCCCAGCGGAAAAATGGCCAAAAAACGTGTGGGCTATAGCCTTGGTGGGGGGTGTGGGCGAAGTTCGTCCGCCGGACTCGGAATGGCCCGAGACTTTGGGGGCGGCCTCCGTGTGCCAAAAATAGGCCACGGGCACAGCCGCGCCCAAAAATTAGAGCCCAAAGGTCGGGGTGCCAAAACCCACCTGCGGAAAAATGGCCAAAAAACGGGTGGGCTATAGCCTTGGTGGGGGGCGTAGGCGAAGTTCGTCCGCCGGACTCGGAATGGCCCGAGACTTTGTGGGTGGCATCCGTGTGCCAAAAATAGGCCACGGGCAAAGCCGCGCACAAAAATTAGCCCCCGAAGGTCGGGATGCCAAAACCCCCCAGCGGGAAAATGGCGAAAAAAGGGTGGGCTATAGCCTTGGTGGGGGGCGTGGGCGAAGTTCGTCCTCCGGACTCAGAATGGCCCGAGAATTACCGGGCGGCCTCCGTGTGCCAAAAAATGGCCACGGGCATAGCCGCGCCCAAAAATTAGCGCCCGATGGTCGGGGTGCCAAAACCCCCCAGCGGAAAAATGGCCAAAAAACCTGTGGGCTATAGCCTTGGTGGGGGGTGTGGGCGAAGTTCGTCCTCCGGACTCTGAATGGCCCGAGACTTACCGGGCGGCCTCCGTGTGCCAAAAATAGGCCACGAGCACAGCCGCGCCCAAAAATTAGCGCCCGATGGTCGGGGTGCCAAAACCCACCAGCGGAAAAATGGCCAAAAAACGGGTGGGCTATAGCCTTGGTGGGGGGCGTGGGCGAAGTTCGTCCGCCGGACTCGGAATGGCCCGAGACTTTGTGGGTGGCCTCCGTGTGCCAAAAATAGGCCACGGACAAAGCCGCGCACAAAAATTAGCCCCCGAAGGTCGGGATGCCAAAACCCCCCAGCGGGAAAATGGCGAAAAAACGGGTGGGCTATAGCCTTGGTGGGGGGCGTGGGCGAAGTTCGTACTCCGGACTCGGAATGGCCCGAGACTTTGCGGGCGGCCTCCGTGTGCCAAAGATAGGCCACGGGCACAGCCGCGCCCAAAAATTAGCGACCGAAGGTCGGGGTGCCAAAACCCCCCGAGCGGAAAAATGGCCAAAAAAAAGGTGGGCTATAGCATTGGTGGGGGGCGTGGGCGAAGTTCGTCCGCGGGACTCGGAATGGTACGCGACTTTGCGGGTGGCATCCGTGTGCCAAAAATAGGCCACGGGCACAGCCGCGCCCAAAAATTAGCGACCGAAGGTCGTGATGCCAAAACCCCCCAGCGGAAAAATGGCCAAAAAACATATGGGCTATAGCCTTGGTGGGGGGCATGGGCGAAGTTCGTCCTTCGGACTCAGAATTGCCCAAGACTTTGCGGGCGGCCTCCGTGTGCCAAAAAATGGCCACGGGCATAGCTGCGCTCAAAAATTAGCTCCCGATGGTCGGGTTGCCAAAACCCCCCAGCGGAAAAATGGCCAAAAAACGTGTGGGCTATAGCCTTGGTGGGGGGTGTGGGCGAAGTTCGTCCGCCGGACTCGGAATGGCCCGAGACTTTGCTGGCGGCATCCGTGTGCCAAAAATAGGCCACGGGCACAGCCGCGCCCAAAAATTAGCGCCCGGAAGTCGGGGTGCCAAAACCCCCCAGCGGAAAAATGGCCAAAAAACGGGTGGGCTATAGCCTTGGTGGGGGGCGTGGGCGAAGTTCGTCCGCCGGACTCGGAATGGCCCGAGACTTTGCGGGTGGCCTCCGTGTGCCATAAATTGGCCACGGGCATAACCGCGCCCAAAAATTAGCGCCCGATGGTCGGGGTGCCAAAACCCCCCAGCGGAAATATTGCCAAAAAACGTGTGGGCTATAGCCTTGGTGGGGGGCGTGGGCGAAGGTCGTCCGCCGGACTAAGAATGGCCCGAGACTTTCCGGGCGGCCTCCGTGTGCCAAAAATAGGCCAGGGGCAAAACCTCTCCCAAAAATTAGCGACCGAAGGCCGGGGGTGCCAAAACCCCCAGCGGAAAAATGGCCAAAAAACGGGTGGGCTATAGCCTTGGTGGGGGGCGTGGGCGAAGTACGTCCGCCGGACTCAGAATGGCCCGAGACTTTGCGGGCGGCCTCCGTGTGCCAAAAATAGGCCACGGGGACAGACGCGCCCAAAAATTAGCGCCCAAAGGTTGGGTTGCCAAAACCCCCCAGCGGAAAAATGGCCAAAAAACGAGTGGGCTATAGCCTTGGTGGGGGGCGTGGGCGAAGTTCGTCTGCCGGACTCGGAATGGCCCGAGACTTTGCGTGCGGCCTCCGTGTGCCAATAATAGGCCACTGGCACAGCCGCGCCCTAAAATTAGCACCCGAAGGTCGGGGTGCCAAAACCCCCCAGCGGAAAAATGGCCAAAAAACGTGTGGGCTATAGCCTTGGTGGGGGGTGTGGGCGAAGTTCGTCCTCCGGTCTCAGAATGGCCCGAGACTTTACGGGCGGCCTCCGTGTGCCAAAAATAGGCCACGGGGACAGACGCGCCCAAAAATTAGTGCCCGAAGACCGGGTTGCAAAAACCCCCCAGCGGAAAAATGGCCAAAAAACGAGTGGGCTATAGCCTTGGTGGGGGGCGTGGGCGAAGTTCGTCCGCCGGACCCGGAATGGCCCGAGACTTTGCGGGCGGCCTCCGTGTTCCAAAAATAGGCCACGGGCACAGCCGCGTCCAAAAATTAGCGCCCGAAGGTCGGGGTGCCAAAACCCACCAGCGGAAAAATGGCGAAAAAACGGGTGGGCTATAGCCTTGGTGGGGGGCGTGGGCGAAGTTCGTCCTCCGGACTCAGAATGGCCCGAGAATTTGCGGACGGCCTCCGTGTGCCAAAAATTGGCCACGGGCATAGCCGCGCCCAAAAATTAGAGCCCGATGGTCGGGGTGCCAAAACCCCCCAGCGGAAAAATGGCCAAAAAACGTGTGGGCTATAGCCTTGGTGGGGGGTGTGGGCGAAGTTCGTCTGCCGGATTCGGAATGGCCCGACACTTTGCGGGCGGCCTCCGTGTGCCAAAAAAAGGACACGGGAACAGCCACGCCCAAAAATTAGCGCCCGAAGGTCGGGGTTCCAAAACCCCCCGAGCGGAAAAATGGACAAAAATCAGGTGGGCTATAGCCTTGGTGGGGGGCATGGGCGAAGTTCGTCCGCCGGACTCAGAATGGCCCGATACTTTACGGGCGGCCTCCATGTGCCAAAAATAGGCCACGGGGACAGACGCGGCCAAAAATTAGCGCCCGAAGGCCGGGTTACCAAAACCCCCCAGCGGAAAAATGGCCAAAAAACGGGTGGGCTATAGCCTTGGTGGGGGGCGTGGGCGAAGTTCGTCCTCCGGACTCAGAATGGCCCGAGAATTTGCGGACGGCCTCCGTGTGCCAAAAAATGGCCACGGGCATAGCCGCGCCCAAAATTTAGAACCCGATGGTCGGGGTGCCAAAACCCCCCAGCGGAAAAATGGCCAAAAAACGTGTGGGCTATAGCCTTGTTGGTGGGTGTGGGCGAAGTTCGTCTGCCGGACTCGGAATGGCCCGAGACTTTGCGGGCGGCCTCCGTGTGCCAAAAAAAGGACACGGGAACAGCCACGCCCAAAAATTAGCGCCCGAAGGTCGGGGTGCCAAGACCCCCCGATCGGAAAAATGGCCAAAAATCAGGTGGGCTATAGCCTTGGTGGGGGGCGTGGGCGAAGTTCATCCGCGGGACTCAGAATGGCCCGAGACTTTGCGGGTGGCCTCCGTGTGCCAAAAATTGGCCACAGGCATAACCGCGCCAAAAAATTAGCGCCCGATGGTCGGGGTTCCAAAACCCCCCAGCGGAAAAATTGCCAAAAAACGTGTGGGCTATAGCCTGGTGGCGCTGGCGGTTCGTCCGCCGACTCGAATGGCCCGAGACTTTCCGGCGGCCTCCGTGCCAAAAATAGGCCAGGGAAAACCGCACCCAAAAATTAGTGACCGAAGGCCGGGGTGCCAAAACCCCCAAAAAATGGCCAAAAACGGGTGGGCTATAGCCTTGGTGGGGGCGTGGCGAAGTTCGTCCACGAAATGGCCCGAGACTTTATGGGCGTCCTCAGTGTGCCAAAAATAGGCCACGGGGATATACGCGCCAAAAAATTAGCGCCCTAAGGTCGTGATGCCAAAACCCCCCAGCGGAAAAATGGCCAAAAAACAGATGGGCTATAGCCTTGGTGGGCGGGCGAAGTTCCCTCCAGACTGGAATGGCCCGAGAATTTGCGGATGGCCTCCGTGTGCCAAAAAATGGGCACGGGCATAGCCAAAAATTAGAGCCCGATGGTCGGGTGCCAAAACCCCCAAAAAATGGCCAAAAAACGTGTGGGCTATAGCCTTGTTGGTGGGTGTGGGCGAAGTTCGTCTGCCGGACTCGGAATGGCCCGAGACTTTGCGGGCGGCCTCCGTGTGCCAAAAAAAGGACACGGGAACAGCCACGCCCAAAAATTAGCGCCCGAAGGTCGGGGTGCCAAAACCCCCCGATCGGAAAAATGGCCAAAAATCAGGTGGGCTATAGCCTTGGTGGGGGGCGTGGGCGAAGTTCGTCTGCCGGATTTGGAATGGCCCGAGACTTTGCGGGTGGCCTCCGTGTGCCAAAAATTGGCCACGGGCATAACCGCGCCAAAAAAATTAGCGCCCGATGGTCGGGGTGCCAAAACCCCCCAGCGGAAAAATTGCCAAAAAACGTGTGGGCTATAGCCTTGGTGGGGGGCGCGGGCGAAGTTCGTCCGCCGGACTCAGAATGGCCCGAGACTTTCCGGGCGGCCTCCGTGTGCCAAAAATAGGCCAGGGGCAAAACCGCACCCAAAAATTAGTGACCGAAGGCCGGGGGTGCGAAAACCCCCCAGCGGAAAAATGGCCAAAAAACGGGTGGGCTATAACCTTGGTGGGGGGCGTGGGCGAAGTTCGTCCGCCGGACTCAGAATGGCCCGAGACTTTGCGGGCGTCCTCCGTGTGCCAAAAATAGGCCACGGGGACAGACGCACCCAAAAATTAGCGCCCGAAGGTCGTGATGCCAAAACCCCCCAGCGGAAAAATGGCCAAAAAACAGATGGGCTATAGCCTTGGTGGGGGGCGTGGGCGAAGTTCGTCCTCCGGACTCAGAATGGCCCGAGAATTTGCGGACGGCCTCCGTGTGCGAAAAAATGGCCACGGGCATAGCCGCGCCCAAAAATTAGAGCCCGATGGTCGGGGTGCCAAAACCCCCCAGCGGAAAAATGGCCAAAAAACGTGTGGGCTATAGCCTTGGTGGGGGGTGTGGGCGAAGTTCGTCCGCCAGACACGGAATGGCCCGAGACTTTGCTGGCGGCCTCCGTGTGCCAAAAATAGGCCACGGGCACAGCCGCGCCCAAAAATTAGCGCCCGGATGTCGGGGTGCCAAAACCCCCCAGCGGAAAAATGGCCAAAAAACGGGTGGGCTATAGCCTTGGTGGGGGGCGTGGGCGAAGTTTGTCCGCCGGAATCAGAATGGCCCGAGACTTTGCGGGTGGCCTCCGTGTGCCAAAAAAAAAATTAGCGCCTGATGTCGGGGTGCCAAAACCCCCCAGCGGAAAAATGGCCAAAAAACGGGTGGGCTATAGCCTTGGTGGGGGGCGTGGGCGAAGTTTGTCCGCCGGAATCAGAATGGCCCGAGACTTTGCGGGTGGCCTCCGTGTGCCAAAAATTGGCCACGGGCATAACCGCGCCCAAAAATTAGCGCCCGATGGTCAGGGTGCCAAAACCCCCCAGTGGAAAAATTGCCAAAAAACGTGTGGGCTATAGCCTTGGTGGGGGGCGTGGGCGAAGTTCGTCCGCCGGACTCAGAATGGCCCGAGACTTTCCGGGCGGCCTCCGTGTACCAAAATTAGGACAGGGGCAAAACCGCACCCAAAAATTAGTGACCGAAGGCCGGGGGTGCCAAAACCCCCCAGTGGAAAAATGGCCAAAAAACGGGTGGGCTATAGCCTTGGTGGGGGGCATGGGCGAAGTTCGTCCGCCGGACTCAGAATGGCCCGATACTTTACGGGCGGCCTCTGTGTGCCAAAAATAGGCCACGGGGATAGACACGGCCAAAAATTAGCGCCCGAAGGCCGGGCTACCAAACCCCCCAGCGGAAAAATGGCCAAAAAACGGGTGGGCTATAGCCTTGGTGGGGGCGTGGGCGAAGTTCGTCCGCCGGACTTAGAATGGCCCGAGACTTTGCGGGTGGCCTCCGTGTTCCAAAAATAGGCCACGGGGGTAGACGCGTCCAAAAATTAGCCCCCGAAGGTCGGGTTGCCAAAACCCCCCAGCGGAAAAATGGCCAAAAAAGGAGTGGGCTATAGCCTTGGTGGGGGGCGTGGGCGAAGTTCGTCTGCCGGATTTGGAATGGCCCGAGACTTTGCGGGCGGCCTCCGTGTGCCAAAAATTGGCCACGGGCATAACCGCGCCAAAAAAATTAGCGCCCGATGGTCGGGGTGCCAAAACCCCCCAGCGGAAAAATTGCCAAAAAACGTGTGGGCTTGGTGGGGGGCGCGGGCGAAGTTCGTCCGCCGGACTCATAATGGCCCGAGACTTTCCGGGCGGCCTCCGTGTGCCAAAAATAGGCCAGGGGCAAAACCGCACCCAAAAATTAGTGACCGAAGGCCGGGGGTGCGAAAACCCCCCAGCGGAAAAATGGCCAAAAAACGGGTGGGCTATAACCTTGGTGGGGGGCGTGGGCGAAGTTCGTCCGCCGGACTCAGAATGGCCCGAGACTTTGCGGGCGTCCTCCGTGTGCCAAAAATAGGCCACGGGGACAGACGCACCCAAAAATTAGCGCCCGAAGGTCGTGATGCCAAAACCCCCCAGCGGAAAAATGGCCAAAAAACAGATGGGCTATAGCCTTGGTGGGGGGCGTGGGCGAAGTTCGTCCGCCGGACTCAGAATGGCCCGAGACTTTGCGGGCGTCCTCCGTGTGCCAAAAATAGGCCAGGGGCAAAACCGCACCCAAAAATTAGTGACCGAAGGCCGGGGGTGCGAAAACCCCCCAGCGGAAAAATGGCCAAAAAACGGTGGGCTATAACCTTGGTGGGGCGTGGCGAAGTTCGGACTCCCGAGGCCCGACTTTGCGGCCCTCCGTGTGCCAAAAATAGGCCACGGGACAGACGCACCTAAAAATTAGCGCCCAAGGTCGTGGATGCCAAAACCCCAGCGAAAAATGGCCAAAAAACAGATGGGCCATGCTGG
This sequence comes from Citrus mangshanensis, assembly GCA_030449895.1. Lineage (NCBI taxonomy): Eukaryota > Viridiplantae > Streptophyta > Magnoliopsida > Sapindales > Rutaceae > Citrus > Citrus mangshanensis. Next base: position 238,698 of record JASUUJ010000180.1, read on the forward strand.
TGGGGTGCTATAGCCTTGGTGGGGGGTGTGGGCGAAGTTCGTCCGCCAGACACGGAATGGCCCGAGACTTTGCTGGCGGCCTCCGTGTGCCAAAAATAGGCCACGGGCACAGCCGCACCCAAAAATTAGCGCCCGGATGTCGGGGTGCCAAAACCCCCCAGCGGAAAAATGGCCAAAAAACGGGTGGGCTATAGCCTTGGTGGGGGGCGTGGGCGAAGTTTGTCCGCCGGAATCAGAATGGCCCGAGACTTTGCGGGTGGCCTCCGTGTGCCAAAAATTGGCCACGGGCATAACCGCGCCCAAAAATTAGCGCCCGATGGTCGGGGTGCCAAAACCCCCCAGCGGAAAAATTGCCAAAAAACGTGTGGGCTATAGCCTTGGTGGGGGGCGTGGGCGAAGTTCGTCCGCCGGACTCAGAATGGCCCGAGACTTGCCGGGCGGCCTCCGTGTGCCAAAATTAGGACAGGGGCAAAACCGCACCCAAAAATTAGTGACCGAAGGCCGGGTGTGCCAAAACCCCCCAGTGGAAAAATGGCCAAAAAACGGGTGGGCTATAGCCTTGGTGGGGGGCATGGGCGAAGTTCGTCCGCCGGACTCAGAATGGCCCGATACTTTACGGGCGGCCTCCGTGTGCCAAAAATAGGCCACGGGGACAGACACGGCCAAAAATTAGCGCCCGAAGGCCGGGCTACCAAAACCCCCCAGCGGAAAAATGGCCAAAAAACGGGTGGGCTATAGCCTTGGTGGGGGCGTGGGCGAAGTTCGTCCGCCGGACTTAGAATGGCCCGAGACTTTGCGGGCGGCCTCCGTGTTCCAAAAATAGGCCACGGGGACAGACGCGTCCAAAAATTAGCCCCCGAAGGTCGGGTTGCCAAAACCCCCCAGCGGAAAAATGGCCAAAAAACGAGTGGGCTATAGCCTTGGTGGGGGGCGTGGGCGAAGTTCGTCTGCCGGATTTGGAATGGCCCGAGACTTTGCGGGCGGCCTCCGTGTGCATAAAATAGGCCACGGGCACCGCCGCGCCCAAAAATTAGCGCCCGAAGGTCGGGGTGCTAAAACCCACCAGCGGAAAAATTGCCAAAAAACGGGTGGGCTATAGCCTTGGTGGGGGGCGTAGGCGAAGTTTGTCCGCCGGAATCAGAATGGCCCGAGACTTTGTGGGTAGCCTCCGTGTGCCAAAAATAGGCCACGGGCATAGCCGCGCCCAAAAATTAGCGCCCGATGGTCGGGGTGCCAAAACCCCCCAGCGGAAAAATGGCAAAAAAACGTGTGGGCTATAGCCTTGGTGGGGGGTGTGGGCGAAGTTCGTCCTCCGGACTCAGAATGGCCCGAGACTTACCGGGCGGCCTCCGTGTGCCAAAAATAGGCCACGAGCACAGCCGCACCCAAAAATTAACGCCCGATGGTCGGGGTTCCAAAACCCACCAGCGGAAAAATGGCCAAAAAACGGGTGGGCTATAGCCTTGGTGGGCGGCGTGGCGTTCGTCCGGACTCGGAATGGCCCGAGACTTTGTGGGCGGCCTCCGCGTGCAAAACATAGGCCACTGTCAAAGCCGCGCACAAAAATTAGCGCCAGAAGTTAGGGTTTCCAAAACCCCCCAGCGGAAAAATGGCGAAAAAACGGGTGGGCTATAGCCTTGGTGGGGGGCGTGGGCGAAGTTCGTCCTCCGGACTCAGAATGGCCCGAGACTTTGCGGGCGGCCTCCGTGTGCCAAAAAATGGCCACGGGCATAGCCGTGCCCAAAAATTAGCGCCCGAAGGTCGGGATGCCAAAACCCCCCAGCGGAAAAATGGCGAAAAAACGGGTGGGCTATAGCCTTGGTGGGGGGCGTGGGCGAAGTTCGTCCTCCGGACTCAGAATGGCCCGAGAATTTGCGGGCGGCCTCCGTGTGCCAAAAAATGGCCACGGGCATAGCCGCGCCCAAAAATTAGCGCCCGATGGTCGGGGTACCAAAACCCCCCAGCGGAAAAATGACCAAAAAACGTGTGGGCTATAGCCTTGTTGGGGGGTGTGGGCGAAGTTCAACCGCCGGACTCGGAATGGCCCGAGACTTTGCGGGCGGCCTCCGTGTGCCAAAAATAGCCCACGGGCAAAGCCGCGCACAAAAATTAGTGCCCGAAGGTCGGGATGCCAAAACCCCCCAGCGGAAAAATGGCGAAAAAACGGGTGGGCTATAGCCTTGGTGGGGGGCGTGGGCGAAGTTCGTCCTCCGGACTCAGAATGGCCCGAGACTTTGCGGGCGGCCTCCGTGTGCCAAAAAATGGCCACGTGCATAGCCGCGCCCAAAAATTAGTGCCCGATGGTCGGGTTGCCAAAACCCCCCTGCGGAAAAATGGCGAAAAAACGGGTGGGCTATAGCCTTGGTGGGGGGCGTGGGCGAAGTTCGTCCTCCGGACTCAGAATGGCCCGAGACTTTGCGGGCGGCCTCCGTGTGCCAAAAATTGGCCACGGGCATAACCGCGCCCAAAAATTAGCGCCCGGATGTCGGGGTGCCAAAACCCCCCAGCGGAAAAATGGCCAAAAAACGGGTGGGCTATAGCCTTGGTGGGGGGCGTGGGCGAAGTTTGTCCTCCGGACTCAGAATGGCCCGAGACTTTGCGGGCGGCCTCCGTGTGCCAAAAATAGGCCACGGGCAAAGCCGCGCACAAAAATTAGCGCCCGAAGGTCGGGATTCCAAAACCCCCCAGCGGAAAAATGGCGAAAAAACGGGTGGGCTATAGCCTTGGTGGGGGGCGTGGGCGAAGTTCGTCCGCCGGACTCGGTATGGCCCGAGACTTTGCGGGCGGCCTCTGTGTGCCAAAAATATGCCACGGAGACAGACGCGCCCAAAAATTAGCGCCCGAAGGCCGGGTTGCAAAAACCCCCCAGCGGAAAAATGGCCAAAAAACGAGTGGGCTATAGCCTTGGTGGGGGGCGTGGAAAAAGTTCGTCCGCCGGACTCGGAATGGCCCGAGACTTTACGGGCGGCCTCCGTGTGCCAAAAATAGGCCACGAGCACAGCCGCGCCCAAAAATTAGCCCCCGAAGGTCTGGATGCCAAAACCCCCCAGCGGAAAAATGGCGAAAAAACGGGTGGGCTATAGCCTTGATGGGGGGCGTGGGCGAAGTTCGTGCTCCGGACTCAGAATGGCCTGAGACTTTGCGTGCGGCCTCCGTGTGCCAAAAAATGGACACGGGTATTGCCGCGCCCAAAAATTAGCGCCCGAAAGTCGGGGTGCCAAAACCCCCCAGCGGAAAAATGGCAAAAAAACGTGTGGGCTATAGCCTTGTTGGGGGGTGTGGGCGAAGTTCGTCCGCCAGACTCGGAATGGCCCGAGACTTTGCGGGTGGCCTCCGTGTGCCAAAAATAGGCCACGGGCACAGCCGCGACCAAAAATTAGCGCCCGAAAGTCGGGGTGCCAAAACCCCCCAGCGGAAAAATGGCAAAAAAACGTGTGGGCTATAGCCTTGTTGGGGGGTGTGGGCGAAGTTCGTCCGCCGGACTCGGAATGGCCCGAGACTTTGCGGGCGGCCTCCGTGTGCCAAAAATAGGCCACGGGGACAGACGCGCCCAAAAATTAGCGCCCGAAGGCCGGGTTGCAAAAACCCCCCAGCGGAAAAATGGCTAAAAAACGAGTGGGCTATAGCCTTGGTGGGGGCGTGGCGGTTCGTCCGCCGGACTCGGAATGGCCCGAGACTTTGCGGGTGGCCTCCGTGTGCCAAAAAGGCCACGGCACAGCCGTCTAAAAATTAGCGCCCGAAAGTCGGGTGCCAAAACCCACCAGCGGAAAATGGCCAAAAACGGGTGGGCTATAGCCTTGGTGCTGGGCGAGGCGGTTCATCCGCCTGGACTCGGAATGGCACGAGACTTTGTGGGTGGCCTCCGTAAAAATAGGCCTCGGGCAAAGCCGCTAACAAATATTAGCGCCCGAAGGTCGGGGTGCCAAAACCCCCCAGCGGAAAAATGGCGAAAAAACGGGTGGGCTATAGCCTTGGTGGGGGGCGTGGGCGAAGTTCGTCCTCCGGACTCAGAATGGCCCGAGACTTACCGGGCGGCCTCCGAGTGCCAAAAAATGGCCACGGGCATAGCCGCGCCCAAAAATTAGTGCCCGAAGGTCGGGATGCCAAAACCCCCCAGCGGAAAAATGACGACAAAACGGGGGGGCTATAGCCTTGGTGGGGCGTGGCGAGTTCGTCCTCCGGACTCAGAATGGCCCGAGACTTTGCGGGCGGCCTCCGTGTGCCAAAACTAGGCCACGGGAAAAGCCGCACACAAAAATTAGCGCCCGAAGGTCGGGATGCCAAAACCCCCCAGCGGAAAAATGGCCAAAAATCAGGTGGGCTATAGCCTTGGTGGGGGGTGTGGGCGAAGTTTGTCCGCGGGACTCGGAATCGTCCGAGACTTTGCGGGTGGCCTCCGTGTGCCAAAAATAGGCCATGGGAACAGCCGCCCCCAAAAATTAGCGCCCGAAGGTCGTGGTGCCAAAACCCCTCAGCGGGAATATGGCCAAAAAACGAGTGGGCTATAGCCTTGGTGGGGGGCGTGGGCGAAGTTCGTCCTCCGGACTCGGAATGGCCCGAGACTTTGTGAGCGGCCTCCGTGTGCCAAAAATAGGCCACGGGCAAAGCCGCGCACAAAAATTAGCGCCCGAAGGTCGGGATGCCAAAACCCCCCAGCGGAAAAATGGCGAAAAAACGGGTGGGCTATAGCCTTGGTGGGGGGCGTGGGCGAAGTTCGTCCTCCGGACTCAGAATGGCCCGAGACTTTGCGGGCGGCCTCCGTGTGCCAAAAAATGGCCACGGGCATAGCCGCGCCCAAAAATTAGCGCCCGAAGGTCGGGATGCCAAAACCCCCCAGCGGAAAAATGGCGAAAAAACGGGTGGGCTATAGCCTTGGTGGGGGGCATGGGCGAAGTTCGTCCTCCGGACTCAGAATGGCCCGAGACTTTGCGGGCGGCCTCCGTGTGCCAAAAAAATGGCCACGGGCATAGCCGCGCCCAAAAATTAGCACCTGATGGTCGGGGTGCCAAAACCCCACAGCGGAAAAATGGCCAAAAAACGTGTGGGCTATAGCCTTGTTGGGGGGTGTGGGCGAAGTTCGTCCGCCGGACTCGGAATGGCCCGAGACTCTGCGGGCGGCCTCCGTGTGCCAAAAATAGACCACGGGCAAAGCCGCGCACAAAAATTAGCGCCCGATGGTCGGGATGCCAAAACCCCCCAGCGGAAAAATGGCGAAAAAACGGGTGGGCTATAGCCTTGGTGGGGGGCGTGGGCGAAGTTCGTCCTCCGGACTCAGAATGGCCCGAGACTTTGCGGGCGGCCTCCGTGTGCCAAAATTAGGCAACGGGCAAAGCCGCGCACAAAAATTAGCGCCCGAAGGTTGTGATGCCAAAACCCCCCAGCGGAAAAATGGCCAAAAAACGTGTGGGCTATAGCCTTGGTGGGGGGTGTGGGCAAAGTTCCTCCGCCGGACTCGGCATGGCCCGAGACTTTGTGAGCGGCCTCCGTGTGCCAAAAATAGGCCACGGGCAAAGCCGCGCACAAAAATTAGCGCCCGAAGGTCGGGATGCCAAAACCCCCCAGCGGAAAAATGGCGAAAAAACGGGTGGGCTATAGCCTTGGTGGGGGGCGTGGGCGAAGTTCGTCCTCCGGACTCAGAATGGCCCGAGACTTTGCGGGCGGCCTCCGTGTGCCAAAAAATGGCCACGGGCATAGCCACGCCCAAAAATTAGCGCCCGAAGGTCGGGATGCCAAAACCCCCCAGCGGAAAAATGGCGAAAAAACGGGTGGGCTATAGCCTTGGTGGGGGGCGTGGGCGAAGTTCGTCCTCCGGACTCAGAATGGCCCGAGACTTTGCGGGCGGCCTCCGTGTGCCAAAAAATGGCCACGGGCATAGCCGCGCCCAAAAATTAGCGCCCGATGGTCGGGGTGCCAAAACCCCCCAGCGGAAAAATGGCCAAAAAACGTGTGGGCTATAGCCTTGTTGGGGGGTGTGGGCGAAGTTCGTCCGCCGGACTCGGAATGGCCCGAGACTTTGCGGGCGGCCTCCGTGTGCCAAAAATAGGCCACGGGCAAAGCCGCGCACAAAAATTAGCGCCCGATGGTCGGGATGCCAAAACCCCCCAGCGGAAAAATGGCGAAAAAACGGGTGGGCTATAGCCTTGGTGGGGGGCGTGGGCGAAGTTCGTCCTCCGGACTCAGAATGGCCCGAGACTTTGCGGGCGGCCTCCGTGTGCCAAAATTAGGCAACGGGCAAAGCCGCGCACAAAAATTAGCGCCCAAGGTTGTGATGCCAAAACCCCAGCGGAAAATGGCCAAAAACGTGTGGGCTATAGCCTTGGTGGGGTGTGGGCAGTTCCTCCGCCTGACTCGGCATGGCCCGAGACTTTGCGGGCGCCTCCGTGTGTGCCAAAAATAGGCCACGGTCAAAGCCAAGACAAAAATTAGCGCCCAAGGTCGGGGTGCCAAAACCCCCAGCGGAAAATGGCCAAAAACGCAGGCTATAGCCTTGTTGTGGGGTGTAGGCGAAGTTCGTCTGCCGGACTCGGAATGGCCCGACACTTTGCGGGCGGCCTCCGTGTGCCAAAAATAGGCCACGGGCAAAGCCGCGCACAAAAATTAGCGCCTGAAGGTCGGGATGCCAAAACCCCCCAGCGGAAAAATGGTGAAAAAACGGGTGGGCTATAGCCTTGGTGGGGGGCGTGGGCGAAGTTCGTCCTCCGGACTCAGAATGGCACGAAACTTACCGGGCGGCCTCCGTGTGCCAAAAATAGGCCATGGGAACAGCCGCCCTCAAAAATTAGCGCCCGAAGGTCGTGGTGCCAAAACCCCCCAGCGGAAAAATGGCCAAAAAACAAGTGGGCTATAGCCTTGGTGGGGGGAGTGGGCGAAGTTCGTCTGCCGGACTCGGAATGGCCCGAGACTTTGCGGGCGGCCTCCGTGTGCTAAAAATAGGACACTGGAAGAGCCGCGCCCAAAAATTAGCGCCCGAAGGTCGGGGTGCCAAAACCCACCAGCGGAAAAATGGCGAAAAAACGGGTGGGCTATAGCCTTGGAGGAGGGCGTGGGCGAAATTCGTCCTCCGGACTCAGAATGGCCCGAGACTTTCCGGGCGGCCTCCGTGTGCCAAAAAATGGCCACGGGCATAGCTGCGCCCAAAAATTAGGAGCCCGGGTTGCAAAACCCCAGCGGAAAATGGCCAAAAACGAGTGGGCTATAGCCTTGGTGGGGGCGGGCGAAGTTCGGGACTAAGAATGGCCCGAGACTTTGCAGCCTCCGTACGCCAAAAATTGGCCACGGGTACAGACGCGTCCAAATATTAGCGCCCGAAGGTTGGGATGCCAAAACCCCCCTGCGGAAAAATGGCGAAAAAACGTGTGGGCTATAGCCTTGGTGGGGGGCGTGTTCGGCCCTGGACTCGAATGGCCCGAGACTTTGCGGGCGGTCTCCGTGTTAAAAATGGCCACGGGCATAGCCGCGCCCAAAAATTAGCGCCTGAAGGTCGGGATGCCAAAACCCCCAGCGGAAAATGGCGAAAAATGGGCTATAGCCTTGTTGGGGGCGTGGCGGTTCGTCCTCCGGACTCTGGGAATGGCCCGAGACTTTGTGGGCGTCCTCCGTGTGCCAAAACGGCAAAGCCACAACAAAAATTAGCGCCTGAAGGTCGGGATGCCAAAACCCCAGCGGAAAAATGGCGAAAAACGGTGGCTATAGCCTTGGTGGGGGCGTGGTTCGTCCTCCTGGACTCAGAATGGCCCGAGACTTACCGGGCGGCCTCCGTGCCAAAAATGGCCACGGGCATAGCTGCGCCTAAAAATTAGCGCCCGATGGTCGGGTGCCAAACCCCAGCGGAAAATGGCTAAAAACCCGTGGGCTATAGCCTTTGTGGGGGTGGGGATTCGTCCTCCGGACTCTGAATGGCCCGAGACTTACCGGCGGCCTCCGTGCCAAAATAGGCCAACGAGCACAGCCGCAAAAATTAGCGCCCGATGGTCAAAGGTGCCAAAACCCACCAGCGGAAAATGGCCAAAAAACGGGTGGGCTATAGCCTTGGTGGGGGGCGTGGGCGAAGTTCGTCCGCCGGACTCGGAATGGCCCGAGACTTTGTGGGTGGCCTCCGTGTGCCAAAAATAGGCCACGGGCAAAGCCGCGCACAAAAATTAGTGCCCGAAGGTCGGGATGCCAAAACCCCCCAGCGGAAAAATGGCGAAAAAACGGGTGGGCTATAGCCTTGGTGGGGGGCGTGGGCGAAGTTCGTCCTCCGGACTCAGAATGGCCCGAGACTTACCGGGCGGCCTCCGTGTGAAAAAAAAGTGCCACGGGCATAGCCGCGCCCAAAAATTAGCGCCCGATGGTCGGGGTGCCAAAACCCCCCAGCGGAAAAATGGCCAAAAAACGTGTGGGCTATAGCCTTGGTGGGGGGTGTGGGCGAAGTTCGTCCGCCGGACTCGGAATGGCCCGAGACTTTGCGGGCGGCCTCCGTGTGCAAAAAATAGGCCACGGGCACAGCCGCACCCAAAAATTAGCACCCGAAGGTCGGGGTGCCAAAACCCACCAGCGGAAAAATGGCCAAAAAACGGGTGGGCTATAGCCTTGGTGGGGGGCGTAGGCGAAGTTCGTCCGCCGGACTCGGAATGGCCCGAGACTTTGTGGGTGGCCTCCGTGTGCCAAAAATTGGCCACGGCCAAAGCCGCGCACAAAAATTCCTGCCCGAAAGTCGGGATGCCAAAACCCCCCAGCGGAAAAATGGCGAAAAAACGGGTGGGCTATAGCCTTGGTGGGGGGCGTAGGCGAAGTTCGTCCGCCGGACTCGGAATGGCCCGAGACTTTGTGGGTGGCCTCCGTGTGCTAAAAATAGGCCACGGACAAAGCCGCGCACAAAAATTAACGCCCGAAAGTCGGGATGCCAAAACCCCCCAGCGGAAAAATGGCCAAAAAACAGATGGGCTATAGCCTTGTGGGGCGTATGGGTTCGCCTCCGGACTCAGAATGGCCCGAGACTTTGCGGGCGTCCTCCGTGTGCCAAAAATAGGCCACGGGGACAGACGCGCCCAAAAATTAGCCCCCGAAGGCCGGGTTGCCAAAACCCCCCAGCGGAAAATTGGCGAAAAAACGGGTGGGCTATAGCCTTGGTGGGGGGCGTGGGCGAAGTTCGTCTGCCGGACTCGGAATGGCCCGAGACTTTATGCGGCGCCTCCAACACAGGCCACTGGCACAGCCGCGCTAAAATTAGCGCCCAAGGTCGGGTGCCAAAACCTCTAGCGGAAAATGGCCAAAAACGTGTGGGCTATAGCCTTGGTGGGGGGCGTGGGCGAAGTTCGTCCTCCGGTCTCAGAATGGCCCGAGACTTTACGGGCGGCCTCCGTAGGTGCCAAAATAGGCCACGGGACAGACGCGCTAAAATTAGCGCCCAAGACCGGGTTGCAAAACCCCCAGCGGAAAATGGCCAAAAACGGGTGGGCTATAGCCTTGGTGGGGGCGAGGCGAAGTTCGTCTCGCGGATTCCGGAATGGCCCGAGACTTTGTGGGTGGCCTCCATGTACCAAAAATTGGCCACGGGCAAAGCCGCGCACAAAAATTAGCGCCCGATGGTCGGGGTGCCAAAACCCACCAGCGGAAAAATGGCCAAAAAACGGGTGGGCTATAGCCTTGGTGGGGGGCGTGGGCGAAGTTCGTCCGCCGGACTCGGAATGGCCCGAGACTTTACGGGCGGCCTCCGCGTGCCAAAAATAGGCCACGGGGACAGACTCGCCCAAAAATTAGTGCCCGAAGACCGGGTTGCAAAAACCCCCCAGCGGAAAAATGGCCAAAAAACGAGTGGGCTATAGCCTTGGTGGGGGGCGTGGTTCGTCCGCTGGACTCGGAATGGCCCGAGACTTTGCGGGCGGCCTCCGTGTTCCAAAATAGCCACGCCACGGCACAGCCGCTAAAAATTAGCGCCCAAGGTCGGGTGCCAAAACCCACCAGCGGAAAAATGGCGAAAAAACGGGTGGGCTATAGCCTTGGTGGGGGGCGTGGGCGAAGTTCGTCCTCCGGACTAAGAATGGCCCGAGAATTTGCGGACGGCCTCCGTGTGCCAAAAATTGGCCACGGGCATAGCCGCACCCAAAAATTAGAGCCCGATGGTCGGGGTGCCAAAACCCCCCAGCGGAAAAATGGCCAAAAAACGGGTGGGCTATAGCCTTGGTGGGGGCGTGGCGGTTCGTCCGGACTCAATGGCCCGAGACTTTGCGGGCGGCCTCCGTGTTCCAAAATAGGCCACGGGCACAGCCGTCTAAAATTAGCGCCCAAGGTCGGGTGCCAAAACCCACCAGCGGAAAATGGCGAAAAAACGGGTGGGCTATAGCCTTGGTGGGGGCGTGGCGGTTCGTCCTCCGGACTAAGAATGGCCCGAGAATTTGCGGACGGCCTCCGTAGCTAAAAATTGGCCACGGGCATAGTCAGCACCAAAAATTAGAGCTCCGATGGTCGGGGTGCCAAAACCCCCCAGCGGAAAAATGGCCAAAAAACGTGTGGGCTATAGCCTTGTTGGGGGGTGTGGGCGAAGTTCGTCTGCCGGACTCGGAATGGCCCGAGACTTTGCGGGCGGCCTCCGTGTGCCAAAAAAAGGACACGGGAACAGCCACGCCCAAAATTAGCGCCCGAAGGTCGGGGTTCCAAAACCCCCCGAGCGGAAAAATGGACAAAAATCAGGTGGGCTATAGCCTTGGTGGGGAGCATGGGCGAAGTTCGTCCGCCGGACTCAGAATGGCCCGATACTTTACGGGCGGCCTCCGTGTGCCAAAAATAGGCCACGGGGACAGACGCGGCCAAAAATTAGCGCCCGAAGGCCGGGTTACCAAAACCCCCCAGCGGAAAAATGGCCAAAAAACGGGTGGGCTATAGCCTTGGTGGGGGGCGTGGGCGAAGTTCGTCCTCCGGACTCAGAATGGACCGAGAATTTGCGGACGGCCTCCGTGTGCCAAAAAATGGCCACGGGCATAGCCGCGCCCAAAATTTAGAACCCGATGGTCGAGGTGCCAAAACCCCCCAGCGGAAAAATGGCCAAAAAACGTGTGGGCTATAGCCTTGGTGGGGGGCGTGGGCGAAGTTCGTCCGCCGGACTCGGAATGGCCCGAGACTTTGCGGGCGGCCTCCGTGTTCCAAAAATAGGCCACGGGCACAGCCGCGTCCAAAAATTAGCGCCCGAAGGTCGGGGTGCCAAAACCCACCAGCGGAAAAATGGCGAAAAAACGGGTGGGCTATAGCCTTGGTGGGGGGCGTGGGCGAAGTTCGTCCTCCGGACTAAGAATGGACCGAGAATTTGCGGACGGCCTCCGTGTGCCAAAAAATGGCCACGGGCATAGCCGCGCCCAAAATTTAGAACCCGATGGTCGAGGTGCCAAAACCCCCCAGCGGAAAAATGGCCAAAAAACGTGTGGGCTATAGCCTTGTTGGTGGGTGTGGGCGAAGTTCGTCTGCCGGACTCGGAATGGCCCGAGACTTTGCGGGCGGCCTCCGTGTGCCAAAAAAAGGACACGGGAACAGCCACGCCCAAAAATTAGCGCCCGAAGGTCGGGGTGCCAAGACCCCCCGATCGGAAAAATGGCCAAAAATCAGGTGGGCTATAACCTTGGTGGGGGGCGTGGGCGAAGTTCATCCGCGGGACTCAGAATGGCCCGAGACTTTGCGGGTGGCCTCCGTGTGCCAAAAATTGGCCACGGGCATAACCGCTAAAAATTAGCTACCCGATGGTCGGGGTTCCAAACCCCCCCAGCGGAAAAATTGCCAAAAAACGTGTGGGCTATAGCCTTGGTGGGGGGCGCGGGCGAAGTTCGTCCGCCGGACTCAGAATGGCCCGAGACTTTCCGGGCGGCCTCCGTGTGCCAAAAATTGGCCACGGGCATAACCGCGCCAAAAAATTAGCGCCCGATGGTCGGGGTTCCAAAACCCCCCAGCGGAAAAATTGCCAAAAAACGTGTGGGCTATAGCCTTGGTGGGGGCGCTGGGCGGTTCGTCCGCTGACTCAGAATGGCCCGAGACTTTCCGGGCGGCCTCCGTGTGCCAAAAATAGGCCAGGGGCAAAACCGCACCCAAAAATTAGTGACCGAAGGCCGGGGGTGCCAAAACCCCCCAGCGGAAAAATGGCCAAAAAACGGGTGGGCTATAGCCTTGGTGGGGGGCGTGGGCGAAGTTCGTCCGCCGGACTCAGAATGGCCCGAGACTTTGCGGGCATCCTCCGTGTGCCAAAAATAGGCCACGGGGACAGACGCGCTGAAAAATTAGCGCCCGAAGGTCGTGATGCCAAAACCCCCCAGCGGAAAAATGGCCAAAAAACAGATGGGCTATAGCCTTGGTGGAGGGCGTGGGCGAAGTTCGTCCTCCAGACTCAGAATGGCCCGAGAATTTACGGATGGCCTCCGTGTGCCAAAAAATGGGCACGGGCATAGCCACGCCCAAAAATTAGAGCCCGATGGTCGGGGTGCCAAAACCCCCCAGCGGAAAAATGGCCAAAAAACGTGTGGGCTATAGCCTTGTTGGTGGGTGTGGGCGAAGTTCGTCTGCCGGACTCGGAATGGCCCGAGACTTTGCGGGCGGCCTCCGTGTGCCAAAAAAAGGACACGGGAACAGCCACGCCCAAAAATTAGCACCCGAAGGTCGGGGTGCCAAAACCCCCTGATCGGAAAAATGGCCAAAAATCAGGTGGGCTATAGCCTTGGTGGGGCGCGAAGTTCGTCCCGGATTTGAATGGCCCGAGACTTACGGTGGCCTCCGTGCCAAAATAGGCCAGGGGCAAACCGCCTCCCAAAAATTAGTGACCGAAGGCCGGGTGCAAAACCCCCAGCGGAAAAATGGCCAAAAACGGGTGGGCTATAGCCTTGGTGGGGGCATGGACGGTTAGTCCGACTTAATGGCCCGATACTTTACGGGCGGCCTCCGTGTGCCAAAAAATAGGCCACGGGACAGACACGGCCAAAAATTAGCGCCCGAAGGCCGGCTACCAAAACCCCCAGCTGGAAAATGGCCAAAAACGGTGGGCTATAGCCTTGCGGGGCGTATGGTTCGTCCGCTGGACTTAGAATGGCCCGAGACTTTGGCGGCCTCCGTGTTCCAAAAATAGGCCACGGGACAGACGCGTCCAAAAATTAGCCCTCAAGGTCGGGCTGCCAAAACCCCCCAGCGGAAAAATGGCCAAAAACGAGTGGGCTATGCGGGGGGGCGTAAGTTCGTCGCCGGATTTGAATGGCCCGAGACTTTGCGGTGGCCTCCGTGGTGCCAAAAATTGGCCACGGCATAACCGCCAAAATTAGCGCCCGATGGTCGGGGTGCCAAAACCTCCCAGCGGAAAAATTGCCAAAAAACGTGTGGGCTATATCCTTGGTGGGGGGGGGCGGGCGGGCGAAGTTCGTCCGCCGGACTCAGAATGGCCCGAGACTTTCCGGGCGGCCTCCGTGTGCCAAAAATAGGCCAGGGGCAAAACCGCTCCCAAAAATTAGTGACCGAAGGCCGGGGGTGCGAAAACCCCCCAGCGGAAAAATGGCCAAAAAACGGGTGGGCTATAACCTTGGTGGGGGGCGTGGGCGAAGTTCGTCCGCCGGACTCAGAATGGCCCGAGACTTTGCGGGCGTCCTCCGTGTGCCAAAAATAGGCCACGGGGACAGACGCGCCCAAAAATTAGCGCCCGAAGGTCGTGATGCCAAAACCCCCCAGCGGAAAAATGCCCAAAAAACAGATGGGCTATAGCCTTGGTGGGGGGCGTGGGCGAAGTTCGTCCTCCGGACTCAGAATGGCCCGAGAATTTACGGACGGCCTCCGTGTGCCAAAAAATGGCCACGGGCATAGCCGCGCCCAAAAATTAGAGCCCGATGGTCGGGGTGCCAAAACCCCCCAGCGGAAAAATGGCCAAAAAACGTGTGGGCTATAGCCTTGGTGGGGGGTGTGGGCGAAGTTCGTCCGCCAGACACGGAATGGCCCGAGACTTTGCTGGCGGCCTCCGTGTGCCAAAAATAGGCCACGGGCACAGCCGCACCCAAAAATTAGCGCCCGGATGTCGGGGTGCCAAAACCCCCCAGCGGAAAAATGGCCAAAAACGGTGGGCTATAGCCTTGGGGGCGTGGAAGTTTGTCCGCCTGAATCGTAATGGCCCGAGACTTTGGTGGCCTCCGTGAAAAAATTGGCCACGGGCATAAAAAAATTAGCGCCCGATGGTCGGGTGCCAAAACCCCCAGCAGAAAAATTGCCAAAAACGCAGTGGCTATAGCCTTGGGGGGGCGTGGTTCGTCCTTGACTCGAATGGCCCGAGACTTTCCGGGCGGCCTCCGTGTGCCAAAATTAGGACAGGGGCAAAACCGCACCAAAAAATTAGTGACCGAAGGCCGGGGGTGCCAAAACCCCCCAGCGGAAAAATGGCCAAAAAACGAGTGGGCTATAGCCTTGGTGGGGGGCGTGGGCGAAGTTCTTCTGCCGGACTCCGAATGGCCCGAGACTTTGCGGGTGGCCTCCGTGTGCCAAAAATAGGCCACTGGCACAGCCGCGCCCAAAAATTAGCACCCGAAGGTCGGGATGCAAAACCCCCCAGCGGAAAAATGGCGAAAAAACTGGTGGGCTATAGCCTTGGTGGGGGGCGTGGGCGAAGTTCGTCCTCCGGACTCAGAATGGCCCGAGACTTTGCAAACGGCCTCCGTGTGCCAAAAAATGGCCACGGGCATAGCCGCGTCAAAAAATTAGAGCCCGAAGGTCGGGATGCCAAAACCCCCCAACGGAAAAATGGCGAAAAAACGGGTGGGCTATAGCCTTGGTGGGGGGCGTGGGCGAAGTTCCTCCTCCGGACTCAGAATGGCCCGAGACTTTGTGGGTGGCCACCGTGTACCAAAAATAGGCCACGGGCAAAGCCGCGCAAAAAAATTAGTGCCCGAAGGTCGGGATGCCAAAACCCCCCAACGGAAAAATGGCGAAAAAATGGGTGGCTATAGCCTTGGTGGGGAGCGCTGTCCTCCGGACTCAGAATGGCCCGAGACTTTTTGGGCGGCCACCGTGTTCCAAAACTTGGCCACGGGCATAGCCGCGCCCAAAAATTAGCGCCCGATGGTCGGGGTGCCAAAACCCCCCTGTGGAAAAATGGCCAAAAAACGTGAGGGCTATAGCCTCGTGGGGGTGTGGCGAAGTTCCGTCTCCGACTTAGAATGGCCCGAGACTTACCGGGCGGCCTCCGTGTGCCAAAACATAGGCCACGAGCACAACCTCACCTAAAAATTAGCGCCCGATGGTCGGGTGCCAAAACCCACCAGCGAAAATGGCCAAAAACGGGTGGGCTATAGCCTTGGTGGGGGCGTTAAGTTCGTCCGGACTGAATGGCCCGAGACTTTGTGGTGGCCTCCAAAAATAGGCCACGGAAAAGCCGCGACAAAAATTAACGCCCGAAGGTCGGGATGCCAAAACCCCCAGCGGAAAATGGCGAAAACGGGTGGGCTATAGCCTGGTGGGGGCGTAAGTTCGTCCTCCGGACTCGGAATGGCCCGAGACTTTGTGGGCGGCCTCCGTGTGCCAAAAATAGGCCACGGGCACAGCTGAGCCCAAAAATTAGCGCCCGATGGTCGGGGTTCCAAAACCCACCAGCAGAAAAATGGCCAAAAAACGGGTGGGCTATAGCCTTGGTGGGGCGAAGTTCGTCACTGGACTCGGAATGGCCCGAGACTTTGTGGGCGGCCTCCGTGCCAAAATAGGCCACGGGCACAGCCGAGCCTAAAATTAGCGCCCGATGGTCGGGGGTTCCAAAACCCACCAGCGGAAAAATGGCCAAAAACGGGTGGGCTATAGCCTTGTGGGGCGTGGCCTCGTCCGCCGGACTCGAATGGCCCGAGACTTTGTGGGTGGCCTCCGTGCTAAAAATAGGCCACGGGCAAAGCCAAGACAAAAATTAGCGCCAAGGTCGGGTGCCAAAACCCCCCGGCGGGAAAATGGCGAAAAAACGGGTGGGCTATAGCCTTGGTGGGGGGCGTGGGCGAAGTTCGTACTCCGGACTCGGAATGGCCCGAGACTTTGTGGGCGGCCTCCGTGTGCCAAAAATAGGCCACGGGCAAAGCCGCGCACAAAAATTAGCGCCCGAAGGTCGGGATGCCCAAACCCCCCAGCGGAAAAATGACAAAAAAACGGGTGGGCTATAGCCTTGGTGGGGGGCGTGGGCGAAGTTCGTCCTCCGGACTCGGAATGGCCAGAGACTTTGTGGGCGGCCTCCGTGTGCCAAAAATAGGCCACGGGCAAAGCCACAAAAAATTAGTGCCCGAAGGTCGATGCCAAAACCCCCAGCGGAAAAATGACGAAAAACGGGTGGGCTATAGCCTTGGTGGGGTGGCGAGTTCGTCCGGACTCAGAATGGCCCGAGACTTACCGGGCCTCCGTGTGCCAAAAATAGCCACGAGGACAGCCGCGCCTTAAAATTAGCGCCCGATGGTCGGGTGCCAAAACCCACCAGCGGAAAATGGCCAAAAACGGGTGGGCTATAGCCTTGGTGGGGGCGCGGTTCGTCCGCGGACTGAATGGCCCGAGACTTTGTGGGCGGCCTCCATGTGCCAAAAATAGGCCACGGGCACAGCCGAGCCCAAAAATTAGCGACCGATGGTCGGGGTTCCAAAACCCACCAGCGGAAAAATGGCCAAAAAACGGGTGGGCTATAGCCTTGGTGGGGGGCGTGGGCGAAGTTCGTCCGGACTCGAATGGCCCGAGACTTTGTGGGTGGCCTCCGTGTGCCAAAATAGGCCACGGGCAAAGTGACAAAAATTAGCACCCGAAGGTCGGGGTGCCAAAACCCCAGCGGAAAAATGGCGAAAAACGGGTGGGCTATAGCCTTGGTGGGGCGTGGCGGTTCGTCCGGACCTCGGAATGGCCCGAGACTTTGTGGGCGCCTCCGTGTGCCAAAATAGGCCACGGGCAAAGCCGCACAAAAATTAGCGCCGAAGGTCGGGATGCCAAAACCCCAGCGGAAAATGACAAAAACGGGTGGGCTATAGCCTTGGTGGGGGCGTATGGTTCGTCCTCCGGACTCGGAATGGCCCGAGACTTTAGGGGCGGCCCGTGTGCCAAAATAGGCCACGGGCAAAGCCGGGCATAAAAATTATAGCACTAAGTTCGGGATGCAAAAACCCACCAGCGGAAAAATGACCAAAAAACGGGTGGGCTATAGCCTAGCTGGGGGCGTAAGGTTCATCCTCCGACTCAGAATGGCCCGAGACTTACCGGGCGGCCTCCGTGTGCCAAAAATAGGCCACGAGGACAGCCACGCCCAAAAATTAGCTCCCGATGGTCGGGGTGCCAAAACCCACCAGCGGAAAAATGGCCAAAAAACGGGTGGGCTATAGCCTTGGTGGGGGGCGTGGGCGAAGTTCGTCCTCCGGACTCGGAATGGCCCGAGACTTTGTGGGCGGCCTCCGTGTGCCAAAAAATGGCCATGGGCATAGCCGCGCCCAAAAATTAGCGCCCGATGGTCGGGGTGCCAAAACCCCCCAGCGGAAAAATGGCCAAAAAACGTGTGGGCTATAGACTTGTTGGGGGGTGTGGGCGAAGTTCGTCCTCCGGACTCAGAATGGACCGAGACTTAGCGGGCGGCCTCCGTGTGCCAAAAATAGGCCACGAGGACAGCCGCGCCCAAAAATTAGCGCCCGAAGGTCGGCGTACAAAACCCCGAGCGGAAAATGGCCAAAAATCAGGGCTATAGCCTTGGTGGGGGCGTGGTTCGTCCACGGACTCGGAATGGCCCGAGACTTTGTGGGCGGCCTCCGTATGCCAAAAATAGGCCACGAGCACAGCCGCGCCCAAAAATTAGCGCCCGATGGTCGGGGTGCCAAAACCCACCAGCGGAAAAATGGCCAAAAAACGGGTGGGCTATAGCCTTGGTGGGGGGCGTGGGCGAAGTTCGTCTTCCGGACTCGGAATGGCCCGAGACTTTGTGGGCGGCCTCCGTGTGCCAAAGAAAGGCCACGGGCAAAGCCGCGCAAAAAAATTAGTGCCCGAAGGTTGGGATGCCAAAACCCCCCAGCGGAGAAATGGCGAATAAACGGGTGGGCTATAGCCTTGGTGGGGGGCGTGGGCGAAGTTCGTCCTCCGGACTCGGAATGGCCTGAGACTTTGTGGGCGGCCTCCGTGTGCCAAAAATAGGCCACGGACAAAGCCGCGCAAAAAAATTAGCGCCCGAAGGTCGGGATGCCAAAACCCCCCAGCGGAAAAATGGCGAAAAAACGGGTGGGCTATAGCCTTGGTGGGGGCGTAAGGAAGTTCGTCCGGACTCAGAATGGCCAGAGACTTTGCGGGCGGCCTCCGTGCCAAAATGGCCACGGGCATAGCCGCACCCAAAAATTAGTGCCCGAAGGTCGGGGTGCCAAAACCCCCCAGCGGAAAAATGGCGAAAAAACGGGTGGGCTATAGCCTTGGGGGGCGTGGTTCGGTCCGACTCAGAATGGCCCGAGACTTTGCGGGCGGCCTCCGTGTGCCAAAAAATGGCCACGGGCATAGCCGCGCCCAAAAATTAGTGCCCGAAGGTCGGGATGCCAAAACCCCCCAGCGGAAAAATGGCGAAAAAACGGGTGGGCTATAACCTTGGTGGGGGGTGTGGGCGAAGTTCATCCACCGGACTCGGAATGGCCCGAGACTTTGCTGGTGGCCTCCGTGCGCCAAAAATAGGCCACGGGCACAGCTGCGCCCAAAAATTAGAGCCCGGAAGTCGGGGTGCCAAAACCCCCCAGCGGAAAAATGGCCAAAAAACGAGTGGGCTATAGCCTTGGTGGGGGGCGTGGGCGAAGTTCCTCCGCCGGACTCGGAATGGCCCGAGACTTTGCGGGTGGCCTCCGTGTGCCAAAGAATGGCCACAGTCATAACCACGCCCAAAATTAGCGCCCGATGGCCGGGGTGCAAAAACCCCCCAGCGGAAAAATTGCCAAAAATCGTGTGGGCTATAGCCTTGGTGGGGGGCGTGGGCGAAGTTCGTCCGCCGGACTCAGAATGGCCCGAGACTTTCCGGGCGGCCTCCGTGTGCCAAAAATAGGCTAGGGGCAAAACCACGCATAAAAATTAGCGACCGAAGGCCGGGGGTGCCAAAACCCCCCAGCGGAAAAATGGCCAAAAAACGGGTGGGCTATAGCCATGGTGGAGGGCGTGGGCGAAGTTCGTCCGCCGGACTCAGAATGACCCGAGACTTTACGGGCGGCCTCCGTGTGCGAAAAATAGGCCACGGGCACAGCCGCGCCCAAAAATTAGTGACCGAAGGTCGGGGTGCCAAAACCCCCCGAGCGGAAAAATGGCCAAAAATAAGGTGGGCTATAGCCTTGGTGGGGGGCGTGGGCGAAGTTCGTCAGCGGGACTCGGAATGGTACGCCACTTTGCGGGTGGACTCCGTTTGCCAAAAATAGGCCATGGGCACATCCGCGCCCAAAAATTAGCGCCCGAAGGTCCTGATGCCAAAACCCCCCAGCGGAAAAATGGCCAAAAAACATATGGGCTATAGCCTTGGTGGGGGGCGTGGGCGAAGTTCGTCCGCGGGACTCAGAATGGTCCGAGACTTTGCGGGTGGCCTCCGTGTGCCAAAAATAGGGCCACTGGGAACAGCCGCCCCAAAAATTAGCACCCGGTCCTGGTGCCAAAACCCCCAGCGGAAAATGGCCAAAAACGTGGTGGGCTATAGCCTCAGGGGGTGTGTGGGCGGTTCGTCCGCTCGGACTGAATCGCCCGAGACATTGCTGGCGGCCTCCGTGTGCCAAAAATAGGCCACGGGCACAGCCGCGCCCAAAAATTAGCGCCCGGACGTCGGGGTGCCACAACCCCCCAGCGGAAAAATGTCTAAAAAACGGGTGGGCTATAGCCTTGGTGGGGGGCGTGGGCGAAGTTCGTCCGCCAGACTCAGAATGGCCCGAGGCTTTGGCGGCCTCCGTGTGCCAAAATAGGCCACGGGACAGATGTCCAAAAATTAGCGCCAAGGCTGGCTGCCAAAACCCCCAGCGGAAAATGGCCAAAAACGAGTGGGCTATAGCCTTGGTGGGGGGCGAAGTTCGGCCTGCCGGACTCGAACGGCGCGAGACTTTATGCCGGCCTCCGTGTTAATAATCGCCACTGGCACAGCCGCTGCCAAAAATTAGCGCCCAAGGTCGTGATGCCAAAACCCCAGCGGAAAATGGCCAAAAACAGATGGGCTATAGCCTTGGGGGCGTTAAGTTCGGTCTGCACTCGAATGGGCCGAGACTTTATGGCGCCTCCGTGTGCCAAAAAATGGCCACGGGCATAGCCGGGCTCAAAAATTAGCGCCCGATGGTCGGGGTGCCAAAACCCCCCAGCGGAAAAATGGCCAAAAAATGTGTGGGCTATAGCCTTGGTGGGGGGTGTGGGCAAAGTTCGTCCGCCGGACTCTAATGGCCCGAGACTTTGCTGGCGGCCTCCGTGTGCCAAAAATAGCCACGGGCACAGCCGCGCCAAAAATTAGCGCCCGAAGTCGGGTGCCAAAACCCCAGCGGAAAATGGCCAAAAACGGGTGGGCTATAGCCTTGTGGGGGGCGTGCGTTCGCTGCCGGACTCGGAATGGCCCGAGACTTTGCGGGTGGCCTCCGTGTGCTGTAAAATTGGCCACGGACATAACCGCGCCTAAAAATTAGCGCCCGATGGTCGGGTAAAGCAAAACCCCCCAGCGGAAATATTGCCAAAAAACGTGTGGGCTATAGCCTTGGTGGGGGGCGTGGGCGAAGGTCGTCCGCCGGACTAAGAATGGCCCGAGACTTTCCAGGCGGCCTCCGTGTGCCAAAAATATGCATGGGCAAAACCGCGCCCAAAAATTAGCGACCGAAGGCCGGGGGTGCCAAAACCCCCCAGCGGAAAAATGGCCAAAAAACGGGTGGGCTATAGCCTTGGTGGGGGGCGTGGGCGAAGTTCGTCCGCCGGACTCAGAATGGCCCGAGACTTTGCGGGCGGCATCCGTGTGCCAAAAGTAGGCCACGGGGACAGACGCGCCCAAAAATTAGCGCCCAAAGGCTGGGTTGCCAAAACCCCCCAGCGGAAAAATGGCCAAAAAACGAGTGGGCTATAGCCTTGGTGGGGGGCGTGGGCGAAGTTCGTCTGCCGGACTCGGAATGCCCCGAGACTTTGCGGACGGCCTCCGTGTGCCAATAATAGACCACTGGCACAGCCGCGCACTAAAATTAGTGCCCGAAGGTCGGGGTGCCAAAACCCCCCACCGGAAAAATGGCCAAAAAACGTGTGGGCTATAGCCTTGGTGGGGGGTGTGGGCGAAGTTCGTCCTCCGGTCTCAGAATGGCCCGAGACTTTACGGGCGGCCTCCGTGTGCCAAAAATAGGCCACGGGGACAGACGCGCCCAAAAATTAGCGCCCGAAGGCCGGGGTACAAAAACCCCCCAGCGGAAAAATGGCCAAAAAACGAGTGGGCTATAGCCTTGGTGGGGGGCGTGGGCGAAGATCGTCTGCCGGACTAAGAATGGCCCGAGAATTGCGGGCGGCCTTCGTGTGCCAAAAATAGGCCACTGGCACAGCCACGCCCAAAAATTAGCGCCCGAAGGTCGGGGTGCCAAAACCCACCAGCGGAAAAATGGCCAAAAAACGGGTGGGCTATAGCCTTGGTGGGGATCGTGGGCGAAGTTCGTCCGCCGGACTCGGAATGGCCCGAGACTTTGCGGGTGGCCTCCGTGTGCCAAAAATTGGCCATGGTCATTACCGCGCCCAAAAATTAGCGCCTCCAGGTCGGGTTGCCAAAACCCCCCAGCGGAAAAATGGCGAAAAAACGGGTGGGCTATAGCCTTGGTGGGGGGCATGGGCGAAGTTCGTCCGCCGGACTCGCAATGGCCTGAGACTTTGCGGGCGGCCTCCATGTGCCAAAAATAGGCCACGGGCACAGCCGCGCCCAAAAATTAGCACCCGATGGTCGGGGTGCCAAAACCCCCCAGCGGAAAAATTGCCAAAAAACGTGTGGGCTATAGGCTTGGTGGGAAGCGTGGGCGAAGTTCGTCCGCCGGACTCGGAATGGCCCGAGACTTTGCGGGCGGCCTCCGTGTGCCAAAAAATGGCCACGGGCATAGCCGGGCTCAAAAATTAGCGCCCGATGGTCGGGGTGCCAAAACCCCCCAGCGGAAAAATGGCCAAAAAACGTGTGGGCTATAGCCTTGGTGGGGGGTGTGGGCGATTTTCGTCCGCCGACTTGGAATGGCCCGAGACTTTGCCTCCGTGTGCCAAAATAGGCAACGGGCACAGCCACACCAAAAATTAGCGCCCGAAGTCGGGTGCCAAACCCCCAGCGGAAAATGGCCAAAAACGGTGGGCTATAGCCTTGGTGGGGCATGGTTCGTCCGCCTGGACTCAGAATGGCCCGAGACTTTGCGGCGGCCTCCGTGTGCCAAAAGTAGGCCACTGGGACAGACGCGCCAAAAAATTAGCGCCCAAAGGCTGGGCCAAAACCCCCAGCGGAAAATGGCCAAAAACGAGTGGGCTATAGCCTTGGTGGGGGCGGGCGGTTCGTCCGGACCTCGGAATGCCCCGAGACTTTGCGGGCGGCCTCCATGTGCCAAAAATAGGCCACGGGCACAGCCGCGCCTTCAAAATTAGCAACCCGATGGTCGGGTGCCAAAAACCCCCAGCGGAAAAATTGCCAAAAACGTGTGGGCTATAGGTTTGGTGGGAAGCTGGCAAGTTCGTCCGCCGGACTCGGAATGGCCCGAGACTTTGCGGGCGGCCTCCGTGTGCCAAAAAATGGCCACGGGCATAGCCGGGCTCAAAAATTAGCGCCCGATGGTCGGGGTGCCAAAACCCCCCAGCGGAAAAATGGCCAAAAAACGTGTGGGCTATAGCCTTGGTGGGGGGTGTGGGCGAAGTTCGTCCGCCGACTCGGAATGGGCCGAGACTTTGTTGGCGGCCTCCGTGTGCCAAAAATAGGTAACGGGCACAGCCGCGCCCAAAAATTAGCGCCCGGAAGTCGGGGTGCCAAAACCCCCCAGCGGAAAAATGGCCAAAAAACGGGT
The DNA here is from genome assembly GCA_030449895.1 of Citrus mangshanensis. Lineage (NCBI taxonomy): Eukaryota > Viridiplantae > Streptophyta > Magnoliopsida > Sapindales > Rutaceae > Citrus > Citrus mangshanensis. The sequence continues at coordinate 261,653 of JASUUJ010000180.1, forward strand.
GGGCTATAGCCTTGGTGGGGGGCGTGGGCGAAGGTCGTCCGCCGGACTAAGAATGGCCCGAGACTTTCCGGTCGGCCTCCGTGTGCCAAAAATAGGCCAGGGACAAAACCGCGCCCAAAAATTAGTGATCAAGGTCGGGTGCCAAAACCCCCCAGCGCAAAAATGGCCAAAAAACGGGTGGGCTATAGCCTTGGTGGGGGCGGGCGAAGTTCACTCCTGGACTCAGAATGGCCCGAGACTTTGCGGGCTGCTTCCGTGTGCCAAAAATATGCCACGGGGACAGACGCGCCCAAAAATTAGTGCCCGAAGGCTGGGTTGCCAAAACCCCCCAGCGGAAAAATGGCCAAAAAACGAGTGGGCTATATCCTTGGTGGGGGGCGTGGGCGAAGTTCGTCTGCCGGACTCGGAATTGCCCGAGACTTTGCGGGCAGCCTCCGTGTGCCAATAATAGGCCAATGGCACAGCCGTGCCCTAAAATTAGTGCCGGAAGGTCGGGGTGCCAAAACCCCCCGGCGGAAAAATGGCCAAAAAACGTGTGGGCTATAGCCTTGGTGGGGGGTGTGGGCGAAGTTCGTCCTCCGGACTCAGAATGGCCCGAGGCTTACCGGGCGGCCTCCGTGTGCCAAAAAATGGCCACGGGCATAGCCGCGCCCAAAAATTAGCGCCCGATGGTCGGGTTGCCAAAACCCCCCAGCTGAAAAATGGCGAAAAAACGGGTGGGCTATAGCCTTGGTGGGGGGCGTGGGCAAAGTTCTTCCTCCGTACTCAGAATGGCCCGAGACTTTACGGGCGGCCTTCGTGTGCCAAAAAATGGCCACGGACATAACAGCGCCCAAAAATTAGCGCCCGATGTTCGGGGTGCAAAAACCCCCCAGCGGAAAAATGGCCAAAAAACGTGTGGGCTATAGCCTTGTTGGGGGGTGTGGGCGAAGTTCGTCCGCCGGACTCGGAATGGCCCGAGACTTTGCGGGCGGCCTCCGTGTGTCAAAAATAGGCCACGGGCACAGCCACGCCCAAAAATTAGCGCCCGAAGGTCGGGGTGCCATAACCCCCCAGCGGAAAAATGGCGAAAAAACGGGTGGGCTATAGCCTTGGGGCGTGGGGCGTCCTCGGACTCAATGGCCCGAGACTTTCCAGACGGCCTCCGTGGTGCCAAAATATGGCCGCCGCAAAAATTAGCCCGATGGTCGGGGTGCCAAAACCCCGAGCGAAAAATGGCCAAATGGGCTATAGCCTTGTGGGGGCAGACTTTGGCGTGGCTGTGTGCCAAAATAGCCACGGGAACAGCGCAAAAATTAGCGCCCGAAGGTCCTGGTGCCAAAACCCCCCAGCGAAAAATGGCCAAAAACGTGGGCTATAGCCTCGTGGGGGCGTGGGCGAAGTTCGTCCGGACTCCAGAATGGCCCGAGACTTTGCGGGCGGCCTCCGTGTGCCAAAAATAGACCACTGGGACAGCGCGCCAAAAATTAGCGCCCAAGGTCCAAACCCCAGCGGAAAATGGCCAAAAATGGGCTATAGCCTTGGTGGGGGCGTGGCGGTTCGTCCGCCGGACTCAGAATGGCCCGAGACTTTGCGGGCGGCCTCCGTGTGCCAAAATAGGCCACGGGACAGACGCGCCCAAAATTAGCGCCCGAAGGCCGGGTGGCCAAAACCCCAGCTGAAAAATGGCCAAAAACGTGGGCTATAGCCTTGGGGCGTTCGTCCCGCCGAACTCGGAATGGCCCGAGACTTGCGGGCGGCCTCCGTAGCCAAAATAGGCCATGGGAACAGCAAAAATTAGCGCCCGAAGGTCCTGGGTGCCAAAACCCCCAGCGGAAAATGGCTAAAAACGGGTGGGCTATAGCCTTGGTGGGGGCGTGGGCGGTTCGTCCGGACTCAGAATGGCCCGAGACTTTGCAGCCTCCGTGCCAAAAATAGGCCACGGGCAGAAGCCACCAAAAATTAGCGCCCGAAGGTCGGGGTGCCAAAACCCCCGAGCGGAAAAATGGCCAAAAAACGAGGGGGCTATAGCCTTGGTGGGGGGTGTGGGTGAAGTTCGTCCTCCGGACTCATAATGGCCCGAGACTTTGCGGGCGGCCTCCGTGTGCTAGAAATTGGCCACGGGCATAGCCGCGCCCAAAAATTAGCGTCCGAAGGTCGGGTTGCCAAAACCCCCCAGCGGAAAAATGGCCAAAAAACGGGTGGGCTATAGCCTTGGTGGGGGGCGTGGGCGAAGTTCGTCCACCGGACTAAGAATGGACCGAGACTTTGAGGGCGGCCTCCGCGGTGCCAAAATAGGCCACTGGCAACAGCCGCCCAAAAATTAGCGCCCGAAGGTCCTGGTGCCAAAACCCCCAGCGGAAAAATGGCCAAAAACGAGTGGGCTATAGCCTTGGTGGGGTGGCGTAAGTTCGTCCGGACTCGAATGGCCCGAGACTTTGGGGCGGCCTCCGTGTGCCAAAATAGGCCACGGCACAGACGCGCCTAAAAATTAGCGAAGGTCGGGATGCCAAAACCCCCAGCGGAAAAATGGCGAAAACGTGTGGGCTATAGCCTTGTGGGGTGCGGGCGGTTCGCCCGCCGAACTCGGAATGGCCCGAGACTTTGCGCGGCCTCCGTGGTGCCAAAAATAGGTCATGGGAACAGCCGCCCCCAAAAATTAGCGCCCGAAGGTCCTGGTGCCAAAACCCCCCAGCGGAAAATTGGCCAAAAAACGGGTGGGCTATAGCCTTGGTGGGGGGCGTGGGCGAAGTTCGTCCGCCGGACTCAGAATGGCCCGAGACTTTGCGGGCGGCCTCCGTGTGCCAAAAATATGCCACTGGCACAGACGAGCCCAAAAATTAGTGCCCGAAGCCCGGGGTGCCAAAACCCCCAACGGAAAATGGCCAAAAACGAGTGGGCTATAGCCTTGTGGGGGCGTGGCGAAGTTCGTCGCCTGACTAAGAATGGCCCGAGACTTTGTTGCAGCCTCCGTGGCGCCAAAATAGGCCACGGGGACAGACGCGCCCAAAAATTAGCGCCCGAAGGTTGTGTTGCCAAAACCCCCCAGCGGAAAAATGGCGAAAAAACGGGTGGGCTATAGCCTTGGTGGGGCATGGGCGGTTCGTCCCTCCGGACTCGAATGGCCCGAGACTTCATGCGCGGCCTCCGTGTGCCAAAAATGGCCACGGGCATAGCCGCCCAAAAATTAGCGCCCGGGTCGGGATGCCAAAACCCACCAGCTGGAAAAAATGGCGAAAAAACGGGTGGGCTATAGCCTTGGGGGCGTGGCGAAGTTCGTCCTCCGGACTCGAATGGCCCGAGACTTTGCGGGCGGCCTCCGTGCAAAAATGGACACGGCATAGCCGCGCCTAAAAATTAGCGCCCGATGGTCGGGTACCAAAACCCCCAGCGGAAAATGGCCAAAAACGTGTGGGCTATAGCCTTGGTGGGGGGCGTGGCAAGTTCGTCCGCCTCGGACTCGGAATGGCCCGAGACTTTGCGGGCGGCCTCCGTGTGCCAAAATAGGCCACGGGCACAGCCAAAAAATTAGAGCCCGAAGGTCGGGTGCCAAAACCCACCAGCGGAAAATGGCCAAAAACGGTGGGCTATAGCCTTGGTGGGGGCGTGGGCGAAGTTCGTCCGCTCGGACTCGGAATGGCCCAAGACTTTGCGGGTGGCCTCCGTGTACCAAAAAAAGGCCACGGCAACAGCCGCCAAAAATTAGCGCCCGAAAGTCCTGGGATGCCAAAACCCCAGCGGAAAATGGCCAAAAACGGGTGGGCTATAGCCTTGGTGGGGGGCGTAGGCGAAGTTCATCAGCCGGACTCGGAATGGACCGCGACTTTGCCGGAGGACTCCTTTAGCCAAAAATAGGCCACGGGGACAGACGCGCCCAAAAATTAGAGCCCGAAGCCCGGGTTGCAAAAACCCCCCAACGGAAAAATGGCCAAAAAACGAGTGGGCTATAGCCTTGGTGGGGGGCGTGGGCGAAGTTCGTCTGCCGGACTAAGAATGGCCCGAGACTTTGCCGGCAGCCTCCGTGCGCCAAAAATAGGCCACGGGGACAGACGCGTCCAAAAATTAGCGCCCGAAGGTTGGGATGCCAAAACCCCCCAGCGGAAAAATGGCGAAAAAACGGGTGGGCTATAGCCTTGGTGGGGGGCATGGGCGAAGTTCGTCCTCTGGACTCAGAATGGCCCGAGACTTTGCGGGCGGCCTCCGTGTGCCAAAAAATGGCCACGGGCATAGCCGCGCCGAAAAATTAGCGCCCGAAGGTCGGGATGCCAAAACCCCCCAGCGGAAAAATGGCGAAAAAACGGGTGGGCTATAGCCTTGGCGGGGGGCGTGGGCGAAGTTCGTCCTCCGGACTCAGAATGGCCCGAGACTTTGCGGGCGGCCTCCGTGTGCCAAAAAATGGACACGGGCATAGCCGCGCCCAAAAATTAGCGCCCGATGGTCGGGGTACCAAAACCCCCCAGCGGAAAAATGGCCAAAAAACGTGTGGGCTATAGCCTTGGTGGGGGGCGTGGCGGTTCATCCACGGACTCGAATGGCCCGAGACTTTGCGGCGGCAACTCCGTGTGCCAAAATAGGCCAGGCACAGCCGCGCTTAAAAATTAGAGCCCAAGGTCGGGTGCCAAAACCCACCAGCGAAAATGGCCAAAAACGGGTGGGCTATAGCCTTGGTGGGGTGCGTGGCGAAGTCTCGCCGGACTCGGAATGGCCCCAGACTTTGTGGGTGGCCTCCGTGTGCCAAAAATAGGCCACGGGCAAAGCCAAGACAAAAATTAGCGCAAAGTCGGGATGCCAAAACCCCCCAACGGAAAAATGGCGAAAAAACGGGTGGGCTATAGCCTTGGTGGGGGGCGTAGGCGAAGTTGATCCGCCGGACTCGGAATGGTACGCGACTTTGCGGGTGGACTCCTTTTACCAAAAATAGGCCACGGGCACAGCCGCGCCCAAAAATTAGCGCCCGAAGGTCGTGATGCCAAAACCCCCCAGCGGAAAAATGGCCAAAAAACATATGGGCTATAGCCTTGGTGGGGGGCGCGGGCAAAGTTCGTCCTCCGGACTCAGAATGGTCCGAGACTTTGCGGGCGGCCTCCGTGTGCCAAAAAATGGCCTCGGGCATAGCCGCGCTCAAAAATTAGCGCCCGATGGTCGGGGTGCCAAAACCCCCCAGCGTAAAATGGCCAAAAAACGTGTGGGCTATAGCCTTGGTGGGGGGTGGGCGGTTCGCCCGCCGAACTCTGAATGGCCCGTGACTTTGCGGGCGGCCTTCGTGTGCCTATTATAGGCCTTGGGAACAGCCGTCCCCAAAAATTAGCGCCCGAAGGTCCTGGTGCCAAAACCCCCCAGCGGAAAAATGGCCAAAAAACGGGTGGGCTATAGCCTTGTGGGGGCGTGTTCGCCTGCCGGACTAAGAATGGCCCGAGACTTTGCGGCAGCCTCCGTGCGCCAAAAATAGCCACGGGACAGACGCTAAAAATTAGCGCCAAGGTTGGGATGCCAAAACCCCTGCGGAAAATGAAAACGGGGGGCCTTGGTCGGGGGCGTGACTCGAATGGCCCGAGAGTTTGCGGGCGGTCTCCAGTGCCAAAAATGGCAACGGCATAGTTAAAAATTAGCGCCCGAAGGTCGGGATGCCAAAACCCCCCAGCGGAAAAATGGCGAAAAAACGGGTGGGCTATAGCCTTGTTGGGGGGCGTGGGCGAAGTTCGCCCGCCGAACTCGGAATGGCCCGAGACTTTGCGGGCGGCCTCCGTGTGCCAAAAATAGGCCATGGGAACAGCCGCCCCCAAAAATTAGCGCCCGAAGGTCCTGGTGCCAAAACCCCCCAGCGGACAAATGGCCAAAAACGAGGGCTATAGCCTTGGTGGGGGGCGGCTAAATTCCGCCGGACTCAGAATGGCCCGAGACTTTGCGGGCCGCCTCCGTGTGCCAAAAATAGGCCACGGGGACAGACGCGCCCAAAAATTAGCGCCCGAAGGCCGGGTTGCCAAAACCCCCCAGCGGAAAAATGGCCAAAAAACGTGTGGGCTATAGCCTTGTTGGGGGGTGTGGGCGAAGTTCGCCCGCCGAACTCGGAATGGCCCGAGACTTTGCGGGCGGCCTCCGTGTGCCAAAAATAGGCCATGGGAACAGCCGCCCCCAAAAATTAGCGCCCGAAGGTCCTGGTGCCAAAACCCCCCAGCGGAAAAATGGCCAAAAAACGGGTGGGCTATAGCCTTGGTGGGGGGCGTGGGCGAAGTTCGTCCGCCGGACTCAGAATGGCCCGAGACTTTGCGGGCGGCCTCCGTGTGCCAAAAATAGGCCACGGGGACAGACGCGCCCAAAAATTAGAGCCCGAAGCCCGGGTTGCAAAAACCCCCCAGCGGAAAAATGGCCAAAAAACGAGTGGGCTATAGCCTTGGTGGGGGGCGTGGGCGAAGTTCGTCTGCCGGACTAAGAATGGCCCGAGACTTTGCGGGCAGCCTCCGTGCGCCAAAAATAGGCCACGGGGACAGACGCGTCCAAAAATTAGCGCCCGAAGGTTGGGATGCCAAAACCCCCCAGCGGAAAAATGGCGAAAAAACGGGTGGGCTATAGCCTTGGTGGGGGGCGTGGGCGAAGTTCGTCCCTCCTGACTCGTAATGGCCCGAGACTTTCGGCCTCCAGCAAAAATGGCCACGGGCATAGCCGCCAAAAATTAGCGCTAAGGTCGGGATGCCAAAACCCCAGCGGAAAAATGGCGAAAAACGTGGCTATAGCCGGCGGGGGGCGAAGTTCGGTCCTCCGGACTCAGAATGGCCCGAGACTTTGCATGGCGGCCTCCGTGAAAAAATGGACACGGGCATAGCCGCGCCAAAAATTAGCGCCCGATGGTCGGGCCAAAACCCCCCAGCGGAAAATGGCCAAAAACGTGGCTATAGCCTCGTGGGGGCGTGGGCGAAGTTCGTCCGCCGACTCGAATGGCCCGAGACTTTGCGCGGCCTCCAAAAAATAGGCTGACGGGCACAGCCGCGCTAAAAATTAGAGCCCGAAGGTCGGGTGCCAAAACCCACCAGCGGAAAATGGCCAAAAACGGTGGGCTATAGCCTTGGTGGGGGCGTAGGCGGCTTCACACTGACGGAATGGCCCAAGACTTTGTGGGTGGCCTCCGTGCCAAAATAGGCCACGGGCAAAGTCACAAGACAAAAATTAGCCCGAAAAAGTCGGGATGCCAAAACCCCAGCGGAAAAATGGTGAAAAACGGGTGGGCTATAGCCTTGGTGGGGGCGAAGTTCATCCGCGGACTCGAATGGTACGCGACTTATGCGGGTGGACTCCTTTACCAAAAATAGGCCACGGGGACAGACGCGCCTAAAAATTAGAGCCCGGCCTGGCTGCAAAACCCCAACGGAAAATGGCCAAAAACGAGTGGGCTATAGCCTTGGTGGGGGCGTGTGGTTCGTCCGACTAAGAATGGCCCGAGACTTTGTTTCGGCAGCCTCCGTAAAAAATAGGCCACTGGGACAGACGCGCCCAAAAATTAGCTCAAGGTTGGGATGCCAAAACCCCTCAGCGGAAAATGGCCAAAAACGGGTGGGCTATAGCCTGGTGGGGGCATGGGCGAAGTTCGTCCTCCTCACTCGTAATGGCCCGAGACTTTGCGGGCGGCCTCCGTGTGCAAAAATGGCCACGGGCATAGCCAAAAAATTAGCGCCCGAAGGTCGGGATGCCAAAACCCCAGCGGAAAAATGGCTAAAAACGGGTGGGCTATAGCCTTGGGGGGGCGTATTCGTCCTCCGGACTCAGAATGGCCCGAGACTTTATGGCGGCCCTGTGCCAAAAAATGGACACGGGCATAGCCGCGCCCAAAAATTAGCGCCCGATGGTCGGGGTACCAAAACCCCCCAGCGGAAAATGGCTAAAAACGTGTGGGCTATAGCCTTGGTGGGGGCGGGCGGTTCGTCTCGCCTCGACTCGAATGGCCCGAGACTTTATGGCGGCCTCCAGTGCCAAAATAGGCCACGGGCACAGCCACCAAAAATTAGGAGCCCGAAGGTCGGGTGCCAAAACCCACCAGCGGAAAAATGGCTAAAAACGGGTGGGCTATAGCCTTGGTGGGGGCGAGGGTTCGGTCCGCCGGACTCGGAATGGCCCAAGACTTTGTGGTGGCCTCCGCAAAAATAGGCCACTGGCAAAGCCGACAAAAATTAGCGCCCGAAAGTCGGGATGCCAAAACCCCCCAGCGGAAAAAATGGTGAAAAACGGGTGGGCTATAGCCTTGGTGGGGCGTGGCGGTTCGTCCGCCTGGACTCCAGAATGGCCCGAGACTTTGTGCGGCCCGTGTGCCAAAAATAGGCCACGGGACAGATGCGCCCAAAAATTAGCGCCCGAAGGCTGGGATTGCCAAAACCCCCAGCGGAAAATGGCCAAAAACGAGTGGGCTATAGCCTTGGTGGGGGGCAAGTTCACCGACTCAGAATGGCCCGAGACTTTGCGGGCGGCCTCCGTGTGCCAATAATAGGCCACTGGCACAGCCACGCCCAAAAATTAGCACCCGAAGGTCGTGATGCCAAAACCCCCCAGCGGAAAAATGGCCAAAAAACGGGTGGGCTATAGCCTTGGTGGGGGGCGTAGGCGAAGTTCGTCCGCCGGACTCGGAATGGCCCAAGACTTTGTGGGTGGCCTCCGTGTGCCAAAAATAGGCCACGGGCAAAGCCGCGCACAAAAATTAGCGCCCGAAAGTCGGGATGCCAAAACCCCCCAGCGGAAAAATGGTGAAAAAACGGGTGGGCTATAGCCTTGGTGGGGGGCGTAGGCGAAGTTCATCCGCCGGACTCGGAATGGTACGCGACTTTGCGGGTGGACTCCTTTTACCAAAAATAGGCCACGGGGACAGACGCGCCCAAAAATTAGAGCCCGAAGCCCGGGTTGCAAAAACCCCCCAACGGAAAAATGGCCAAAAAACGAGTGGGCTATAGCCTTGGTGGGGGGCGTGGGCGAAGTTCGTCTGCCGGACTAAGAATGGCCCGAGACTTTGCCGGCAGCCTCCGTGCGCCAAAAATAGGCCACGGGGACAGACGCGTCCAAAAATTAGCGCCCGAAGGTTGGGATGCCAAAACCCCCCAGCGGAAAAATGGCCAAAAAACGGGTGGGCTATAGCCTTGGTGGGGGGCATGGGCGAAGTTCGTCCTCTGGACTCAGAATGGCCCGAGACTTTGCGGGCGGCCTCCGTACAAAAATGGCCACGGCATAGCCGCCGAAAAATTAGCGCCCGAAGGTCGGGATGCCAAAACCCCAGCGGAAAATGGCGAAAACGGGTGGGCTATAGCCTTGGCGGGGGCGTGGGCGGTTCGTCCCGACTCATAATGGCCCGAGACTTTGCGGGCGGCCTCCGTGTGTTAAAATGGACACGGGCATAGCCGCGCCCAAAAATTAGCGCCCGATGGTCGGGGTACCAAAACCCCCCAGCGGAAAAATGGCCAAAAAACGTGTGGGCTATAGCCTTGGTGGGGGGCGTGGGCGAAGTTCGTCCGCCGGACTCGGAATGGCCCGAGACTTTGCGGCGGCCTCCGCCAAAAATAGACCACAGGCACAGCCGCGCTCAAAAATTAGAGCCCGAAGGTCGGGGTGCCAAAACCCACCAGCGCAAAATGGCCAAAAAACGGGTGGGCTATAGCCTTGGTGGGGGCGAGGCGAAGTTCGTCCGCTCGACTCGGAATGGCTCCAAGACTTTGTGGGTGGCCTCCGCTGAAAATAGGCCACTGGCAAAGCCACAAGACAAAAATTAGCGCCCGAAAGTCGGGATGCCAAAACCCCCAGCGGAAAAATGGTGAAAACGGTGGGCTATAGCCTTGGGTGGGGGCGTATCGTCCGCTGGACTCAGAATGGCCTCGAGACTTTGCTGGCGGCCTCCGTGGTGCCAAAAATAGGCCACGGGACAGATGCCAAAAAATTAGCGCCCAAGGCTGGGTTGCCAAAACCCCCAGCGGAAAAATGGCCAAAAAACGAGTGGGCTATAGCCTTGGTGGGGGGCGTGGGCGAAGTTCGTCTGCCGGACTCGGAATGGCCCGAGACTTTGCGGGCGGCCTCCGTGTGCCAATAATAGGCCACTGGCACAGCCACGCCCAAAAATTAGCACCCGAAGGTCGTGATGCCAAAACCCCCCAGCGGAAAAATGGTCAAAAAACAGATGGGCTATAGCCTTGGTGGGGGGCGTGGGCGAAGTTCGTCCTCCGGACTCAGAATGGCCCGAGACTTTGCGGGCGGCCTCCGTGTGCCAAAAAATGGCCACGGGCACAGCAGCGCCCAAAAATTAGCGCCCGGAAGTCGGGGTGCCAAAACCCCCCAGCGGAAAAATGGCCAAAAAACGGGTGGGCTATAGCCTTGGTGGGGGGCGTGGGCGAAGTTCGTCCGCCGGACTCGGAATGGCCCGAGACTTTGCGGGTCGCCTCCGTGTGCCAAAAAATGGCCACGGGCACAGCAGCGCCCAAAAACTAGCGCCCGGAAGTCGGGGTGCCAAAACCCCCCAGCGGAAAAATTGCCAAAAAACGTGTGGGCTATAGCCTTGGTGGGGGGCGTAGGGGAAGGTCGTCCGCCGGACTAAGAATGGCCCGAGACTTTCCGGGCGGCCTCCGTGTGCCAAAAATAGGCCAGGGGCAAAACCGCACCCAAAAATTAGCGACCGAAGGCCGGGGGTGCCAAATCCCCGCAGCGGAAAAATGGCCAAAAAATGGGTGGGCTATAGCCTTGGTGGGGGGCGTGGGCGAAGTTCGTCCGCCGGACTCAGAATGGCCCGTGACTTTGCGGGCGGCCTTCGTGTGCCAAAAATAGGCCACTGGCACAGCCGCGCCCTAAAATTAGCGCCCGAAGGTCGGGGTGCCAAAACCCCCCAGCGGAAAAACGGCCAAAAAACGCGTGGGATATAGCCTTGGTGGGGGGTGTGGGCGAAGTTCGTCCTCCGGTCTCAGAATGGCCCGAGACTTTACGGACGGCCTCCGTGTGCCAAAAATAGGCCACGGGGACAGACGCTCCCAAAAATTACCGCCCGATGGCCGGGTTGCAAAAACCCCCCAGCGGAAAAATGGCCAAAAAACGAGTGGGCTATAGCATTGGTGGGGGGCGTGGGCGAAGTTCGTCTGCCGGACTAAGAATGGCCCGAGACTTTGCGGGCGGCCTCCGTGTGCCAAAAATAGGCCACTGGCACAGCCGCTCCCTAAAATTAGCGCCCGAAGGTCGGGGTGCCAAAACCCCCCAGCAGAAAAATGGCCAAAAAACGTGTGGGCTATAGCCTTGGTGGGGGGTGTGGGCGAAGTTCGTCCTCCGGTCTCAGAATGGACCGAGACTTTACGGGCGGCCTCCGTGGCCAAAATAGGCCACGGGCACAGCCGCTACCAAAAATTAGCGCAAGGCTTGCCAAAACCCCAGCGGAAAATGGCCAAAAACGGGTGGGCTATTGCCTTGGTGGGGGCGTAGGGCGGTTCGCCGCCGGACTCGTGAATGGCCCGAGACTTTGCGGCGCCTCCGTGGTGCCAAAAATAGGCCACGGATAAGCCGCGACAAAAATTAGCACCAAGGTGGGGGATGCCAAAACCCCAGCGGAAAAATGGCGAAAAACGGGTGGGCTATAGCCTTGGTGGGGGGCGTGGTTCGGTCCTCCGGACTCAGAATGGCCCGAGACTTACCGGACGGCCTCCGTGTGTTAAAAATGGCCACGGGCATAGCCGCGCCAAAATTATCGCCCGATGGTCGGGCCAAAACCCTCCCGGAAAATGGCCAAAAACGTGGTGGCTATAGCCTTGGTGGGGGTGTGGCGGTTCGTCCGTCCGACCTAGAATGGCCCGAGACTTACCGGGCGGCCTCCGGTGCCAAAAATAGGCCACGAGCACAGCCGCCCAAAAATTAGCTACCGATGGTCGGGTGCCAAACCCAACAGCGAAAAATGGCCAAAAAGCGGGTGGGCTATAGCCTTGTGGGGGCGGCAAAGTTCGTCCGCTCGGACTCGGAATGGCCCGAGACTTTGTGGGTGGCCTCCGTGGTGCCAAAAATAGGCCACGGGCAAAGCCACAGACAAAAATTAGCGCCCAATGTCGGGATGCCAAAACCCCAGCGGAAAAATGGCTTAAAAACGGGTGGGCTATAGCCTTGGTGGGGGCATGGGCGGTTCGTCCTCCGGACTCGGAATGGCTCCGAGACTGTGGGCGGCCTCCGTGTTCCAAAAATAGGCCACGGAACAGCCGCAAAAATTAGCACCCGAAGTTCGTGGTGCCAAAACCCCCAGCGGAAAAATGGCCAAAAAACGAGTGGGCTATAGCCTTGGTGGGGGGCGTGGGCGAAGTTCGTCTGCCGGACTCGGAATGGCCCGAGACTTTGCGGGCGGCCTCCATGTGCCAAAAATAGGCCACTGGCACAGCCGCGCCCAAAAATTAGCGCCCGAAGGTCGGGGTGCCAAAACCCACCAGCGGAAAAATGGCCAAAAGACGGGTGGGCTATAGCCTTGGTGGGGAGCGTGGGCGAAGTTCGTCCGCCGGACTCGGAATGGCCCGAGACTTTGCGGGCGGCCTCCGTGTGATAAAAATAGGCCACGGGCAAAGCCGCGCACAAAAATTAGCGCCCGAAGGTCGGGATGCCAAAACCCCCCAGCGGAAAAATGGCGAAAAAACGGGTGGGCTATAGCCTTTGTGGGGGGCGTGGGCGAAGTTCGTCCTCCGGACTCGGAATGGCCCAAGACTTTGTGGGCGGCCTCCGTGTGCCAAAAATTGGCCACGGGCATAACCGCGCCCAAAAATTAGCGCCCGATGGTCGGGGTGCCAAAACCCCCCAGCGGAAAAATTGCCAAAAAACGTGTGGGCTATAGCCCAAGGGGCGTGGCGAAGTTCTGTCCGGACTCAGAATGGCCCGAGACTTTCCGGGCGGCCTCCCAAAATAGGCCACGGCACAGCCGCACCCAAAAATTAGCGCCAAGGTCGGGGGTGCCAAAACCCACGAGCGGAAAAAAGGCCAAAAACTGGTGGGCTATAGCCTTGGTGGGGGTGTAGGCGGTTCGTCTGGACTCGGAATGGCCCGAGACTTTGCGCTCCTTGTGCCAAAAATAGGCCACGGCCACAGCTGCGCCAAAAAATTAGCGCCCGAAGGTCGGGTTGCCAAAAAACCCCCCAGCGGAAAAATGGCCAAAAACAGGTGGCTATAGCCTTGGTACGGGCGTATGGGTTCGTCCGGGAGGACTTGAATGGTACGAGACTTTGCGTGGTGGACTCCGCTGCTGCTGCCACGGCACAGCCGCTAAAAATTAGCGCCCAAGGTCGGGTGCCAAAACCCACCAGCGGAAAATGGCCAAAAACGGGTGGCCTATACCCTTGGTGGGGGCGTAAGTTCGTCTACTGACTCGGAATGGCCCGAGACTTTCTGGGCGGCCCCATGTGCCAAAAATAGCCACGGGCACAGCCGCGCCTAAAAATTAGCGCCCGAAGGTCGGGATGCCAAAACCCCCAGCGGAAAAATGGCGAAAATCGGGTGGGCTATAGCCTTGGTGGGGGCGTGGTTCGTCCGCCTCGGACTCGGAATGGCCCGAGACTTTATGCGGTGGACTCGCTTGCAAAAATATGCCACGGCACAGCCGCCTAAAATTAGCGCCCAAGGTCGGGGTGCCAAAACCCACCAGCGGAAAATGGCCAAAAACGGGTGGGCTATACCCTTGGTGGGGGCGGGCGACTGTCCGCCGGACTCGGAATGGCCCGAGACTTTGCGGGCGGCCTCCGTGTGCCAAAAATAGGCCACGGGCATAGCCGCGCTAAAAAATTAGCGCCCAATGGTCGGGGTGCCAAAACCCCCCAGCGGAAATATTGCCAAAAAACGTGTGGGCTATAGCCTTGGTGGGGGACGTGGGCGAAGGTCGTCCGCCGGACTAAGAATTGCCCGAGACTTTCCGGGCGGCCTCCGTGTGTCAAAAATAGGCCAGGGGCAAAACCGCGCCCAAAAATTAGCGATCAAGGTCAGGGTGCAAAACCCCAGCGAAAATGGCTAAAAACGAGTGGGCTATAGCCTTGGTGGGGGCGTGGCTAGTTCACGGACTCGAATGGCCCGAGACTTTGCGGGCGCCTCCGTGCCAATAGGCCACTAGCACAGCCGCGCCCTAAAATTAGCACCCGAAGTTCGTGATGCCAAAACCCCCCAGCGGAAAAATGGCCAAAAAACAGATGGGCTATAGCCTTGGTGGGGGGCGTGGGCGAAGTTCGTCCTCCGGACTCAGAATGGCCCGAGAATTTGCGGACGGCCTCCGTGTGCCAAAAAATGGCCATGGGCATAGCCGCGCCCAAAAATTAGAGCCCGATGGTCGGGGTGCCAAAACCCCCCAGCGGAAAAATGGCCAAAAAACGAGTGGGCTATAGCCTTGGGGGGCGTAAGTTCGTCTCACTGACTCGGAATGGCCCGAGACTTTGCTGGCGGCCTCCGTGCGCCAAAAATAGGCCACGGGATAAGCCGTGCATAAAAATTAGCGCCCGAAGGTCGGGATGCCAAAACCCCCCCGCGGAAAAATGGCGAAAAAACGGGTGGGCTATAGCCTTGGTGGGGGGCGTGGGCGAAGTTCGTCCTCCGGACTGAGAATGGCCTGAGACTTTGCGTGCGGCCTCCGTGTGCCAAAAAATGGGCACGGGCATAGCCGCGCCCAAAAATTAGCGCCCGATGGTCGGGTGCCAAAACCCCTCAGTGGAAAAATGGCCAAAAAACGTGTGGGCTATAGCCTTGTTGGGGGGCGTGGGCGAAGTTCGTCCTCCGGACTTAGAATGGCCCGAGACTTACCGGGCGGCCTCAGTGTGCCAAAAAATGGCCACGGGCATAGGCGCACCCAAAAATTAGCGCCCGATGGTCGGGTTGCCAAAACCCCCCAGCGGAAAAATGGCGAAAAAACGGGTGGGCTATAGCCTTGGTGGGGGGCGTGGGCGAAGTTTGTCCTCCGGACTCAGAATGGCCCGAGACTTTGCGGGTGGCCTCTGTGTGCCAAAAATAGGCCACAGGAACAGCCGCCCCCAAAAATTAGCGCCCGAAGGTCCTGGTGCCAAAACGCCCCAGCGGAATAATGGCCAAAAACGAAAGTGGCTATAGCCTTGGTGGGGGCGTGGCGAAGTTCGCTGTCGACTAAGAATGGCCCGAGACTTTGCGGGCGGCCTCCGTGCTGTAAAAAAAATAGGCCACTGGCACAGCCGCGTTAAAAATTAGCGCCCAAGGTCGGGAAAGCAAAACCCACCAGCGAAAATGGCCAAAAACGGGTGGGCTATAGCCTTGGTGGGGAGCGCATGGCGGTTCGTCCGCCTGACTCGGAATGGCCCGAGACTTTGTGGGTGGCCTCCGTGCCAAAAATAGGCCACGGGCAAAGCCACAAAAATTAGCGCCCAAGGGGGATGCCAAAACCCCCCAGCGGAAAAATGGCGAAAAACGGGTGGGCTATAGCCTTGGTGGGGGCGTAAGTTCGTCTGACTTAATGGCCCGAGACTTACCGGCGTGCTCAAAAGCAAAAATGGCCAATGGGCATAGGCGACCTAAAAATTAGCGCCCGATGGTCGGGTTGCCAAAACCCCCAGCGAAAAATGGCGAAAACGGGTGGGCTATAGCCTTGGTGGGGGCGGGCGAAGTTTGTCCTCCGACTCGTAATGGCCCGAGACTTTGCGGGCGGCTCCGTGGTAAAATTGGCCACGGCATAACCGCGCCAAAAATTAGCCCGATGGTCAGGTGCCAAAACCCCAGCTGAAAATGGCCAAAAACGTGTGGGCTATAGCCTTGTTGGGGTGGGGTGAAGTTCGTCCGCTGGACTCGGAATGGCCCGAGACTTTGCGGGCGGCTCCGTGGTGTCAAAATAGGCCACGGGCACAGCCACGCCCAAAATTAGCGCCAAGGTCGGGTGCCAAAACCCCCAGCGGAAAAATGGCCAAAAACGTGGGCTATAGCCTTGGGGGGTGTGGGCGAAGTTCATCCGCCGGACTCGGAATGGCCCGAGACTTTGCTATGGCGGCCTCCGTGCGCCAAAATAGGCCACGGATAAGCCACAAGATAAAAATTAGCGCCCGAGGGTCGGGATGCCAAAACCCCAGCTGAAAAAATGGCCAAAAACGTGTGGGCTATAGCCTTGTTGGGGTGGGCGAAGTTCGCCCACCGAACTTGAATGGCCCGAGACTTTGCGGGCGGCCTCAGTGTGCGAAAAAATAGCCCACGGAACAGCCGCCCCAAAAATTAGCGCCTCAAGGTCCCGGTGCCAAAACCCCCAGCGGAAAATGGCCAAAAACGAGTGGCTATAGCCTTGGTGGGGGCGGCTGGTTGGTCCGCCGGACTCAGAATGGCCCGAGACTTTGCGGGCGGCCTCCGTGTGCCAAAAATAGGCCACGGGGGAAGACGCGCCCAAAAATTAGCGCCCGAAGGCCGGGTTACAAAAACCCCCCTGCGGAAAAATGGCCAAAAAACGAGTGGGCTATAGCCTTGGTGGGGAGCGTGGGCGAAGTTCGTCTGCCGGACTAAGAATGGCCCGAGACTTTGCGGGCAGCCTCCGTGCACCAAAAATAGGCCACGGGGACAGACACGTCCAAAAATTAGCGCCCGAAGGCCGGGTTGCCAAAACCCCCCAGCTGAAAAATGGCCAAAAAACGAGTGGGCTATACCCTTGGTGTGGGGCGTGGGCGAAGTTCGTCTGCCGGATTTGGAATGGCCCGAGACTTTGCGGGCGGCCTCCGTGTGCATAAAATAGGCCACTGGCACAGCCGCGCCCAAAAATTAGCGCCCGAAGGTCGGGGTGCCAAAACCCACCAGCAGAAAAATGGCCAAAAAACGGGTGGGCTATAGCCTTGGTGGGGGGCATGGGCGAAGTTCGTCCGCCGGACTCGGAATGGCCCGAGACTGTGGGTGGCCTCCGTGTGACAAAAATAGGCCACGGGATAATCCGCGCATAAAAATTAGCGCCCGAAGGTCAGGATGCCAAAACCCCCCAGCGGAAAAATGGCGAAAAAACGGGTGGGCTATAGCCTTGGTGGGGGGCGTGGGCGAAGTTCGTCCTCCGGACTCAGAATGGCCTGAGACTTTGCGTTCGGCCTCCGTGTGCCAAAAAATGGCCACGGCCATAGCCGCGCCCAAAAATTAGCGCCCGATGGTCGGGGTGCCAAAATCCCCTAGCGGAAAAATGGCCAAAAAACGTGTGGGCTATAGCCTTGTTGGGGGGTGTGGGCGAAGTTCGTCCGCCGGACTCGGAATGGCCCGAGACTTTGCAGGCGACCTCCGTGTGCCAACAATAGGCCATGGGCACAGCCACGCCCAAAAATTAGCGCCCGAAGGTCGGCGTGCCAAAACCCCCCGAGCGGAAAAATGGCGAAAAAACGGGTGGGTCAGAGCCTCGCGGGGCGTATGCTTAAGTTCGTCCTCCCAGACTTAATGGCCTGAGACTTTTCGCGGCGCTCCGTGCCAAAAATGGCCACGGCATAGCCACCAAAAATTGGCGCCCGATGGTCGGGTGCAAAACCCCCAGCGAAATATACAAAAACGTGTGGGCTATAGCCTTGGTGGGGGTGTGGGCGAAGTTCGTCCGCTGGACTCGGAATGGTCCGAGACTTTGCGGTGGCCTCCGTGCCAAAAATAGGCCACGGGACAGACGCGCCCAAAAATTAGCGCCAAGGTCCGGAGGTTGCAAAACCCCAGCGGAAAAATGGCTAAAATGAGTGGCTATAGCCTTGGTGGGGGCGTGGGCGAAGTTCGTCCGCCGGACTAAGAATGGTCCGAGACTTTCCGGGCGGCCTCCGTGTCCCAAAAATAGGCCACTGGCACAGCCGCGCCTCTAAAATTAGCGCCTCAAGGTCGGTGCCAAAACCCACCAGCGGAAAATGGCCAAAAACGGGTGGGCTATAGCCTTGTGGGGAGTTGCATAAGTTCATTCTACTGGACTCTTAATGGCACGAGACTTTGTGGGTGGCCTCCGAGTTAAAATAGGCCACGGACAAAGCCACAGACAAAAATTAGCTCCGAAGGTCGGGATGCCAAAGCCCCCAGCGAAAAATGGCTAAAAATGGGGGCTATAGCCTTGGTGGGGGCGTGGCGAAGTTCGTCCGGACTCAGAATGGCCCGAGACTTACCGGGCGGCCTCCGTGTGTTAAAAATGGCTAATGGCATAGCCGCGCCCAAAAATTAGCGCCCGATGGTCAAGTTGCCAAAACCCCCAGCGGAAAAATGGCGAAAAACGGTGGGTTATAGCCTTGGTGGGGGCGTGGCGAAGTTCGTCCGCCAGACTCGGAATGGGCCGAGACTTTGCGGGCGGCCTCCGTGTGCCAAAAATAGCAACGGGGACAGACGCGCCAAAAAATTAGCGCCCGATGGTCGGGGTGCCAAAACCCCCCAGCGGAAAAATGGCCAAAAATCGTGTGGGCTATAGCCTTGTTGGGGGGTGTGGGCGAAGTTCGTCCGCCAGACTCGGAATGGCCCGAGACTTTGCGGGCGGCCTCCGTGTGCCAAAAATAGGCCACGGGGACAGACGCGCCAAAAAATTAGCGCCCGAAGGCCGGGTTGAAAAAACCCCCCAGCGGAAAAAATGGCCAAAAAACGAGTGGGCTATAGCCTTGGTGGGGGTGGGGTTCGTCGCCGGACTAAGAATGGCCCGAGACTTTGCGGGCGGCCTGTGCCAAAATAGGCCACTGGCACAGCCGTGCGTCTAAAAATTAGCGCCCAAGGTCGGGGTACCAAAACCCACCAGCGGAAAATGTCCAAAAACGGGTGGCTATAGCCTTGGTGGGGAGCGGCTAAGTTCGTCCCGGACTCGGAATGGCACGAGACTTTGTGGGTGTCCTCCGGTGCCAAAATAGCCACAGGCAAAGCCGCCAACAAAAATTAGTGCCCAAGGTCGGGATGTAAAACCCCAGCGGAAAATGGCGAAAACGGGTGGGCTATAGCCTTGGTGGGGCGTGGCGAAGTTCGCCCTCCGACTCAGAATGGCCCGAGACTTACCGGGCGGCCTCCGTGGTCAAAAAATGGCCACGGCATAGCCGCCTGTAAAATTAGCGCCCGATGGTCGGGTTGCCAAAACCCCCAGCGGAAAAATGGCGAAAACGGCTGGGCTATAGCCTTGGTGGGGCGTGGCGGTTCGTCCTGACTCAGAATGGCCCGAGACTTTGCGGGCGGCTCCTTGTGCCAAAATTGGCCACGGCAAAACCGCGCCAAAAATTAGCTACCGATGGTTTGGAAGTGCCAAAACCCCCAGCGGAAAATGGCCAAAAACGTGGGGCTATACCCTTGTTGGGGGTGGGCGGTCTGTCAGCCGGATTCGAATGGCCCGAGACTTCACGGAGGCCTCCGTGTGTCAGGTAGGCCACGCGCACAGTCACAAGATAAAAATTAGCGCCCGAAGGTCGGGATGCCAAAACCCCAGCGGAAAATGGCGAAAAACTTGTGGGCTATAGCCTTGGTGGGGGTGTGGGCTAAGTTCGTCCTCGCCTGACTCGAATGGCCCGAGACTTTGCGGGCGGCCTCCGTGGTGCCAAAATAGGCCACGGGCAAAGCCACAAGATTAAAAATTAGCGCCCGAAGGTCGGGATGCCAAAACCCCCAGCGAAAAATGGCGAAAAACGGGTGGGCTATAGCCTTGGTGGGGGCGGCGAAGTTCGCCCTCCGGACTCAGAATGGCCCGAGACATACCGGGCGGCCTCCAAAAATGGCCACGGGCATAGCCGCGCCAAAAATTAGCGCTGATGGTCTGGGTGCCAAAACCCCAGCGGAAAATGGCCAAAAACGGTGGACTATAGCCTTGGTGGGGGTGTGGCGAAGTTCGTCCACCTGACTCGAATGGCCTCGAGATTTGCGGTCCGGGTGGCAAAATAGGCCACGGGCAAAGCCGCGCATAAAAATTAGTGCCCGAATGTCGGGGTGCCAAAACCCACCAGCGGAAAAATGGGCAAAAAACTGGTGGGCTATAGCCTTGGTGGGGGGCGTTGGCTAAGTTCGTCCTCCGGACTCAAAATGGCCGGAGACTTTGTGGGTGGCCTCCGTGTGCCAAAAATAGGCCACGGGCAAAGCCGCGCAAAAAAATTTGCGCCCGAAAGTCGGGATACCAAAACCCCCCAGCGGAAAAATGGCCAAAAACAGATGGCTATAGCCTTGGTGGGGGCGTGGCGAAGCTCCGTCCTCCGGACTCAAATGGCCCGAGACTTTATGCGGCGGCCTCCGGTGCCAAAAATAGCCACGGGACAGACGCGCCTAAAAATTAGAGCCCGAAGGCCGGGATGCCAAAACCCCCAGCGGAAAATGGCCAAAAACGAGTGGGCTATATCCTTGGTGGGGGCGGGGCGAAGTTCGTCTGCCGGACTAAGAATGGCCCGAGACTTGCGGGCGGCCTCGTGCAAAAATAGGCCACTGGCACAGCCGCTCGCCAAAAATTAGAGCCCGAAGGTCGGGTGCGAAAACCCACCAGCTGGAAAAATGGCTAAAAACGTGGGGCTATAGCCTTGGTGGGGGTGTGGGCGAAGTTCGCTACCGACCTCGAATGGTCCGAGACTTTTGGGTGGCCTCCATGTGCTAAGAAATAGGGCAAAGCCACAAAAATTAGCGACAAGGTCGGGGTGCCAAACCCCCAGCGGAAAATGGCCAAAAACGAGTGGGCTATAGCGCTGGGGGG
The DNA here is from genome assembly GCA_030449895.1 of Citrus mangshanensis. Classification (NCBI taxonomy): domain Eukaryota; kingdom Viridiplantae; phylum Streptophyta; class Magnoliopsida; order Sapindales; family Rutaceae; genus Citrus; species Citrus mangshanensis. The sequence goes on from JASUUJ010000180.1 coordinate 282,213, forward strand.
GCGTAAGTTCGGTCCGCTGGGACTCGAATGGTACGTGACTTTATGGTGTACTCCGCTTGCAAAAATAGGCTCACGGGCACAATCGCGCCCAAAATTAGCGCCCGAAGGTCGGATGCCAAACTCCTCAGCGAAAAATGGCCAAAAACATATGGGCTATAGCCTTGGTGGGGGCGTGGCGAAGTTCGCCTGACTCAGAATGGCCCGAGACTTTGCGCGGTCTCCGTGTGCCAAAATGTCCACGTGGCATAGCCGCTTAAAAATTAGCGCCCGATGGTCGGGTGCCAAAACCCCAGCGGAAAAAAAATGGCCAAAAACGTGTGGGCTATAGCCTTGTGGGGGTGGGGCGAAGTTCGTCTCACCGGACTCCTGAATGGCCCGAGACTTTGCTGGCGGCCTGGTGCCAAAATAGGCCACGGCATAGTCAATGGCCAAAAATTAGCACCCGGAAGTCTTAAAGCAAAACCCCAGCGAAAAATGGCAATAAAAACGTGGTGGGCTATAGCCTAATGCGGGGCGAAGTGGCGTTCGTCCGCCACTTAATGGCCCGAGACCTTGCGGCGGCCTCAGGTGCCAAAAATAGCCACGGGATAGACGCGCCCAAAAATTAGCGCTCGAAGGCTGGGCTTTGCCAAAACCCCAGCTGAAAAATGGCCAAAAACGAGCTGGATGCCATAGCCTTGGTGGGGGCGTGGCGGTTCGTCTGCCCGCTGACTTAATGGCCCGAGATTTGCAGCGTCTCGTGCCAATAGGACACTGCACAGCCGCGCCAAAAAATTAGCGTGACCAAGGTCGTGGATGCCAAAACCCCAGCGAAAAATGGCTAAAAACAGATGGGCTATGGCCTTGGTGGGGGCGTGGAAGTTCGTCCTCCGGACTCAGAATGGCCCGAGACTTTTATATAGCGCGGCCCCCAGCCAAAAATGGCTGTGAATGGCACGGGCACAGCCGCTTAAAAAATTAGCCCCGATGGTCGGCGTACAAAACCCCCCAGCGAAAATGGCCAAAAACATGTGGGCTATAGCCTTAAGTGGGGTGTGGTTGCGCTAAGTTCATCCGCTGGACTCGGAATGGCCCGAGACTTTGCTGGGCGGCCTCCGTGTGCCAAAATAGGCTAATGGCACAGCGCGCTGTAAAATTAGCGCCCGAAGTCGGGCCAAAACCCCCAGCGGAAAAAATGGCTAAAAACGTGTGGGCTTAAGGTAGCCTTGGTGGGGGTGTGGGCGGTTCGGGTCCGCCGGACTCCGAATGGCCCGAGACTTGCTGGCGGTCTCCGTGGTGCTGCAAAATAGGCCACGGGCACAGCTCGCAAAAATTAGCACCTGAAGTCGGGGTGCCAAAACCCCCAGCGGAAAATGGCCAAAAACGGGTGGGCTATAGCCTTGGTGGGGGCGTGGCGGTTCGTCCGCCTGACTGGACTCGAATGGCCCGAGACTTTGCGGGTGGCCTATGTGTGGTGCAAAATTGGCCACGGGCATAACCACGCCTAAAATTAGCGCCCGATGGTCAGAAAGCAAAACCCCCTGGAAATATTGCTGAAAAACGTGTGGGCTATAAATGGTGGGGCGTGGCGGTCGTCCGCTCGACTAAGAATGGCCCGAGATTTCCGGTGGTAGCCTCCGTGGTGCCAAAATAGGTCAGGGGCAAAACACCCAAAAATTAGCGCATCAAGGCCGGGTGCCAAAACCCCAGCGAAAATGGCCAAAAACGGTGGGCTCTAGCCTTGGTGGAGGGGCGAAGTTCGCTTCGCTGACTCCTGAATGGCCAGAGACTTTGCGGGCGGCCTCCGTACTCACAGGCCACGGGGACATACGCGCTAAAATGTAGGGCCCGGAAGGTCGGGTGCTAAAAGCGGGGGTGCCAAACTCACCAGCGGAAAATGGCCAAAACGGGTGGGCTATAGCTCTGGTGGGGGCGTGGCCGGGTTCGCCCTCCGACTCGGAATGGCCCGAGACTTTGTGGGCGGCTCCGTGGTACCAAAAATAGCTACTGAGCAAAGCCGCGCACAAAAATTAGTGCCCGAAGGTCGGGATGCCAAACCCCAGCGGAAAATGGCGAAAAAACGGGTGGGCTATAGCCTTGCGGGGCGTTCGTCCTCCGACTCAAATGGCCCAAGACTTTGCGGCGGCCTCCGTGGTGCCGGAAAAAAATGGCCACGGCATAGCCGCGCCTAAAAATTAGCGCCCGATGGTCGGGATGCCAAAACCCCAGCGGAAAAATGGCGAAAAACGGGTGGGCTTATAGCCTCATGGTGGGGGGCTGCCGGCGGTTCGCCCTCCTGACTCAATGGCCCGAGACTTTATGCCCGTCGGCCTCTCGTGGTAAAAATGGCCACTGGGCATAGCCGCGCCTCAGTACCAGCGCCCGATGGTCGGGGTGCCAAAACCCCAGCGGAAAATGGCTAAAAACGTGGGTGGCTATAGCCTTGTTAAAGGGTGGGTTGTTCGTCCACTGACTCGGAATGGCCCGAGACTTTGCGGGCGCCTCCGGTGCCAAAATAGGCCACCGGCAAAGCCGCATTGAAGGTAAAAATTTGCTCAAGGTCGGGATGCCAAAACCCCCAGCGGAAAAATGGCGAACAAACGGGTGGGCTATAGTCTTGGTGGGGTGCGGGGCGCAGTTCGCCCTCCGACTCAGATGGCCCGAGAGATTTACTGGGCGGCCTCCGCAGCCAAAATGGCCACGTATAGCGCCTAAAAATTAGCGCCCATGGGTCAAAGGTGCCAAACCCCCAACGGAAAATGGCCAAAAACGGTGGTAACAGCTATAGCCTTGGGGGGGGTGTGGGCGAAGTTCGTCTGTCGCCTCGGACTTGAATGTCCCAGACTTTTGCGAGGCCTGCGTGTGTACAGGCCACGGCACAGTTCACATTGACTAAAACTTTGTGGTGGCCTCCTTGATTAGGCTGATGGTCAGGGTGCCGAAAAAAACCCCCCAGCGGAAAAATGGCGAAAACGAATGGCCCGAGATTCTGTGGGTACCTCCGTGTGCCAAAAAGAAGCACTGTGGCTATAGGAGGAATGGCCCGAGGCGGCCTAGGCGAAGTTCGTCCGCCTAAAACCCCCAGGATTCGGGAATGGCCCGAGACCGAGACTTTGTGGGTGGCCTCAGCGTGTGCCAAACATAGGCCACAGCTCCTAACTCCTGAGACTTGTGGGTGGCCCGTGGTGCTGTAAAAAATAGCCGCGCGCACACAAAAAAATTAGCGCCCAAAGTCGGGATGCCAAACCCCAGCGGAAAAATGGCCAAAAACAGATGGGCTATAGACTTGGTGGGGGCATAGGCGGTTCGTCTCGCCGGACTCGGAATGGCCCGAGACTTAGTGGGTGGCCTCCGGGTGGCGCTGCAAAATAGGCTACTGGCAAAGCCACAAGACAAAAATTAGCGCCCGAAAGTCGGGATGCCAAAACCCCCAGCGGAAAATGGGTCAAAAACAGATGGGCTATAGCCTCGGTGGGGGCGTGGCGAAGTTCATCCTCCTGACCTGTAATGGCCCGAGACTTTTATGAATGGCCCAGTGTGCCAAAATAGGCTGACGGGAGAGACGCGCCAAAAATTAGCGCCCAAGGTTGGGCCGCCAAACCCCAGCGAAAATGGCATAAAAACGAGTGTGGTGAGTAGCCTCATGGTGGGGGGCGGGCGAAGTTCGTCTGGCCGACTAAGAATGGCCCGAGACTTTGCGCGGCTCCGTAGCGGGGCCAGGCCACTGGCACAGCCGCGCCTAAAATATTAGAGCCCGGTTTGGAAGCGGGTGCCAAAACCACCAGCGGAAAATGGCCAAAATCGGGCTATAGCCTTGGTGGGGGAGGGCGGTTCGTCCGCCTCTAATGCCAGCCCGAGACTGTAAGGCCTCCAGGAAGCAAAATAGGCCACGGGCAAAGCAGCGCACAAAAATTAGGCGCCCAAAGCTCTGGGATGCCAAAACCTGGAAAAAATGGCCAAAAACAGATGGGCTATCGACTTGTGGGGGGCGAGGTGGAGTTCGTCCGACTCGGAATGGCCTGAGACTTAGTAGGTGGCCTCGTGCCAAAATAGGCCACTGCAATCGCGACAAAAATTAGCGCCCGAAAGTCGATGCCAAAACCCCAGCGGAAAAATGGCCAAAAACGATGGGCTATAGCCTGGTGGGGGCGGGCATGGCGAAAGTTCATCCTCCCACTCGTAATGGCCCGAGACTTTGCGGCCTCCGTGTGCCAAAATAGGCTAATGGGAGAGACGCGCCAAAAATTAGCGCCAAGGCAAGGTCAAACCCCCAGTGGAAAAAAACGAGTGGGCTATAGCCTGGTGGGGCGCGCTATGTTCTGTCCGGACTAAGAATGGCCCGAGACTTTGCGGGCGGCCTCCGTGTGCCAGTGTGGCCAGCCACTGGCACAGCCGCCTAAAATTAGGAGCCCGAGGCGGGGGTGGAAAAGCAAACCCACCAGTGAAAAATGGCTAAAAACGGGTAGCCTTGGTGGGGGCGAAGGTTCGCCCACCTGACTCGGAATGGCCCGAGACTTTGTGGGTGGCCTCAGTGTGCTGTAAAGGTCAATAGGCCACGGAAAACCCACAAGACAAAAATTAGCGCCCGGGTCGTGGTTGCCAAAAACCCCCAAATGGAAAATGGCGAAAACGGTGGGGCTATAGCCTTGGTGGGGGGCATGGCGGTCGTCCTCCCGACTGTACGAATGGCCTCGAGACTTTGCGGGCGGCCTGTGTTAAAATGGCCACGGGCATAACCGCGCTAAAAATTAGCTACCTGATGGTCGGGTGCCAAAACCCACTAGCGGAAAATGGCCAAAAACGTGTGGGCTATAGACTTGTGGGGGGCTTAGGCGATATGTTCGTCCAGCTGACTCGGAATGGCCCGAGACTTGATGGCGGCTCCGCGGTGCCAAAAGATAGGCTACGGGCACAGCCGGGCGCCAAAAAATTAGCGCCCGGAAGTCGGGTGCCAAAACCCCAGCGGAAAATGGCTTAAAACGGTGCTGGCTATAGCCTTGGTGGGGGCGGGCGGTTCGTCCGCCGGACTCGTAATCGGCCCGAGACTTTGTGGGCGGCCTCCGCAGGTGCTGTGGCCAAAAATAGCCACTGGGACAGACGCGCCTATCAAAAATTAGCCAAGGCTGCCACGGCAAACCTCCAGCGGAAAATGGCCAAAAACGAGGGGCTATAGTCTTGGTGGGGGCGGCGAAGTTCGCTCCGCCGGACTCGGAATGGCCCGAGACTCTATCGGGCGGGCTCCGTGGTGCCAATAATAGGCCACTGGCACAGCCGCCCCAGAAATTAGCGCCCGATGGTCGGGTTGCCAAAACCCCAGCGGAAAAATGGCGAAAACGGTGGCTATAGCCTTGGTGGGGGCGTATGGCGCGCGCTCCGACTCAGAATGGCCCGAGACTTTGCGGGCGGCCTCCGTGTGCTGCGTAAAGACTGGCACAGCCGCGCAAAATTAGCACCCAAATGTCGGGTGCCAAAACCCACCAGCGGAAAATGGCCAAAAACGGTGGTGGGCTATAGCCTTGTGGGGAGCGTGGGCGATGTTCGTCTGCTGTGACTTAATGGCTCCGAGACTTTGTGGTGGCCTCCGTGTGCCAATAATAGGCCACTCGGCAAAGCCAAGACAAAAATAAGCACCCGAAGGTCGGGATGACAAAACCCCCCAGCGGAAAAAGGCCAAAAAAACGGGTGGGCTATAGCCTTGGTGGGAGCTGATGTTCGTCCGCTCGACTCGGAATGGCCTGAGACTTTCAGGGTGGCCTCCGTGGTGCCAAATATAGGCCAGCAAAGCCGCGCAAAAATTAGCGCTCAAGGTCGGGATGCCAAAACCCCCCGGGCGGAAAATGGCCCAAAAACGCGTGGGCTATAGCCTTGGTGGGGGCGCATGCAGGTTTATCCGCTGGACTCCTAATGGTCCGACTTTGCGGGTGGCCTCGTGTGCCAAAATAGGCCAATGGAACAGCCGCCCCAAAAATTAGCTGCGCCCGAAGGTCGTGGAAAGCAAAAACCCCGCAGCGGAAAATGGCCAAAAACGGGTGGGCGAGGTAGCTTGGCGGGGGCGGGCGGTTCGGGCCCGCCGCCTGACTCAGAATGGCCCGAGACTTTATGCGGCGGCTCAGGTGCTAAAATAGGCCACGGACAGAAGCGCCTAAAATTAGCGCCCAAGGTGAGAAGGCAAAACCCCCAGCGGAAAATGGCTAAAAACGAGCTGGCTATGGCTTGGCGGGGGCGGGCGAAGTTCGCTCGTCGACTCCTTCTGGAATATTCGAGACTTTATGCGCGGCCTCCGTGTGCCAAAATAGGCCACGGGCACAGCCACGCCCCAAAAATTAGCGCCTGAAGGTCGGGCGTGCCAAAACCCCCGAGCGGCAAAATGGCCAAAAAACAGGTGGGCTTACAGCCTTGGTGGGGGTGTGGGGCTTGCTCGTCCGCGGACTGAATGGTCCGAGACTTATGGTGGCCTCCGTGTGCCAAAAATAGGCCACGGGAACAGCGCCCCAAAAATTCGCTGCCCGAAGGTCGGGTGCCAAAACCCCAGCGGAAAAATGGCCAAAACGAGTGGGCTATAGCCTTGGTGGGGGCGTGGGCGGTCATTGGCCTGCCTCGGACCTTTCGGAATGGCCCGAGGCTTTTATGGCGGCCTCCGTGGTGCCAAAAATAGGCCACTGGCACAGCCGCCAAAAATTAGCACCCGGCCGGGATGCAAAACCACCCAGCTGAAAAAATGGCTGCGAAACGTGGCTATAGCCTTGGTGGGGCGGGGGCGAAGTTCGTCCGGACTCAGAATGGCCCGAGACTTTGCGGGCGGCCTCCGCGGTGCCAAAATGGCCACGCCGGCATAGCCGCGCCCAAAAATTACGCCCAAGGTCGGGATGCATAAACCTAATCAAAAAATGGCTTAAAAACGGGGTGGGCTATAGCCTTGATGGGGCATGGTTGGCCCTCCGGACTCAGAATGGCCCGAGACTTTGTGGGTGGCCACCAGGTGCTGGGTTAGCCACGGGCACAGCCACTTAAAAATTAGTGCCCGAAGGTCAAAGCAAAACCCACCAGCGGAAAATGGCCAAAACGGTGGGCTGGTAGCCTTGGTGGGGGGCGGGCGGTTCGTCCGCCGGACTCAGAATGGCCCGAGACTTTTATGGGCGGCCTCCGTGTGCCAAAAATAGGCCACGGGCACAGCCATCGCCCAAAAATTAGTGTTCGAAGGTCGGGCGTGCTAAACCCCGAGCTGAAAATGGCCAAAAATCAGTGGGCTATAGCCTTGGTGGGGGTGTGGGCGGTTCGCCCGCTGGACCTCGGAATGGTCCGAGACTTTGCGGTGGCCTCCGTGTGCCAAAATAGGCCACGGAACAGCCGCCTCAAAAATTAGCGCCCGAAGGTCGTGGTGCCAAAACCCCCAGCGGAAAAATGGCTAAAAACGAGGGCTATGCCTTGGTGGGGGCGTGGCGGAAAATTGCTCCACGGGACTCGAATGGCCCGAGACTTGCGGGCGCTCTGTGCCAAAAAGCACTGGCACAGCCGCTAAAATTAGCACCAAGGTCGGGATGCAAAATTACCTGCTGGAAAAAATGGCGAAAAACGGGTGGCTATAGCCTGGTGGGCGTATTAAGTTCGCCTCCGGACTGCACGGCCCGAGACTTTATGGGCGGCCTCCGTGGTGCCAAATGGCCACTGCATAGCCGCCCAAAAATTAGCACCCAAGGTTGGACAAAACCCCCACCAAAAAATATTAAATGAAAAAGCGTGGCTATAGCCTTGATGGGGTGCGTGGCGGCTCCGTCCTCCGGACTCAGAATGGCCCGAGACTTGTGTGGGTGTGGCCACCGTGTGCTAAAATAGGCCACGGGCAAAGCCGCGCACAAAAATTAGCGCCCGAAGGTCGGATGCCAACCCAACGGAAAATGGCTAAACGCGGTGGGCTATAGCCTTGGTGGGGGTGTGGACGGTTTGGCCCTCCGGACTAATGGCCCGAGACTCACTGGTGGCCACCGTGTGCCAAAATAGGCCACTGGCACAGTCGCCCAAAAATTAGCGCTCAAGGTTTGGGGTGCCAAAACCCACTCAGCGGAAAATGGCCAAAAACGGGTGGGCTATAGCCTGGTGGGGGCGCGCGACAAGCCATTCGCCGGACTCGGAATGGCCCGAGACTTTGCGGCGGCCTCCGTGGTGCCAAAATAGCCACCGCACAGCCATCGCCTAGTACCACGCCCTCGAAGGTCGGCGTACAAAACCCCAGAGCGTAAAATGGCCAAAACTCGTGTGGGCTATAGCCCCGCGGTGGCGAAGTTCGTCTGCTGACTCGAATGGTCTGAGACTCATGGGTCTCCGTGCCAAAATAGGCCACGGGAACAGCCGCCCCAAAAAAGTTAGCGCCCGAAGGTCGTGGTGCCAAACCCCCAGCGGAAAATGGCCAAAACGAGTGGGCTATAGCCTTGGTGGGGCGTGGGCGAAGTTCGCCTCACGACTCCTAATGGCCTAAGACTTTGTGCGCGGCCTCCTGTGCCAAAATAGCCCACTGGCACAGCCTTGCTCAAAAATTAGCACCCAAGGTCGATGCAAAACCCCAGCGGAAAATGGCCAAAAACGGGTGGGCTATAGCCTTGGTGGGGGCGGCGAAGTTCCTCACCACGACTCCTAATGGCCCGAGACCTCATGCAATGGCCTGTGGTGCTAAAAATGGCCACGCAGCATAGTCACAAGACAAAAATTAGCTACCAAGGTCGGAATGCCAAAACCCCCAGCTAAAATGGTAAAAACGGATGGGCTGGTTATAGCCTGGTGGGGGGCGCAAGGAAGTTCGCCCCGACTCGAATGGCCTGAGACTTACCGCGGCCTGTGCTGTAAAATGGCCACGGGTGCATACCTGCGCTTTAAAATTAGCGCCTGATGGTCGGGTGCCAAAACCCCAGCTGAAAATGCGAAAACGGGTGGCTATAGCCTTGGTGGGGGCTGGCGAAGTTCTCGTCCTCCGGACTCAGAATGGCCCTGTAGACTTTGCGTGGCGGCCTCCGTGTGCCAAAAATAGGCCACTGGCACATACGCCTAAAATTAGCACTAATGCTCGGGAAGCAAACCCACCAGCGGAAAATGGCCAAAAACGGTGGGCTATAGCCTTGGTGGGGAGCGTGGCGAAGTTCCTCCCTCCGGACTCGTAATGGCCCGAGACCCACTTCATGTGCCTCCGTAGGCCAAAACGGCTGATCAAGATAAATTTTCTCGCCACTAAAAATTAGCGCCCGATGGCTGGGGTGCCAAAACCCCAGCGGAAAACGGCGAAAAACGGTAGCTATAGCCTTGGTGGGGGCGATAAGTTCGTCCTGGGACTGCACGGCTCCGAGACTTCATGGCGGCCCTCCGCGCCAGCCAGCACAGCCACTGGCAGCACTCAAAAATTAGCGCCCGAAGGTCGATAAAACCCCCCATGAAAAATGGCGAAAACGGATGGGCTATAGCCTTGTGGGGGCGTGGCTAAGTTCCTCCTCCGGACTCAGAATGGCTCCCGAGACTTACCGCGGCCTCCGTGGTGCCAAAAATGGCCACGGGCATAGCCGCGCCAAAAATTAGCGCCCGATGGTCGGGGTGCCAAAACCCCCCAGCGGAAAATGGCGAAAAACGGGCGGGCTATAGCCTTGTATGGCGAAGTTCGTCTCGACCGGAATGGCTCGAGACTTCATGGCCATCTGTGCGCTGAAAAATAGGCCACTGCACAGCCACACTAAAAAAATTAGCACCCGAATGTCTAGGTGCCAAAACCCACCAGCGGAAAATGGCTAAAACGGGTGGCTATAGCCTTGGTGGGGAGCGTGGGCGATGTCTGTCCCGCCAGACTCGAATGGCCCGCAGACTGGGTGGCCTGTAGCCAATAATAAGCCACGGAAAGCTACAGACAAAAATTATTAGCAAGACCAAGGTGGGGATGCCAAAACCCCCAGCGGAAAATGGCCAAAAACGGGTGGGCTATAGCCTTGTGGGGAGTTGCATAAGTTCGGGTCCGCTTGGACTCAGAATGGCCCGAGACTTTATGGGCGCCCTCCATGTGTTGTAAAATGGCCACGGGCATAGTCACTTAAAAATTGCTCGATGGTCGGGTTGCCAAAACCCCCAGCTGAAAAATGGCGAAAACGGGTGGGCTATAGCCTTGGTGGGGCGCATGGCTCCGTCCGGACTCCAGAATGGCCCGAGACTTTGTGGTGGCCTCCGTGGTGCCAAAATAGGCCACGGCAAAGCCGCGCACAAAAATTAGCGCCCGAAGGTCGGGATGCCAAAACCCCCTGTGAAAAATGGCGAAAACTGGGTGGGCTATAGCTCATGGGGCGCATGGTTCCTCCGGACCTTAATGGCCCGAGACTTACCAAGTGGCCCGTGTTAAAAATGGCCACTTGCATAGCTACTTAAAAATTAGCGCCTGATGGTCGGGATGACAAATCGCTCCCAGCTGAAAAATGGCGAAACGGCGCACTTATGGCGTGAAGTATGTTCGCCCTCCTGACTTAATGGTCTGAAACTTGCGTATGGCCTCCGGTGGTAAAAATGGCCACGGGCATAGCCGCGCCCAAAAATTGCCCGATTGTCGGGTGCCAAAACCCCCCAGCGAAAAATGGCCAAACGCGCGTGGCTATAGCCCCACGGGTAATGGTTCACTACCGAACTCGGAATGGCCCGAGACTTTGTGGGAAGGTCTCCGTGGTGCCAAAATAGGCCACGGAACAGCCGCCCCAAAAATTAGCGCTCAAGGTCCTCGCTGTGCCAAACCCCAAATGAAAAAATGGCCAAAAACGAGTGGGCTATGGTCCTCGTGGGGGCGTGGGCGAAGTTCGTCTGCCGGACTCGGAATGGCCCGACACTTTGCAGGCGTCCTCCATGTGCCAATAATAGGCCACTGGGACAGATGCGCCCAAAAAATTAGCGCCCGAAGGCCGGGTTGCAAAAACCCCCAGCGGAAAAATGGCCAAAAAACGAGTGGGCTATAGCCTTGGTGGGGGGCGTGGGCGAAGTTCGTCTGCCGGACTATGAATGGCCCGAGACTTTGCGGGCAGCCTCTGTGCGCCAAAAATAGGCCACTTAGCCAGACGCTACTCCAAAATTAGCACCCAAGGCCGGTTGTCAAAACCCCAGCGGAAAATGGCCAAAAACGAGTGGGCTATAGCCTTGGTGGGGGCGTTAGGCGGTTCGTCTGCCGGATTTGAATGGCTCCGAGACTTTGCGTGGGGGGCCTCCGTAGGCATAAAATAGGCCATTTGGCACAGCCGCGCCCAAAATTAGCGCATCGAAGGTCGGGGGTGCCAAAACCCACCAAGGGAAAATGCCAAAAACGGGTGCGCTTATAGCCTTGGGCGGGGGCGTGGCAAGCTTCATTCACGACCTTGAATTACCGAGACTTTGCGGGCGGCTCCGTGCCAAAAATAGGCCACGGATAAGCCGCTGCGATAAAAATTAGCTCAAGGTCGGGATGACAAAACCCCAGCCGGAAAAATGGCTTAAAAAACGGGTGGGCTATGCAGCTCAGGAAGTGGCGGTTCGCCCTCCGGACCTTGGGAATGGCCTGGAGACTTTGGGGGTGCGGCCTCCGTGTGTAAAAATGGCCACGGGCATAGCCGCGCCTTAAAATTATCTCCCGATTGTCGGGTGCCAAACCCGCCAGCGGAAAATGGCCAAAAACGTGTGGGCTATAGCCTTGCTGGGGTGTGGGGCGAAGTTCGCCTACTGAACCGAATGGCCCGAGACTTCGCGGGCGGCCTCAGGTGGCAAAAATAGGTTAGATGAAACAACACCAAAAATTAGCTGAAGGTCCCAGCCAAACCCCCCAGCTGAAAATGGCCAAACGCGCGGGCGGTGGCTATAGCCTCGTGGGGCGTATTAAGTTCGGCCTCGCTGACCGGAATGGCCTGACTTTGCGGGCGGCCTCTGTGTGCTAAAATAGGCTAATGGCACAGCCATCACTTCTAAAATTAGCCCGAAGGTCGGGCGCGTGCCAAACCCCCGAGCGGTAAATGGCCAAAAATCGTGGGCTATAGCCTCGTGGGGGTGGGATGGTTCTGGCCCGCTGACTCGGATAACCAGATTTTGCGGTGGCCTCTGTGCTGCAATAGTTTGATGGAACAGCGCCTAAAATTAGCACTGGTTGGGAAATAAAACCCCCAGCGAAAATGGCTAAAACGAGTGGGCTATAGCCTTGGTGGGCGTATGGGTTCACCTGCCGGACTCGAGCAATACGTAATTGAACGAAGTATACTG